>OX376199.1:13494704-13876860 GCA_947363905.1 Lithophane semibrunnea
TTAGCTATCTAAACACGTAACCTAATTATAGGCACATTTATTTATTATAATAGTCAATTTTATAAACATCAAATGTATTTTTTATTAGTAAATTCAAAATTATCAGGGAAAGGCAGTGGATACAGTGTACAATATTATTGTCAGGTCTATAAATAAATGGTTCAAATAATATTAAAAATAATACTGGTGTGGTTTAACTACTCGCTAATAGACATAACATATTCATTGGGGGTTAAAGTAAAATCTTGTGATTTACTTGATTCCTGAGAGCAGTGATGGCCCAGATATAACGGCCGCGACTTACCGAGTTGTAGGTCGTACTTTGTGTAAATTATTTCATCACCACTGCTCTCAAAACGGTGAAGGAAAACATCGTGAGGAAACCGGAATGTCCTAGAACCAAAAATTCGAAGACATGTGATATCTACCAACCCGCACTGGGCCCGCGTGGTGGATTACGGCCCACTCCCTCTCACAGAGAGGAGGCCTGTGTCCCAGTAGTGGGAACATTATAGGCTGATTATGCTACATGATTCCTAAAGATCTATCAAGCAAAGAAAATTTCACCTGGGGCTGGGAGAAAATCATTGTTCCTACAAAAAGTCAATTCATGTTTTACAACAACCGAATTTCAATATTTATACAATAGTTTCTGACACCAAATAATTAAAGTACAATACAGACATATTCCTTAAAATAATTTGTGCATTCAAATTATGAATATTAGTGCTAAATTAAAATTAACTAAAAGCTAAGTTGACTAGTATACAAAACTAATGCTATGTGATGCTTAAGAATAGTTTGTACATAATATTTGTTGATTGGTTAAGAATATTATGGCAATAGACTTAATTGACCATGCGAAGATATGACGTCATGTTATTTAAATAGTCCAAGAGCTGGTATCCAATTTTGGGAAAGTTTTTCCTCTAAAATGTACACCAATTTTTTTTTTTAATTCTCATAATTTCATTCGAATTAATGAGGGAGACAGATTTTCAGTTGCATATTTGTCCACCTTGTTACCTTCCCAAAATTCGTTACTATACTCTCCGGTTATAAGCTTTGTGAATAAACAAGAATACAGTTGTGCTATTCTATAAAGCTCACCGTGAAAACTTAGGTTAAGTGAGCTCGAAGTGAACTGTCACTGCCTTAGCATCAGTGGTATCGATGACAATGACAGCTCAATCCATGCTCACTTAACCTAATTTTTCACAGTGAGATTTTTACAGAATCGACCGGCTGAGCAAAAAGTGAGCTTGAAGTCACATCAATATATGAGCAAACACGTTGACTGATTTTTTTACTGTTTTGACTACAATAAATAAGTTAGGTATTAAGATATACCCAGTTACATAAGACTTGTTGTGTATTAAAAGTATTAATTATAATGTGTGAGCAGTGCGTATTTAGATAACGAAGGAACATTATTCACACCGTAATTCATAAAATTAAACAGTTATGAAACAACAAACACTATCAAATAAGCGTCGACTTTCCCGTTTGAAACAATAGAATAGAATATTTGAATAACTATTATGTTTTTTATAATGACAACATCCAGATTTTTTAATATAAATTAGTTTTATATACATTATTTTAATTCATATTATTTTATTTATTTATTTATTCGTTACAAAAGCGAAAAAAAAATGTAATTGCAGCTACAGTAAAATGAGTAGTTATAAAATAAATTCCCTGATTGGATATTTATCTACTTGGAACAAAATAGATATGAAACTACATACATATGTGCAATTTTCCTTGGATTTATACCTTGGACCACTGTAAATTACACTTAGATTTATGCTTAAGAAATATGATCATATTTGATACAGACTGTCGGAGCAAGAGTGGCCCTGCTTCTATTTTTTTATAACAGTTTCACTGGAATAGAAAAAGAGCAGAGAATTTCTCAATGTGAAATTGTTGCTATTTTTTTTGTTAAGGTTCATGCCTTATGTACGACATCTTTCGAGAGGTGGTTTAGATTCGATGAATAAATAGATAGCTTGGGAGCCAAAGTGATCCAACTAACATTTTGCCCAAAATTGATTTATGTGCATTTTAGCTTTTATAATGTTTTTTTTTAATACAAAATGCGCATAACTCAATTTTGGCCAAAATTTTAATTGGATCATTTGGCTTCCAAGCTATCCAAATGCTCGAAATAGTATGTCAACTGTCAAGCTATTTTTGCTCCAATATTCTTGTGGTTAAAATAGTCATATTTCCTAAACATAGCCTTTTTAGGCTCTATAAACACAACTACGCTACAGACTTCGTTCAAACATCGTCGATGAAAGTCGAAACACGGAACAACACAACCTACGTCACAACAAGCACCGACAACTAAATTATGTGCGTTTGGTTACAATAATAACACAATATAATATATTATGTGCATCATGGGGCTATAATAATAACATAATACTCAAACAGGCCAACCAAGTTAATAAAGCAAAGACGTGACGTCATCAGCAAATATATCGGGTACGATTATAAACGCCTATGTTTGTGGCAGGCGTGGTCATAAAACGTGGGAGCGGGACGACACTAGACTCAGTTTATTTTTTAAAAATCCCGTTCTAAATATGCGTCGTCCTTCTTGCACGTTTCATGACCGCGATTACCGCGAGTGATGGCGTTTAGTGGCAAGCGAGTAGGCCGCATTTCGCGTACACCTTTTATACAAAATATATTGATCATTTGATTGTACCCAGTTGACAAATCGCCTCGGTCGGCTAGAGAGCAAAATATGTGATGAGGATTTGGTATAGTTTTATAACTTCCTTCAAAACGTAGTAAGTATATAGTGTTAAATCAAATTAACTGGCGAAACTCCGCACACGCTATGGGTATTGATAACTAAACATGATAAAATGAACAAAAAATATGATTAAATGTTTTTTTTCGGGTCAATGACCGCACAGGTATTCTACCTACTTACGGAGTTTAGAAAGTTTTTTTTTTGACAAAACTTCAAGGAACGACAAAGCGCGGACGCGTAGATCCAAAAAAATAAATCTAATTAATCATAATGTTTTTCATTCCATGTTTCGTGTTTATACTCCAATTTTGAAATAAGATTAGCCATTTGAATAAATCTTTTTTACAGTCCGTTTAAACGAAATTGTTTTCTATTGCGTTGGTAGCATCAAAAATGGCGGCTGCAGTAAACAGTTGGTATTGTAACCTCTTTTTTAGTTCTAATGCCACCCTTATGCCTACGTTATGGAAGTCAAAATCGGTTGAACGGACTGTAAAAAAGGTTTATTTAAATGTCTAATCTTATTTTAAATGGAGTATAGATATCGATATCCATCACGTCTGCAGAGTTTAGCTAGCTATTTTAATTTGAACCTGTAGATGCAACGTTTTTCAACAATTCATACTATCTGAGGATAATATGAATTGTTGAAAAACTTATTGTTGATTTCAAAAAAATCTCAGTAAGTAAATAAATGCGAAAACCACAACGGAATGTAAAAAAGTAAAAAAGGAGATCATTCGCAAGCCAGCTTGCTGTCAAATGAACTGAGAGCAATCCCGAACGCTTGAAGCGCACACAACGGATACCGATAATCCATTGTAAAGACATCTTCTGATATACGACCGAACTGCATTACAACATACTCTGGCTCCGAGTCGTGTACGATTTGAAAGTTTTTCACACTTGCCTGGGTAACCCTTCCGTGGAAGTTCAGTACGTAGGATTGTGTCTCGTCGTTCCAAACGGGGGTTTTATTGTGTAGAACGACTATATCGTCTAGAGTTTGGCTCTTGAGTCGTTCTAGTAGTGTTTCGCTGTCGTCTTGCGGTGCGATCGTGACCCGCTGACGGTCTGGCGTCATTCCGGGGAGGATGACTGTCATTTTTCTTGGTCCTTTGAAGCCCAAGACGTTGGTGTCCTGTAATTGAGGAGAATTAGGAGGAATAATTTAGCGAAAAAAAATTTAGCTGTTCCCTACATTTTGACGAGCTATGCGAACATAAATGTGTACGCGATTTCAGGGTTGGTCCCGTTGTGAAAGTTATTCATAATGATCAGTACAATGACCCCTTATGAGATTTCGTGTATGAAAAAATACACCTTATACAAATATAAGTTAGGATGACTGTCTATAACTCTATACTTCATTAATTGTTACATATGTGACAAAACCGACCACAATCTCAATCCCTTTGACCATAATCTTCAACCTTTACAGGCACAATATAATGGATGAATTTAATTGCATTCGATATGTCGTGCTATAAAATTATGTATTATTGCATCCTGTGAACGTGATTTGCGTTCATATTTTAAATTGTAATTAATATACAGTGGACTTTATCTTTAACTAGCAATCTGCCCCTGCTTCGCATGGTTTGTACGACTTGACGAAACATCGAGATTTCAGTGTTATATCTAATTTTAATATACTTGAAATTTTCGGACTAAATTCTCAAAATGATGGTGAAAACCGTATCAAAATCCGTTGTGTAGTTTAGAAGAACAACGCGTTCAAACAGACAGACATGAAAAGCGACTTTAATTTGTAATAATATGTATAGCTGTGTCTTAGATAAGTGACGCAGTAGGTGGTCTGGTTTCGAAAACCAGTTTTATAATGCAGACTAGTCGTGTAGAGTGTGTCAAATGTAGTAGCTTTTATAGTTTAATATTATGAAGCTGAATTTGACTCGGGGCTGGTCCTGTTCTATAAGACAATCTAGAAGAGTCTAGAACTCTAAGACAAAAACAAACTGGTTGCTAATTTATTTTTATACTTACTTATTCATTCTGTGATTATTGATAACTTTACTTCACACACTGACTAATTCATTGTAATATTTTTAGGAAAATCGTCTACTTTTAGAATGTATTTACATACATTGTGACTACCATGTATTCTCACATATGTGACTAACATGTATTCTATGACATAATTTATCTATCATTGCTTCATTTTTAATTCTTTTTACCTATTATGATATGGTAATTTTATTCTAGTTTCATCGTCTTCACATAATATGCTTTTGTACAGTTAATGTAGTTATACAAAATATTGTAAAACATTTTTAAAAGAGTAACGGTGGAGTTTCTTGCACATTCTTCTCCATACGAAACTACTGGAATCAATCATATTTTTTTTATAAATTTTGATGTTCGAAAGTGCCTTTTTATGTGTCTAATTGAAATAAATGATTTAACTCTGTAGTTGATATGTGGTGTAATTACGTAACACTTACCGTAGCAGTGGCTTTAATTTTGACAGTTCAACAAGTCATTGCGTTATTTACGTTGTTGAGAAGACAAATTTTTCGAACTTATGAAGCAATGGATTAGCAATATCCTTCAAAGTAATTCAGATAGTGATTGAAAGTGTGTTACGCAATAAGGGTGCCGGTCAAAGTCATAGTAATGTCAAATATGTCAAGAAAAAAAAAAGATAATGGAATAGGCAAAAAAACTATGGCAATCAATCTGCCTAGCCTTTTCCCAACTATATTGAGATCGGCTTCCAGTCTAACCGGATGCAGCTGAATACCAGTATTTTACACGGAGCGACTGCCTATCTGACCTCCACAACCCAGTAACTGGGTGATACGATACCCCTTGGTAACTGGTTGTCAGACTTTCGAGCTTCTGACGACCCGTAACGACTGTCAAAGATCAACGAATGACAGCCGGGACCAACGTCTTAACGTGCTTTCCGAGGTACGGAGGAGTCTCGATATGTAAAGATGGTCACCCATCCACAGACCAACCCCGGCAAGCGTAGCTTAACCTGACGGATCGACCCGAGCGCTTGTTATTACTTAGCCACGAGCTCCTCCAAAAAAACTATGACAATAAGAATCAATAAACAATGCTTTTTATACAGGGTGTTAGGGTAAACACCGTTATCCTTGTAACCAATGGTTTGGTTTCATTTATAGAACGTAAAATCAATGGAAAATTACACTTTTGTTTTCTTTTTTTTTAAACTACATTTTTCCACAAAAGACGCACTTGCGTCTCAACTTGCGTCTCAACACGGGTGGGGGGTGCGGGAAGCGAACTGACCGGCCGCGAGCGCGACCACTCCCTCAGTTAGTTAGCTGTTTCGCTAGCGAACACGGTGTCGGATAGAAACTTTTTAAAATCTTTTAATGAACATAACCCTTTTTTTTTGTTGTTTTCGGTCATTTATTTTTATATTTAAGTCAACTACCCATGGTTTGAATGACAAGAGTGTTTACCCTTACAGCCTGTATAATGAAAATAAACAATGTTTGTTTTCATTATAATGAAAATAACCATTATTACAACTTTTTACAAAAAAAAACAACCGACTTCAAAAAAAACACTAAAAAAGTGAAAAATAACTTTAATTTCGGAAGTCGGTGTCTTTGCTTTTTAATTTTCGTTTTTTGCCACTGACTTCCGAAATTAAAGTTATTTTTCACTTTTTTAGTGTTTTTTTTGAAGTCGGTTGTTTTTTTTTGGAAAAAGTTTTAATTTTTCACTTTTTAGTGGTGGTACCTACCCCACACAAGTTACTACCTGCTATGTAAATAACAGTGAAGGAGTCTAATAATTATATCGTCTACATAGACTGTGGGAAAAATACGTAATATTGAAGCTAGCTCAAAAACTACGCAAGCAAACTTAATAAAATTTATATGGGACGATTTCGGGAGTATACCCTTTCGAACTAAAAAAGAATTTTCAAAATCGGTTCACGAACGGCGGAGTAATCGGTGAACATACATAAAAAAAAACAATCATCCGAACGTAGTACCTTCTCCTTTTTTGAAGTCGGTAAAAATGGGCATGTGATGCGGAGGAATAAGGGAAATGTCGTCAGGAAAGTTTTGAGTATGAATGTGTGCTGTACGAGTAGGGGGGGGGGGGGGGGGGGGTAGTAAACCAAAGAAACGATATGGATGGACTGTGTGAAAGATGATATGGCTAGAAGTAAACCAAAGAAACGATATGGATGGACTGTGTGAAAGATGATATGGCTAGAAAGGGGGTGACTACGGAGATGACGACTAATAGGGAAGTCAACCTGCCTTTCCTTTTCTCAAAAATATTGGGGTCGGCTTCCAGTCTAACCGGATGCAACTGAATACCACTATTTTACATGGAGCGACTGCCTATCTGACCTCCAAAACCCAGTAACTGGATAGTACGATACCCCTTGGAAAGACTGGTTGTCCGTGTCGGGCTTCTGACGGCCCTTATCGACTGTCAAAGATCCACGAATCACAGCCGGGACCAACAGCTTAACGTGCTTTTCGAAGCACGGAAGAGTCTCGGTATGTAAAGATCACCCATCCACGGACCAACCCCGGCAAGCGTAGCTTAACCTGATTGATCGACCCGTGCGGGCTGCACTTAGAATAAGTATGGAAGAAAAAGACATGTTGCGCCGATTACAAATAAATTGGGAAAAGGGCAGGAGACTGATGATCAAATGAAACACGGCTACATATCAAGCTATACATTTCCAGTACAAGCTGATCTCGCATTGTATAGAATTTCCGTACAATGAGAGGTCAGCTTATACTGGAACTGTATAGTTTGATGTGTACCTATCCTGTACCGAAAGAATATTCAATGAAATTGCTGACTCAAAAATTGATTACTACGGTTACGAAGCGACCCATTAAAAAAAACCAAACCATGTATTTTTCTTATTTCCTTATATTTGACCACAATAGTAGATTTCCTAATAAATATTAATTCAATACATTTAAACTGCGTCAACGGTAAGGCTATGTTTAGACGGCGCCCATTTTCTTCTTATTTTTTTGTACATTACTAGAGTAGATAAATATAGTAGAAATTATATAAATATAGTAAGCGGCGGTATAAATTACATAACATAATTGTATACCACCCGCACACTGTACGACAAAGTCGTCCTATAATTTGATGTCACTAATTTTGTAATGTAATTTTGGCTCTAAGAATTTCAGCGCTAGTAGAAAATCTCAATAACATTTTGACCGAACCAGGGTCAAATCCAGGACCTCATGCTAAGCAGTCGCACTTGCAACAAATAGAACAACAAGGCGATGTGTAAAGTTATTCGCACAAAATTAATTATGCCCGCGGCTTCGTCCGCTTGGCCCCTAATTATTTTTTCTAAATTAAACGTATCCTTATTTCTCCTAATAACATCAGCTATCTGCCAGCGAAAGTCCCGTCAAAATCGGTCCAGCCGTTTCGGAGATTAGCCGGAACAAACACAGACAGACTATTTCTAAAAAAATTGTTTGTTCTAAGTACCGATACTTTCATGATGAATTTATAAAAATGCTGTTATTTTGAATGTATAGATTAGAATATTTATGACGTTTAAAAAAATACTCTACATGTCTGCACGTGTCCTATGGCGCGGGTCACACAGAAGAGACGTGAGACGGGACGCAGACTTCATCTGGCACAAAACGTATAGAAAAGACAAGATGCAGGCGCGTCTCTTTTCCATTTGCATACTATTAGCCGCGCCTGCGTCCCGTCTTCGTCTCACGTCTCTTCTGTGTGGCCAGCTCCTTAGACGTCTCGAAACACTGACGTCACTCATCTGAATAATTAAAAGGAAAACTTGTGTACCTAACCGCAGAGAACCTACGTAAACAAATACAGAACGTAACAATATGTACATTTGTAAAGTTCCATAACTAAATGTATTGTTTGTCTTGTATTTATTCTAGGTATGTATTCCTAGTTTCCTACAATGATTTGACGTGTAACTATTTCTATGAATTGAGATCAGCTTAGTTTATAATGAAATGGGCCCGAAAGCAGGCCAGGCGCACTCCGCATTTTAGGTTTTTAATTAATTTAATTTTTGAATTGTTTTGTATTACTTTTAACCCATTCCCTGTCCACCATATTATGTGGCCTGACCACATAAATGGTTCAGGTTGAGTATTTAACTTTACTTTGTGGACAGTGAAAGTGTTAATTACGGACACTTTTAACGTGCACCTTTTTCTACATTGTACTCACATGTATAATTTCAACATGAATGATGTAACCAATATATTGTCAATATTCTGATTTAAAAGAGTGTCTGTGGAGTTTCTTGCCCGTTCTTCTCCATAGGAACCTACTACGCTTTGGAATGGGCAACTAGCTTCATCTTTCTGACTGACTGACCCCTTGACAATTCAATAGTGCCTGTAATTGGTTTATTTGAAATAAATACTTTGAGTTTCAGTTTGAGGTATGAAGCTACAAATACGCAGTGGGCTCGACTTATCGCGCCAATTCAGTAGGCGTAACGTCGGAAGATATACAGAGTTATTGGTTATACGTTGGCAATCCATTAAGGGGATGTAGGAGAGGTAAATTGCAACCGTGCTTTCTGAGGCACGGAGACTACGGAGGTCTTGATATGTAATGGATGGTCGCCCATCCACGAACCGACCGCGGCACGCGTAGCGTCCGCGCGCGTCTTATCACCCAGATAATGGGTTGTGGAGGTCAGATAGGCAGTCGCTTCATGTAAAATACTGGTATTCAGCTGCATCCACACTGGAAGCCAACCGCAACACAGTTGGCAAAAGGCTAGGCAGATTGATTTGATAATTCGTGGTCAAATAAACGCGCCCTAAAGATAGGGGAAATAGACCTAATACTTACATAGACAACAGCTGCCAACTCGTGTCTCGTGTGAGCATGGTCGTGTTTCCTCCAAGCCTTGCCGTTATCATAAACAGTGAAGGCAGTCCCTAGTAGATTGGAGCGTAGCTTGCCGGCAAAGCTGTCCGCTGTGCGCGTGAGTTCAGTAGGATCCGTCGATATTAGGTAGTTTGATGTGGCAGATTTCTTGCGTTTGCGAGCTAGAAAAAAAAGAAAGATAATTTTATGGTTTCTAAAATGAAAGTATTGAGTGTGACTGTGTTTTTCTATACATATAGGTATAATTAGAGGCACAGATTAATACAGATGGTTCACTCAGCAAAATTATGTAAATAAAAAGCGACCCTTGCTACGGAACAATAAAGTGCATTTCAGGTCGTACAGCGCTTCTATTTCTCTTATATCTTCTACGACGTTATGCTCAGTGAATTGATCCCACAAGACGAGCCCGCCGCGTACTTGTAGCTTCATACCTAAAATTCGGAGTGCGCCTTCTGTATATTGAATTCTGTGATAGAAGACGAACCCAGTAATGATGGTTGGGTTGCGTGAGAGGGGAATTTCAGAACGATGATGACTGTTATTGCGCCGAATTGTGACGCAGGGGGGCAAAGTCTAGGCAGAAAACAAACAAACAGAAGCTTAGTCACAGCCGTAGGCGTGAAGCCAGCCGAGGAACTTTATGCCTATAAAAACAGTGAATTTACATACATAAACTAACGCCCTTCCCTTGGGGGTAGGCAGAAACTATAGAACGCAATCTACTATGCTTCTTACATACTCCTCTTAAATAGTGAATTTGACTAGCTTTAATTTGATTTACTTAATTGATTCAATTTGGTTTCCAGTGTAATTCATTAGTACTGTAGCGGCATCTACATCGCCACACGCGAGTTACGCATCAAAAATCCTGACGTCACATAAATCCTGCATCGCGCAATTAGAGTTTACCGCGCGATGGACATTATATACAAGATTCCGATATTCATCATTGGGCAGGTGCCCGCCAGACACAACACCCGTCTGATCGGAGGATCCTCCCTTTTCTATAGAGGATGAGTGAATTTTACACCCTGTTTCTCATACCCCTAACAATACTGATACCGATGGCCGATATAACTTGGCAGTTCCACAGAGGGCTGCGCAGTAACATTTTTTAGGAACCAAATGATGGCATGAGGCGAGTGTGAGTGAGAGAACATGCGCGAAAGTTATATGCGCCTATGTTCAGACCTGTCAAGTTATATCGGCCGTATTGTAGTTAGGTATATAATATAAGTTTTTATGGTCTAAATAAAGAGTATTATTAGTTTGTAATAGCCCATTTCTGTGTAGCCGAATACATCAAAGTAATTGAATGAAGTATGGCGACGTTTTGGGGTTGTATTTACACATCCGATCATTTAGATAATGGAAATCGACCAGTTTGTATTTAATCAAGGCAATCAATTAATATGAATTGAAAACAAAGAGGTTCGTTGTTAATGATTGATAAACATTGACCTTATACCGTAATGTTTTTATTTGAACTATAAACAGAGAAAGGGCGTTAGCAATCAATCAATCATCAATCACTAGGCGTTTTCTAGACACTATCGTTTCTAACACTATTGTAGTATTTAGGCATTAACTTTATTACTTTACATATGTATTTATGTTGGAAAAAAATACCACTAACATGATCAAATATTTTTGGAAGAAATAGACTGTAAAAAGACATAAATCTAGGTCGCACGATAATAATTTGGGTAATCTAGTAAATACTGGGTTCATAAGGGTAGTATAGAATCCTAATTCTAATGATACCTTTTTAGCGGAGTCCAGAAAAACCATTTTTTTTTTTTTCCTCCGGCCAGTCTTGTTTTCGTAAGAGGAGACACTTACGAAAACAAGACAGGCTGGCTGTAAATATAAAAAAAATCGTTTTTTATATTCTATCGCCGTTCTAAAATTAAATACTTTTTCACTTACCAGCCAGCAAAAACACTTTCTTCCCATAATCCTTCTCCAGGTGTAAGAAGTAGGTAGGGTAGAGTCCCCGGTCCATGCCCTTGCGATCGCGGGCGATGCGACATTTGTATAGGGTGCCGTGTTTCGCTGGTGTGACCACGAACGTTTCTACTGCGCCTTCTACAGAGCCTTCTATTTCTGCTGTCTGTTATGAGAAGAATTATTTAAGACCAGCCTATAACTCCTACGAGGAAGGGGTAGGAGTTGAGTATTTAAGTACTAAATTCAACATGAATGATGTAACCAAAATTTAGATTTTAAAATTATGGAGTTCCTTGCCCGTTTTTTGTCCATAGAAACTTTGGGATTTTTCCGTTTTGGAATGGGCAACAAGCTTCATCTTTCTTACAATCCAAAAGAGCCTGTAATTTTATTTACTGAAATAAATGCTTTGAGTTTGACTGCCAGATTACATTTTAATTTCTGCTGGTGGGGCTGGTCTTTATTGCTCAGGGGTTGAAGTTGCTACCAAACTATGGTCTAGAATATCGTAAAGCCGATAAAAATCCATTTACATTTTAGGTGCCGCTCCTGATTTTTACCGTCGTAAGCTTATATTAAGAGTAACTTTTTAGGAAAATGTAAAGATTTACTAAGAAGATTTTAAGCTAATAATTTAGACCCCAACCTGACAGGAACTCACTACCGTCAGGTTGGGGTATAAATTACTGTCAAAAACTGGTCTAATTATTCTCCGAAGAGTCATAAATTTTCATTAGGAACTTTGACTGGAAGAGAATACCTAAGGCTGCCATTAGACGGACTGTATATTACGAGTATTGCAGTCGTACTAAACTGCATTCAAACAGCAAGAATGTAGTCCGTTTGATGGCAGCCTAAGTCCACCTTTATACCTTTATTGTGCACAAATTTTTATAAATAACTATGGGGTGTTGTCATAGTACATAACCTACCTGACTAGGCGAGCTATCTCTCCTCGGCTTATCATGCAGGGGCGCCACAGCGGCGTCAGCGCATACGTCATCAGTACTCGCATCTCGCCCCACACTGCATACCGGCACGCTTTCATCGTCTTCTTCCCCGCTACCGTCCCCTTCGCCTACAGTCAGAACTTCTATCTGATTGCCTAGCTCTGTAAGCCGTCAGGAAACAGATGTAGATGAAAAGTCACACACATTGAACATCCCAGGGCCAGTACAACCCGTGCGCATTAACATGGCACCTGGCTCAATGACGTTTGTAACTCCCCCGCTCGGCAACGGCGGGGCGCGGCGCGGGTAGCGGGGGGAGTATTGAGTTCCGAGCCAGGTGCCAGGTTAATGCACTTAATGCGCACGGGTTGTACCTATAGCGAAGCAGTACCCTGAATTTTGTGCTTTTTTTTGGTAGGCATTTGTTTTGAGTCGGGATGTACTTGTATGCCATTCTGATTGCGATATCAGCTGCTGAAGAAGTTTTGAGTCTGATTTTTTTTATATAATGAATTATATCAGTTTACATGACAATGTGTCTAGTGATTGGCTTAAGTAATAATTCGTGTTACACAAGTCATTTTGAAAAGGTTCTATTGTCACCTACAACAGAACCGATTCAAAATAACTTTTATGATATGATAGCCGTTTGCGTCTATAGGCTGATGATTAAATTTCAACTTTATTTCAACTACCGCAAAATATCGACTTTGAAATATATCGATAATTGGCGGTAACACTGCGCTACGCGTAGTCACGTCTGCTTGAAGAATTCTCTAAATTTAATGGAGATATAATCTTGATCAATTTACGATAATGACCATGATTGGTATCCCTTCAGAAAAAAAAACTTTACCCATTACCAGCCAGTGACAAATTGGTATAAATAACATCAGATCTAGTAATGTTTTATACAAATCCATTAGCAGTTTTATACAAATACAATGTTGGAACTACACCACCGTCATAAATTACTCAGCTTTTATTACTGAGACAACATCATTATTTTAAGTGTTCAAAGTGACTGCTGTAACTTGTAAGTTAAATAAATTAAATGGATTGTGGATACTATTTTCATAGTATAACATCACGCCCATGGGCGTACCTAGCTTCTGGCCTAGGGGGGGGGGGGGCAAGCCAGATTTTTTATTTTTAGGCCGGATCCTCCGCGGCTGTTGTGTCATACACACACACCTACATGTAACATTAGGTATATGTAGTGTAGTGTGCCATCGTCACGCGCGGTTTTTTGGCAATTGCACCGTGCATTTTGCCAGTGTTTACTGCGCGGTTTACTTTAAAGTTAGAGCATACGGCCCCGTTTACACTTTGATTAGTAATTAGGCGAGTTCATACATGTTCTGCGAGATTTCCAGGGGGGGGGGCAGCTGGGTACGCCCATGATCACGCCTGTAATCCGCGAAGGGTTGTGCAGAAGTGACAGTTCACCCACATTTCGCCAGTTATGTTTAGGTGGGCGAATCTATTGTCATCAACCGGGCACAAATCCAGACTCCGGACTGCTACTGAGAAATTTCAGATAGAAAAACCCAATAACACGTTGCCCGCCACGGGAATCGAACCCAGGACCTCGTGCTCTGCAGTTGCGCTTGCGACCACTAGACCAACGAGGCAGTTACTATTTTCAATAAACATAAATTGAATATTAAATTATTGTTTTTGATACAATGTAACCTTATAAGCATGAGTCACATAATAGCCCATTCATATAACAATATAAAGGTTTTATAGAAGATTATTCAATGAGAGGATTTCGCCGAGCTATTTTTGTTTGTAAATTATCATCATAGTCTTTAGTTATACACCACACCATATAAATTACAGATATCAATTTTTATATCTCTAATTTATGTAGAAAACATCGTGAGGAAACAGACATGTAGTACTAAAAAATTCGAAGACAATGTGACATCCATCAGACTGTACTGGGCCCGTGTGGTGTGATGTGGCCCACTCCCTCTCATAGAAAGGAGGCCTGTGTCCCAGCAGTGGGAACAATATAGGCTATTATGCTTATGCTAAATATTATGATGGATTTCCTTATAAATATTATAAGTAAGTCAAATACTGAGCACTTGCTCTACAAACAATGGTATAGTATTTCATAGTAAAACCAAGTAGGTACTTGTCAAGTCATGAATGAATAACATGTTTTTCTGTTCTTCAATAACAAAGTTATTCATTCCTGATATGATTCACCATATCAATGGAACAAGGCCGCAAGTGTACTACACAATAGGGATCCTTGAATCTACATTCACAAAAAATATGTGTACTGTTTCTGAATATTTATATAAAGACAATTTACTGTAAACATTTAATTATTCATGTTCGTAGAAAATTCAAGTCTTCATAAATGTTTTATTATATTTTACTGATAATAAGACCCATTTTTAAATGCAATATTATACATATAGTAGGAATGAGATATCATTGATTAACTGGGTAACTAATGTGTATGTGAGACTTGAACCAACTGCGTTCTTGTAGTTTTTGAAAAACGAACTAGTGATATTAAACACTGGCCGCTTAATTGTAGAAATAATGAATAATGTATGTCTAATGTAATATGTATTAGTGAGTACAGAAAGCACAATCACCAAGTGATGCTAATGTAAAATAATGTACATAGAGAAGCGTAAGTATGTTTTGTAAGAAAAGTAAGCGTAGCATTCCTACTTACCATCATACGTCGATATTCTATTTGTTTGGAGGGGTATTACTTGGTCCGGATTGACTGGCGACATAAGAAATTGCATCGGGCCATCATAGCCTGTTATGAGAGGAAAAGAAAATGCGCATAACGAAAATATACATCAAAAAACCATGCATGAGTCAACTAAACATTGAGAAATTTTAGTTAAGAAGTATATTACAGTGGAAAAACACTTACCATGTAGCTCGCGAGAACGGCTGCCTGATATTGGACGTTTTGCTGATCCTACCCTTAGATCATTTGCTTGAACCATACCAGAATTCTGGCGTTTTTGTTTCATCTTCTGTTCCATCAGTTGGCGCTAAAAAAAACATGTAAAATTAAATGACAAGCCATCATGCAATAGAGGACTCTACAAATTTTGATAACACCAGCTCGTAAATTATGCAAATGTTCAAGAAATGTGCGAGTTTTACAAAATAAATTTTAAAACCACTTACTTGCTGTTCGATTTTTTGATCCCGCATTGAAGCCATTGTCGTATGCGTTAGTTACTTTAAATTTCACTTTAACTACAGCGCACTACAGTTTAGATGTAAAAGTCTTAACTTTTAACTCAAAATTCAATACAATAATTGGCATTTTGTAAGCTCATTTTTTGTTTATAAATCATCTTGCCTACCGTTGCTCAGGAAAATAGTGTTGTCAACGTAAAGAACTTCGTCCTTATCCTAAATAGTAGTTTTTTATAAAATGTCTACTGGCATATAAATTATATTTATGTTGGTTTCCAGTTATTTCTAAAACATATAAATATAATTACAAAAATATTCTAGCTAATCATAAAAGTAGGACTTGCTATCTTAATTTGTTTTTAATTTTGTTCAAGTTTTCTTTTTGGCAACAATAAGGATTCTCATTTAGATCAGTGTTCCCACTAATAAATATTTTACCCATATTTTGACAAAATAGTATATTTTTTTAATATTGCTAATTTAATAAAATATCGCCGTATAAACCTGAGAGTACTGGTGCACTGCAACAAAACATGATTAGTGAAAATGTTTGAAAAATATTTCCATGTGCTGCAATTATTTTATATTTTCGATTCAGATATCATGCCCAGTGCGTTTTGCTAGGTCTATCCAAGGTCTCTCAGTTAAGCCACGTGCGCCCTTATTATTTTGTAATGTTACCTGATTTTAGGCCAGGAGTATTTGTCACAACAATAAACAATATCATCACAGCTTGGCAATGATTTGATTACCGTTTGATTTACACGCTAGCAGCGTCTAGAGACGGCAGTACTAATAAAATTCATGACAACGAAAGTGCGTTGAGCGCACAACCTCTGTCATGATGATCGCCATTCAAATTCTTCAGTTTCTATACGACTTTTTTATCGTAGAGCGAATAAACGGTGACACGCTTGGTTTGTGTGGAAAGTGTTGACCTGGTCAACTTGACCACAGAGCACTATTATGATACTGGTGTTGATAGTGCTGCTCCTAGAAGCAGCCGTCGCACTATGGGGCCAAAGTGTATGATAATGGACATTCGATTTTTGTAAAATCAGCTTACGTTTATTTCATTTACAATAAGATTTTTTACTACCTTATTCATGAATATAGCAGTTACAACTCGGTACACCCGATAGGTACTGAGAAAAAGAAAAACATTTTCAATGTATGGAAACGTCGTTTTTCTCAAAACTATTCATTACCCGACTACGGCGAAGCAAAAAGGAGGGTTATGATTTTGATCGATATGTATGTATGTATGTTTACTGTTCCCTCATAAATCTTCTAAACGACTCATCACAATTTGACAAATGAAAAAGATATAAAACTAAAATCCAATTACGATAAAAACTCAATCAACGTAATCTCTTCGAACAGCCTAACACTTGTGTCTCCGGATTTTTAATTTGTCTATCTGTGATGTCTTGCTTATACCTTTTTAGTTGATTGACTTTTTGTATTATTTGGGATTTATTTTTATATCTTTATATTTTTCTGCCAAGAAATTAATATTTTAGTTTTATTATTATGGAATGTAGAAAAATATCTGATACTTATAATAACTGAGGCAGATTTTTCAAAAATCAAATGTCCACTAGCGTCAATTTTGGCCCCTCGTCGAGGTGGCTCCATGGTCTGTAGGGTATTCAGTATGTTTGAGGGTTGGGTAACTTTTATGAAGGGCAGAATTAATAGTTTAGCTGTAAACATTGTCATATCTTTCAAAATTATTCTTCTGTCTGTCTGATCATCTGATGTCACTAATGTCATTTAATTTTTCAAGATGGCTCCAAAACGGAGTGTTTTAGGATTTTTGAACCCAAAAACCATTAGTACAGTTTTCAGCAATAGTATTGTAAAAACTCCTTATCGTTATGTGCATGGGTGTAATAGTTGTGATAATTTTTTAGGCGGTCACGCCGTATCTTTTGCTTCCTTAGCACGTAAAAATTGTAAGTTTTACATGCTTTTATT
Organism: Lithophane semibrunnea; assembly: GCA_947363905.1. Classification (NCBI taxonomy): domain Eukaryota; kingdom Metazoa; phylum Arthropoda; class Insecta; order Lepidoptera; family Noctuidae; genus Lithophane; species Lithophane semibrunnea. The sequence continues at coordinate 13,512,450 of OX376199.1, forward strand.
ACATCACCGGTTTTGATTTATTTCATGAAGGATATATTAAACGAGCGGAATTTATTATTATTTAGGCCTTCCACATAATAAGTATTCATAAAGTTATCGATTGCAAATGTACTTTGACATTTCACGAAACATAACCTAACTTTTCGTATCTATTTCGTCTCTCAGATAATGTCGGTGCTAGACATCGATTTATTCACATGACGAACGTTTTGAGTGCTCGAGCTGACTACTACAAGGTCCTCGGTGTCGCTAAGAACTCTTCAGCCAAAGATATCAAGAAGGCGTACTACCAGTTAGCTAAAAAGTACCACCCTGATTCAAACAAGTCTGATCCAGAAGCTTCTAAGAAGTTCCAAGAGGTGTCGGAAGCCTATGAGGTACGAAAGTCCATTAAAATAATAAAAATCTTTTGCTTTTTGGTTGAAATTAATGTCAACAAAGATAAAAAAAAAACAGCTGACCTATTGATAAGAAATAATAATTATTGATTTTAAGTCAACCTTTGTCCACTGCTTGAGTTGAGACAAATGACGATTTAGGATTAGGATAAGTCCACTGCAAAGTTTGGTAAAGAGAAATAAGACACATTTTGAAGAAAAATAAAATGTAATCTTTTCTACTTGCTAGATCCTCTCTGATGAAAACAAGCGTAAGCAGTATGACACTTATGGCACCACTGCAGAGGACATGGGCATGGGCGGTGGACCAACGGGAACTGAGGGTTTCACTCACCAATGGCAGTACAAGTCCACCATAGACCCCGAAGAGCTGTTCCGGAAGATATTCGGAGATGCTGGCTTCAAGAGCGATGCTTTCAGTGACTTTGCTGAGTCCAAGTTTGGGTTTGGTGCAGCACAAGAGGTAAAATTATGATTTTATGGTATTTTTGTTTGTGAGAATTTCTAGATCATTAAGTAATAAAAAAAAACATACACAACAGATGTGCATGTCACTGTTTACATTTTTCTAAGGCTTTTAGACTGTGCTAAACAAGTTTATTTGCATTCTTTCTTTCTATAAATTCTAAAAGATACAACAGGATTCCGGTTGGAAGCAAAACTAAATAATTATTTATTCTCCCAAAATGACAGTTCACTTATTGACAGATCGTGAATACATTAAAGCCTAATTTACATTACGAAACTAGTTGCACGAACTTAGTTATTCATTGATAGTTTTATGTGTAAAGACGTGTCAAGTTACATGTGAAACTATCAATGAATAACTAAGTTTTTGCAACTAGTTTCGTAATGTAAATTAGGCTTAACACTTAATAATTAAACATAAAAGATTCAATATCTTTCTATTCTCTTTACAGGTGGTAGTCAATCTCAAGTTCACGGAAGCAGCGCGGGGTGTCAACAAAGAGATAAACGTGAATGTGGTGGACACATGCCCCAAGTGCTCCGGCTCCCGCTGTGAGCCCGGTACTAAGTCCATTAAGTGTACTTACTGCAATGGAACTGGCATGGAGACTTTCTCTCGAGGTATGATTGGTAATTAGTCTATAATAGATTGTTTATGCAACTGATGTATAATACAGGGTATTACCTAATTATATACAGTTGCCTACAAGACTTTATCTACACCCATGATATGAATCTTCTATAAAAGTTTCTTTGCAATACCAATATCAAACAAAAATGGCGCGGCACGACGTGAATTCGGTTTTTTCGAATTCGAATGTGTTTTGAGTGAAACACTCGTGAATGACAATGTTCTTTTTTTGAAATGAGTTGCATAATGAAATTCAGTACAACATTATAACACCCGTTTGGATGATATACTGTTTACTATGACACTGGATGTTTTAGTGTTGGCTATAAGCTAACTGTTTGTAAAATTCTGCTAATCTAGTTGTAAAATTTATTATTTTTATATCATCGATTTTTTTACATTTTATGATAATTAATCTCACACACTGTCCTATTAGTATTACTTGCAAGTTTGTAGGAATATTGTGATATCGTATACTTTAATGTTTGTAAATATGTGAGCACCATGTATCTATCATATACTTAATTTATTTATTTGTCATTGCTCCATTTGTAATTTTTAATTTTTATTTATTCTTTTTACTTATTGTAATTGTATTCTTGGTGCATCGTCTTCACATGTAATTATATAATTGATGTATACCAAATATTGTAAAACATTTTTTTAAAAGAGTAATGGTGGAGTTTCTTGCCCATTCTTCTCCATACGAAAACTACCTTTTGGAAGGGGCAACTAGAATCAGTTCTATTTCTATGTATTTGACGTTCAAAAGTGCCTTTAATGTGCCTACTTGAAATAAATTATTTGACTTTGACTTTGTTTCAGATACTTATATAGAGGATTTATATTATAGCATGGGTGTAGATAAAATATTTTAGTTGACATTTCAACAGTACCCTTAGCAAGACATAATATGCATTTGCCTTATGAATTGATTAAAGATTGATGAAAATATAAGCAATGTGAAAGTAATGTGAATTCACAAAAGTAATAAGCTGAGCTTGCTCAGACCAAATGAAAAACCAAGACAGAGCACTGCAAACAATACAGTGAAGCATGTCAAAACTACACCTCTGTTCACACACACATTTACAACCAAAGTACAATCAAACTACACCTCACTAAGTGCACACATGCTCACGAAACTGGCCCCATGTCAGTGTTGACTGCACTTTCTTGGTTTTTTATTTGCTCTGAGCTGTGCTTGTTACAGTTAAAAAAATACAGCATGGAATGTTTTTAATCTGTATTAATTGTGTTCTGTCTAAAACCTTGTCTGCTCTCTTGCTGGCCATGTACCCTCCTATACGGCTTTTGCCCTGCTATATTGTCCCATTGTAGGGACAATGGGACAATATAGGAGGGCAAAAGCCTCCCTACCCTCTTCCCACTTTTCATGGGCTACTGCCATTCTAGGCAGGGTTTAAAAAATTGTTCTTTGTTGTCAGGTCCATTTGTGATGCGTTCTACCTGCCGACACTGCCATGGCACTCGAATGCTTATCAAGTTCCCATGCGTCGAGTGCGAGGGGAAAGGACAGTCTGTAAGTATCTTGAGTACATGCTAAAGATAAGAATAAAAAAAATAGGCAGTCATAGGGACTACCGACAGATTGAAAACTTAAAACATGTGAAGTGAAAACTTTTTGGTAGGAGATAAATGTCGGTGACGCGAATCTATAAGGATTCGCGTCACCGACATGCTCGCCCCGTAGTACTGTACAATAGAATATAGATGGCGTTAATACCAGTTTGTGCCTTAGAGGTTGTATAACCACAATAATCTCTGTAAACAGGTGCAACGTAAAAAGATAACAGTGCCCGTCCCAGCTGGCGTAGAAGATGGGCAGACTGTCCGCATGGCTGTGGGGTCTAACAACGAGATATTTGTCACCTTCAAGGTGGAGAAGTCCAATTACTTCAAGAGAGATGGACCTGATGTACACACTGATTGTTGTGTAAGTGACGGATTTTTCTAACTTTCTATATCTGTACAAGGATCTTTTGGCGCGTGCCCAAAATCGGAACTAACTCCGCAAGTTTTTTTTTTTTCAATATGTGGCACGGGTCTATTGCAAAAATGTTTACCAACAGCGCCCCCTGTCAACATCATTGGAGTTCCAAAAGATCCTTGCAGTATACATGCAAATAATGCATGTATGTGCTTGCAAAACTGCTCAGCAGTATTTGACTATTTTTACTGGGTATCAACTAACACCAATCAATAATGCTGACAAATATAATTGTACAAGCGGCGCTCCGCGGTTTCGCCCGCGTAAGTCTCGATCCAGTGGGAATATCGGGATAAAAAGTATCCTATGTCCTATTCCTTGTCATGTTCTACCCATGTGCCAAATTTTATCCAAATCCGTTCAACCTTGTTAGTGTGAAAGCGTAATAAACAAACATAATAATTATATTATAGTTCGGATGTTAGTTTGTGAGACATTCAAATGTTACTTTCTGCATACATAGCCTGACAACTATAGAATCCCGTTTCTAAACCGTCCCGTTCCATTGCGAGCTGAACTGGCCTACAAGTTGTCAGTTGTCAATTTGTTTTGTTTTCAGGTTTCCGTGTCACAAGCATTGTTGGGTGGGTCTGTCAGGATACAAGGGCTATACGAAGACCATACGTTGCAGGTTAGTTTTTACATGTTTAATACATAAACAATAAACAAACAAACAATAATATTTATTTGTTCAAGACTTTAGCCTATTACAATTACTGTACAGTCACGAGCAATAATATGTATACACTTAGCAACTTTTAAAAGTGATTTTCTCCTACTGTATTGATTGTAACTTTATGATATTACGAATATAGTATTTTGGAACCCCTATTATTATGAAAAAATTATCATCTCAAAGTTACAATTTTAATTCCACGAGAAAATCGTTATTGAATTTTGCTGAGTGTATACATATTTTTGCTCGTGACTGTACCTTAATTTATTCCTTATAATTTAGTGGCTAGATACAATACATGTGCAACTGGGCTTAAACTAGGAGGACTCCTGTGCTACAAAGAGTGTCTGCAAAATGAATATTTTTAAAGGCATTTTCATCGCCCGCATTTTGTATTCATGGTGATTATGCACCAGCGCAGGTGCAATTGCGTCGTATAACTATAATTTAAAAAATACGCGAAATTAGTAAGCGTCTGAAAAGAAAAACAGCTTTGCAACGTCAGCATGAGGCCTCATGTAATAATTAATCTCCATACCGAATTTTGTTCACGGCGAATTTCAACTAAGTATGAGATATTACAGGGCAGCTGTATGCATTTTTCCTCACTCTCGTAGTTTGATGAGATGGCATTCCGCCTCGACTGGTGAGAGATCTGACGCAGAACCATCGGTCCGGCTTTACATGCACTTACAGGCACGGAAAGGGTCTCGGTATTTTAAGAAAACGTTCATCCATCAATGAACTGACCTCGGCAAGCGCGACTTACTCTCGCAGATTATCGATCCGTGTGCCTGTTACTTAGCCACAAAACCTTACACATCTAAAGTAATACATTTGTTGCAGATACTGCCCTGCACGTCATCACACAGCATTATCCGACTGTCCCGAAAGGGTATGAAAAGGGTCAGTCAGCATGGCTACGGGGATCACTATGTGCATATTAAAATACAGGTTAGTAATACAAAATTACAGAAATATTAGGTACTCAAACATTCCACAATGGCCGCATTCAGAATTATGCCATAGCCGCTCATAGCGCTCACATTAATACTTGCGTTCCGATTTAGTTATCACGATTATGACAGCTGAGAGCTGTCAACAATTCGGAACGCTCGTGAACGCGCTCACAGTGCGCGTTCAAAGTCAAAACTTATAACGTAACCCCAAAACTTGCACAAGATGGTTGGATTACAGTATTTCTTTGTGTGTACACCACAAATTTCTCCTTCTTTGGCTAGGTGGTGATTGTAGCCAGAAGCAAAATTTCGAAAATGCCACGTAGATATGATGTGACTCAAAATATAACGCCAGAGCTGTCATTTTTGACAGCGCTCACGGTGATATTACAACCCGTGCGCATTAACATGGCACCTGGCTCAAAGACGTTTGCAGCTCCCCCCACTTCCCCGCACGGCGACGGCGGGGCGCGGCGCGGGTAGCGGGCGGACTACTGAGTTGCGAGCCAGGTGCCATGTTAATGCGCACGGGTTGTAATTTAGGGCATGATCGGCGTTATCGCAAGATGGCGCATGAACCAGTCGTACCAAACGCAAGGGGTATCGTATTAGGAGAACACCAAACGCATCTGGTTTTAAAAACACAATTTAATGTGAATGTTTCTTGAACCAATTTACAGAAATAAATATCATAATCAGGTCAGATAGGCAGTCGCTCTGTACGGTGCAACCGCAACCAGGGCTGCGCAAGCACCGTCCATTAAGCTCATTTTACTTTACCCTTGAGACAATACAGTAGTGTTTCAGTACTTTACCTTCTTTCATTCCATTCATCCCTCATCTAAAAGTAATGCCCGGTCTAGCAAGGGATCATACACGCTCCATGTAACATACTGGTATTCAGCTGCATCCAGTTAGACTGGAAGCTGACTCACAAAAAGTTGGGAAAACGCTAGGCAGATAATAATGATGACATAAATGTTCATTGAGATCTTCTTATTGTGTGATTAGTGACTAACCTGGTGTCAGAGTTTTAAAGCCGCCCATGGGCCTCTGACTCGGCTTCACATGCCGTCGAGAAATATCTCTCAGGCATTCCTCACGATGTTTGCCTTCACCGTTTTTTAAGCAAGTGATAATTATACAATACGCACATGGATCCGAAAAGTCAGAGGTGCGTGGCTTGGGTTCAAACTCGAGACCTATGACTTGGCAGTCCGACGGTCACACAACTAGGCTACCACTGCTTACTGCTTTGCATTGAGGTGAAACTTACACAGCCTTCTCTAAATTATAATATTTTCTCCACAGTTACCTAAAACTTTGACGGACAGGCAGAAAGCGCTGATGTATGCGTATGCTGAACTAGAAGAGGATACCCCTGGACAGATTCACGGCATCTCCATCGACAGAGATGGTAAGAAATAACTGAAGCTTACGTAGACAACCAGCTTAATTTACTAGATGAAGCATATCAAACTGACAGGAAGAATATAATGTTTAAGATTGTAGTCAAATCGGGTTAGGAAATATAGGCTTTATGAAGTGTAAATGCCAATTTAGAATCTCATTTCGGTAGAATATTCAAGACCGTCGTAAAAGTATTAGTAAGTCATTGCAATGTAACTCTTATATCGGTAATGTAAGGTATTAATTAGAATCGACCGAAGATTTTATCAAACTGACGGCAATCATTCTAATTTATACTTTATTGCAATGAGAAAACGAGTTACATTGCAATGACATACTAATGGTTTTACGTAATTTAAATTTAATCGTGAATGTAGCTTTAGTGCTTTAAAAGTCACGGTCCTCGTCAGATTAGAAAATAGGGATGCATCGATACGCGTCTTGGCCGATACGGTACTGATACTCAAATTTATGAATACATATGTATTCATAAATTTGAGTATCTATAGTATCATATAGTCGGTGATACCGATACGGATGGTTTAATAAGGACCGACTCTTCGATCAATAATGCACTAGATTCCCGGTAAGCGCTTCTAAAACAGGCCCGAAAAATAAGAGCTCAAATACGGTTGTGGTCTTATTTCAGCTTAGTATGGTCCAATCATAGCCAACGTTGGCCCTGCTGTAGAAAATAGTCTTTCGGATGCGACAGACCTCATTTGAAAACGGCGCCAATTTTGTAAACGCGTTTACTTAATTATTTTAAACGCGCGAAATTTTAAATGTATCATTGTATCGGCAAATAAATATCGTCGATACCGATGTATCGGAAAAATCAAAATATCGCCGATATATCGGTACCGGTATCAGATGCACCCCGATTAGAAAATATATAGAAAAAAAAAAAAACATTTATTTTACAGAAAAGGCAAAAGCTAGCAGTGAGACGGGCCGTAAATCAGAAACAGGTACGGGACCTAGTAAGATACACCACGCGAACCGTGATAACGACGATCACGAAAAACATAGGACAAAAACGTGGACCTTTTTAGAGAGTCTAAGCGAGTCTTATAGGACTAACAAAGTGTTTTTTGTGACTGGGTTCTTTATGGCTGTTCTTATGTGTACGATTGCTATAATGAATGACCCACACGATCGCTATGGGGCCCATGAGTATGTGCGCGAGTTAGAGGAAAGACCTGGTCGGGAGATTGATAAGCCATTTGGTTATGAAAGAGCGCTTAAGAGGGAAAGGGAACTTAATCCTGATTTGTATAAGGACGTATGAGAGGTGATGCTAATCGAAAATGAGATTTCTATCTTCGCTACGCTTTTCAAACAGTATGTACAGTACAACTTTTTTCTTAATGTCCCTCGGCAAACTTCGTGTATCGTCAGTCGTCGGATTTCTATCAGTTGTCCTTTGCACTTGGTGCAGACCGGACGCTCTCAATCGACTTGGAAGTATATAGAGTTGTTAATACTCTTTTATCTTAATGTAATTTATTTTAAAAATGGGATGAAATAGTTTTACAGCTCTATAAAGTTCACACGGAAATCAAAACAAAACAACAATAAAGTACTTAGTTCTGAATTCAAATTATTATACACGATAAACCTCATAATTGATGGAGATGGAGATTAGCATTCGTTTGTATTCGGAAATGCGATGGTTCCCGAGGACGGACGTTAAGAAAATAGTTGTAACTTGTACAGTCACGGACTTTAATTGATGAGCCACCTTCAAACTTTTCAATTTTGCAGTTTCATACATTCACGAGATTACACGATTAAACACGAACTCAAATCGCAAGCTCGTAAACAAGATGACAAATAAATTACTTTTAATCGGAAATATCCATAGAGGTTGACTAATAAGTTCTCAATGATAAAAATAAATACAATTTTGCATTAAGTTTATCCAATCTATTTGATACCGACCTCCTTTGAATCATAGCTCATTAACTCGATAATTATGAAAACATAACTGAAGACAGTGACAGTTGAAATATCAAGGTGACAAATAAATTACTTTTAATCGGAAATATCCATAGAGATTGACCAATAAGTTCTCAATGATAAAAATAAATACAATGTTGCTTTAAGTTTATCCAATCTATTTTGATACCGACCTCCTTTGATTCATAGCTCATTAACTCGATAATTATGAAAACATAACTGAAGACAGTGACAGTTGAAATAACAAGATGACAAATAAATTACTTTTAATCGGAAATAGTCTTATCCATAGAGGTTGACTAATAAGTTCTTAATCATAAAAATAAATACAATTTTGCATTAAGTTTATCCAATCTATTTGATACTGACCTCCTTTGAATCATAGCTCATTAACTCAACAATTCTGAAAACTTAACTGAAGACAGTGACAGTTGAAATATCGATGTCAGAGAATTTCTCCGTACGCTAACGTTACTATGCAGCAGTAACCTAGCAACAATTGTTTATCGTTGCTAGGTTACTGTTGCTAGACCTGCAATTGGTTGACTTTGAGTAGTCACTGCTGTCAAGTAGTAGTTCTGCTCTCAGGTTAGCCAACCGGTAAAGATATGAAATATAATTTACTTCTTCTAATACGAAGACATATGACTGCGTGTCGGGAACCGAATAAACCCGATTTGCATTACACGGCTAAAATGCGAACAGTACCAGGTGGCTCATCAATTAAAGTCCGTGACTGTACTTGTATTTATAAGTTTTTAGGGGGCTGTTTTTTTTTATCATTCCTTATATTCTCTTTTTATGGACAAATATATTACAGCAAAGCAATAAAGTCTTTGCTGTCAACATTATGTAAAGTAATTATTTTTGTTTGAAACTTGATCAATTTTGGGGTCTTGAAATATATGAATTTGTTATTTATTATTTAAAAATCGAACTAGGTTAATTCCCATTTCAGAATCCCCTATTTTTCAATTCTTTTTTAAAATTAATTTGTATGAAATTCGTATAAGTACCTATTTTCGTCCTTAAAATAGTTTCCCTATTAACTTTATGATATAGTATTGAATATAGATAAGTTATAGATATATTTAATAGTGAGAGAGCATTTATGAAAGTGTTGCGAAAGTTGTGAGACATAGTTTTTAAATGGTTATAGTATGATGGTCATACATTATATTTTCAAAGATATTGTAAATATTGTAGTCTGTTTCATGAATACACGAAATTTCATTGATATGTTGTTTCATTTCGAACCTCTTACTACCCTACGCCATCATGCTATAATCCAGATATTTTAAAATCGCATCTGCACAGAGCTATCCACAATCGCATCGTTCACTATCGAAGTCGATTGTTAAGGCACTGACACCAGGCAAAAAAACTTGACTTAAACAAAAAAAATGCCAAATCTATATAGTTTGTGGTAGCCAAAAATATATGTTAATCTTGAACATAATATTTCTCAGAACATGGTTGTTACCAAAACACGTTTTGAAAAAAAAATATCTCGAAACAAATTAACGGTAAACTAACCTTTTATCTCGAGTTCTAATCCAAAATATCTGTATTAAATATCAACGTACGTTGGTGAAATAAGAAATACACAATATAATATTATTAAAAACAAATGACAGTTTGTTTCTTTTTTAAAAAAACTCAATGTATATTTTGTAGTAGTATTAAGTTATGTTACGAAATATCTAGTATTAATAATTGATGTACCACTTAAACATTTTCTAACTTAAAAGTTTATTTTTTAAAGTCAAATAATTTATTTCAATTAGGCACATAAAACTTTTTTGAGCGTCAAAAACGTATTTTAACGTTTTTTGTAGCATTCTCCCTAAACGAACCATAACAATCGACTTCGATAGCGGGCCGTACCGTTGTGAATAGCTGTGCAGTTGGCACTTTGGAATGAATCCTGAACGTCTAAAGTGGGTCATAGAAATGCGTACTTAAAGTACGCGGTCTTTAAGTTCGCGACCTCACTCGGCTCGCCGTCGGTGACACACGTGAAGCTTGCTCAAAATTTCATTGTCATATGGCTCGCGGGTCGAAGTGATGACAGACGGGCGAGTAAGCTCGCCGAGGCATAAGTACGCGTAATAGGGAATATGCATGTTTTTTTTTAATATTTTTATTCGATAGTTTACATCGTCAAATAATAGTAAAAAAAATTCGACGGCAAAATAGCATATATATATATATAAAGTAATTAATTTTTTTTCAAATATCCTTCGGATCCGGGCTATTTAAACGCCGTCCATTTGGCGCGCTTGGTGTGGTGACGTCACAGTTCGTGAAAACAAACAAGCAACTGTCAAGTCAACGTCAAACATTCCTTTTTGTAGGAGCGTTTGACATTGACTTGACACTTGTTGATTGACTTGACATTGACATTTTGATTGTTATCCCGGATTGTTACGTCACATCCGCTCTTAGCTTTTCAAGTATTTGAATTACCCACAGTATTTTGGGACTTTAAAAAAATAAATTTTTCGCTCAAAAAGAAATTTTATTCAAAAATATTCATGGAGGCATAATTCTGAAGTAATATAGTTTATAAAAAAAAAATTGACCCCTATTTGAATCACATGCATATTCCCTATTGCTCGCCTCGTCTATCACCCCTTTAACAGATTTAGGTTAGGGATAGGATTACACTGAGAAAATGTCGCAAATATAAACTGTCTTATGAGTTATTACATTACAAGGTATATCTTTAGATCAGCGAGGTAAATGCGTAACACACGAACAACTACATTGCCTTTCATTATGTCAATTCAACAACATTCATTGCGTTATTAATAATAGTCCTTCAGACCGAATTTCGGCCATGGCGACCAATCTCAAGGGAGACCAGCTTTCGGCGCGTGAGATATTGTACTGCACAAGTGTGTGCGCAGACACAGGTGCACTGTCTCTCACTCTCATAGCCCGATGGGACGACAATCCGACACAAACGGAGAGAGGTCAGGCGCAGGGCCAATGGCGACACGTGCGCACCGAGCCTCGGTGGTGTTACTAAGAAATTTCTAATGGAAAACCCCCAATAACACTTTGCCCGACCCGGAAATTGAACCCAGGACGATGCTTAGTTGCCTAATTATTAAAATAAGATAATTGTAAAAACTAAAATGAACGTTGAGTGAACACAAATGTCGTGGGGAAAAATACTATCTAAATTAACAGTTACATAAAAAACAAAAATTTCAACAAATATTAAGTAACTTAGAGAAAACTACCAAGTATTTTGTTCCGAATCCGAATAGGTACCATCCAAGGAGTCGTGAAATATGTCCAGGTCAGAATTAAGGTTTTTGTTTAGCATTTTTTCTAGTCCCAATGTTGGTACGACAGAATCGAGGACTAGAATGTTTTCGTGAAGACAGTACAGGGTCTCGTAGGTCTGTAGGGGAATCTCTGCTAGGAGGTGACTGCAATCAATCTATCCGCTACGTCTTTCGTAGCACAGTGCGTGCTACGCCATAGCTAGACGCGTAGCATACTTTTTGGGAGCTACATCAGTAAGGCGGAACCTAATCCGTTGTTCTAGTTCTCGACCTGAGACGCATTAGGTCTGATATGGAATTTACAATACAATACAAATCCGACCTTATGCGAGACGCATTAGGTCTGGAATGGAATTTACAATACAATACAAATCCGACCTTATGCGTCTCAGGTCGAGAGTTAATGATGAGACCACCAACCCAATTGAGTATCACTTTTAATCGCAATCGGATTATGAAGGAAATTACTAATCCATCGATTCCTATGTTTAAAATATTCGTCTGCTGGACAACATAAGTAACTCAATAAATGTTGTTGAACTGTCACAATGAATAGCATTGTCATCGTAAGTGTGTTTATGTAATTACCTCGCAGATTTATTGATCGATTAATGTTTATTTTGGTAAACGCAGGTATTGACACATAATGTGACTATAAACTTATAAGCTTTGATTATTGATATGTCTACTAAAACAAACAAGCCTACTTTGGTATTCTGGCGTGCGTGACAGCTACGTCTTACACTCGCGCCACGTCATTGTGCTGTCGTGTCATTATGCTATTCTAGTGTGCGTGCATTTAGCGGCCAACAGTTGGACGCTATTTTACGATTACAGCTTTGTCTGTCTACCTAGACATATTTATATCTTTGCTTATAAGTTTGAACAAATACACAATACTACATGAAAGAAATAGAGCATATTCTTTCAGAAACATGAATAAGAAAATTTCGGAACTGGAAAAAGTAGAAAGGAGTGTAGGAAATATTATAATGTTATAATTGTTAATTGATTTCCAGGAGCAATACGAAAGAAATAACGAACAAACTAAATAGGCCTTATTTCTTGTAGGTCAAATAAAATTGTAAGGTAAAATCAATAGACTTTAGTTAATATTTACATTAGTTTGAGTATGTATGTTCCCTTGTGTGACTATAGTACATTATAATACAGTCGCGGCCTGGAACATGGGGATTGATGGACGATCGTGAAAATGTGGGCAAAGGCACACATAAGTCCATCAATGCCTGGTTGCGGCCAAGGCTTGAATAGTACTTTTCTCAAATAATGCGCGGAAATTCAAACAAAGTAAATTAATTATAAATTCTAGAATCAATGACGACCAACGATAATTTTTCACGCGCCAATATGTTCATTTGTTTCTTCTTTACTATAAACAGCTCTATTTGCAAGCCAAATCGAAATTTAAATAAAATCTTTGATAAGTTACCTCCTTGGTTGCCATCTGTTGAAGTACAAAATTCGTTCCATTTTTAAATAACACGACAGATATGAGTTTTCATAGTAATTTATTTGGTCGTTAAACACGAAAGATATGAATTTTCATACAAACATTGCCGGTCGGGCTCGCATGTTGTTGTTGTTGTTGGGCCACACCAACGGGAACGCCGTTAATTATCGCGATGATGGACGTTAACCGGTATAGCCACAAAATAAATATAAATCTCAAGTATTTGATTTGATCACATTGGCGTTTGACGTTAGGCAATAACTCGGGTGGCAGCAAATGAGTATTGATGTTGACCGTTCAAGTGTGACCACTCAATTTATCGCTATGATTATCGGAATAATTGCGCGCGCACCGCGTTGTTTATGGCGAGGATGGGCATTGATTTTGACCAGCATAAGAAGGTGGTCAAAATAATGCTCGAATTTCCAAGCATGTTTGAGAAAACCCTATTTTTAGTACCAAAAGTACCTACATTATACTCACAAATCGAAATAAAAGATATTAACAGAGTTGCTAGCGTTTGAGAAAAAGTTGACCTAGTATAGTTTAAATGGTGTGATAATTTGGTGTTGCCATATCATGATAGTATGTATGCATTAGATCCATAATATTCACCTGAATTTGTTTAAATTTATGTTTGTTAGTAATCACTATTCCATACATTTATTAATTAACAAATTTTGAGTGATACTACTTTAGATTTCAGGGCAAATCTTTTATCAAATCCTCCGTAACAGAGGAATACACAAAGATAGCCCGCGAAATTCAAATTGTCTTACCTTTTTTCATAATTTTGTTATGGTCGTTGACACTGACCTGCAAATTGCAAGAGAACGTAAGAAAATTTGTTAGATTGTATATTTTATATAAGATTTGGCAAAATAATTATGAAATAAATGGAGAATTCACCAAAAAAAAAACAATTTTGCGGACTTTTTTGGGCCAGATGATGATCGTCACTTCTGTGTCGTTTGACATTTGTCTCTCATACTGAAAATTGTCGCGCATAGTCCCTCTTAGAACGTTCAAAACAGACGATTTAAATATTTGTAGATCCTGCTATGTTTTCCTCAATAAATATTATTATTAAAACTTCATTCACAATTTCAGGTAAGAAAGTGTCAATATCTGAGCCCCTTGATATGGTGGACGCCGTCAAAGAGGCCATAAGAGAGAAGAAGTCTATTGAGGGAGCAGCCACAGAGGAGGAAGTGCTCGAAGAATCTAAGAGGAGCAAGGCGTAGATTGCGATTATTATACCTATGTATATTGTAATAAGGGTTGAAGCGCTTTGCTGATAAAAATAGGTCGTGTTGCTGTCTTTTGCATATACAGCACAGTTTTGTAAAATTGGGAGTAGGTAGTATCTAAATAAGGATTGCTCTTGCGTAGGTTTGAGATGAACACTTCGTTGAATATGTAAGATGCGCCCGTACGTGGTGTAGAGTGTTTGTCGCGCTTCCTACTCCATTTGCTTACTACTCTGTGGTACAAAATATTAAATTCAATAAAAATAAAAGAATTTCTAAAATGCTAGAATTTTTGAGCTAAGAAAAATTCTAGAATTAAAAGACATTGTAGTTAATTAGAAAGTCCTTGACGAATATCTGAGAAAGGAATTGGTATATTATGTCTGAGTTCTATTTAGTTCACCTTAAATGAATTTATTTTTTATAAATAAAATTGTTTTGTCCGTTTATCACCAAAGCGCTTGCACTAGCCTCTTCATAGTAAAATGTTCCGAAAATTAGGTTATAAAATTCTCGCTTGTCTTTCAAACAATGTTATTATTACTTTTGTTTAATTTATGTATTTGAATTTACCAAAACTAGGTATTCATTCACCCATTTGTATGATTTACTTTACAATTCTGTGATACAATGTAGAATGGTGAAAACATTTCGTTTTAAGTTTGCGAAAAAGATGATAAAGTTGCTGTATGTCTGAAAATTCATGTTTTTTTGGACGATTTCACAAAGTAATTGTAATCAAAGACGCTGTACATAGCCGTTGACTAGTGTGTAGGAAATGGTAGATAAATAAAACAACAAATTACTTAAAGTTTTGTTTTATTTCAGAACATTTTAATGCTTAACACTTCTGCAGTGGGTAGAGTTAAATCTAAATGACTTGTCTTATTATAATGAAACCTAGAAGAGTACTAAAGTCTTAGGGATCTCGCGCACTAGATGGCCACGACCACGGGGTATTCCGTTTATCCACATCAAAAAATCCACCCTAAGGTGGATACTCGGAAACGTATAACCGAGAATCCACCCTAGGCCTAGTTGGATAAACGGAACATAAATGACGTTTCAGTGACGTCATTCCACGTCAAATTGCGGCCGCGATGTGAAGGCCACCGCTCTTCTAGGAATCCATAGCTTTACGCAGAACCTGTAAAAGGTCAGTTCTTTTGTATGAAGATTTGGAGACAGCAATACTAACCTAATAAAAATGAATACCAATAACCTCCAGTTATAACCGACTTAATTGAAAGTAGGTATTAAACTATTTCATGATTCATTCTTCGCTCTCAAACAGCCTATATTTCTCCGCCATGGTAGTGGCGGCGGTACTGCTGTGGCGACGCAACGTTGCCAGCGCGCACGACAGCAGCATCATAGCTCCCTCCACGTACCAACCATACAGGATCCGGACGTGTCCGTTTATCTGTAAATAATGGGCCTTATGTTCAAGCCCTGCCTGGAGTCCTTAATTTATTAAGGCACCATGGGATAGCCCGGTTAAGCAGCCGACAACCTCCCAAAAAACCTGCGAGATGCCATAAAAAGAAACAAGAAACGTTAACGTTCAAGTCCTGGAATTAGTAAATACTTTTTAGTACATTACTAGAAAGAGCACCATAATAATTTATCACCATACCTGGCTGTCGTAGCATGTTTTGCTTTACAACAGAGGGATATTTATTAGTATTAAAAATACTTTATTTCGGGTGGCATAGACCCATAGAAAACTTATTCTGTATAGTCCCACTGCTGGCCAAAGGACTCGCTCTTGCTTTTCCCCCACTGTCAGTTCAGTCTTCTGTAGTAGCCTCCTTAGATTACATCTAAGGTAGCCTCTTAATCCAGGGCTGATTTGTGAAAGTGACACAGCAAAGTGTGAAAAGGTGAACGCGACAATGACAAGCGTGGGTATAGGTATTTCACCTTAAGAGTGTGTGTAACCTTGCCACTGAAACCATAAAATTGTCTACTTGATGTGGGACCCGATATTGTGTGGAGATAAAATTTTACACGTGGGTGTGCATCAACACTGGGCCTATCACATATGTAAACGTAACAAAATTCGATTTTTGAATCGAAAATTCTACTGTTTGTTTGAATGCAAACACGCGGCAGCTACATGAGCGAAGTTAAACGAACTTAGCTTTGTTCTCAGTGCGGCCTGCGCTTTAGTGATGGCTGATGGCTAAGTAAGATACTCACGTAATCCAATCCCCCACTAGTAGTGAACTCTAGCGGGAACAAAGCGATATCTAGCGAAGTATTCCCGCGCGCTAGGCCGAACGCAGCCGCACCGCACACGTAGTATAAAACAGCGATGAGAGGCACACTCCGACACGCGCCTAACACGCTGAGGAAACGCTGGAAAATTGACCAAATGTTGTAGTAAAACTGTAAAAGGAATTTGTATATGGCATTATATAAGCGATTTTTACGATTTAATGCACGTCGCATCTTTTATTTAGGTACTGAGTAAACTTTTTTATTTTCTGCTGCTCAGATGGAAAAATAAAGCAATTTATCAATGAAATCCCTACCATTATTTTCTTGCCAATACCGTTTCTGTTGGGAGCCTTCAGAACTTCCGAGCTTCGACTGCAGTTAGGACTTTCTGGAACAAATACAGACTATTATAACCTCATTATTATTTACCTGCCAGCCTACCAATAGGTACCTACCTAACGTAACCTACCTATATTTTTGACCGAGTTTAAAATATGAGAGCTGTGCATGCTGTCTATGTAGGTATGCTGCGACTTTTAAAAGGAGGTTCTCAATTCGACTGTAAGTTTTTTTTTTTAGCTTTAAATATACATGACGCCGACGACGTCGCACCCCGGGCGACGAGTCGCGCTGCGTAGATTTTACACTATTCTGAGATATTTCGATTTTTTTTTAAGCCTCAGTTTCATTCGCTATTTCTTCTCCGGGGTAGTGATAAAAGAAAAGTCAACTCCATCAAGTTCTTTTTTAGTAGGTCCTTACTATGAGTCTTACCTAAAAGAGATTCCGATACCAATCCTATTTACAGAATAAAATAATTTTCATATGGGCTTGCTCGTTTCATCATATTATCCATCGCTCTCCATCAGGTGAGATCGAGGTCAAGATTAGAGTTATGCCATTTCGCAATAAAAAATAAAAAAAAACAATTTCATTTCATTACTAGAGTCGTATCCCTCATGAATTAAAAAACTTAATAAAAGGGGCTAAACAAATAATACAGCAGGCCTCTTTAGGATCCCTACTTAGGACAGCACGTTATGATTAAGATTCATCACCACCACTATGCAATTTTGCTGGCAAACTGTTGTAATTATCAGTAAGCGCGGCGCAGGCTGTGAAAAGTACTGGTAATTCACTTAATGCTTTGTTTAATTACTACTCGAGCGCTACTACGCGTTGCATTAAAGCGATTTTATTAAGGGGAATATGAACGGCCTTTCGGACCCTCGAACGAAAATTGGGATTAATGTAATAAAAAATGCAAAATTGCCTAAGGCGCTGTGGCAAGAATAAGTAGGTACTATACCTACCTACTAAGTAACCATGTCTGTTATTTCCTCGTCAGTGTGTTTAAAAACGTCACTTGATACTCGTGTGCATTTGTCATATTGGAAGAGGTCGCGTAAATGTATGCACTGGCCTGTTGCACATGCCTGTGACTGCATAGACACTGTCAAATGATAATGCCGATTCAAACTAAAGTTACGGCATTATGTTTTTTGTACTGTGTCTGTACGAGTCATGTATCGTACATGGTACGCGCGCATTGCATAGATCAGCACTTTTACGTCGCCTTACACAAATCATAGTGTAACGCGACAGTACACAATCAGCGTTCATAGTCAGCTGTACTCATTCACACAACATTCATATAGCATTAGTTACGTGGTAGTTAAATATATTCAGTAAACCATCATCTTTGGCTATCCATGACTTATCATTTCAAGCTATCATCCAAGGTGTGTGCGACCCATTCAGCAGCGCATACAGTGTCACTTGACTTGTGAACAATAGTGACGTTTTCCCGTGTCCTTGGTAAGGCAGGGCCTTAACACAGAGCAAACAATAAGCAAACAGCGGCGACCACGGATGATAAAATATTTACCAACCGGCCGATAGCCACATTACCGAATGTTCAGCAGCCGTATGTACGCTTGAAATGAGAATGTATCGAATGGTTTGTGGAATGTGTAAATAACAGGGGGCCAAGTCTACTAATTTACAAACGTGTCAGTGGTATGGCAATGATGAGTTTTTGACAGATTTTGTATGGCATATCTGTCAAAAACTGAACTGAACTGAACTCAAGGTCATAGTGAGACCACTGGTCTCACTATGACCTTGAGTATGACCCTGACTATGAGTTTGTAAATTAGTACACTTGGCCCCCTGATAGCGTTGCACAGTGGTCAATGCTATTTTGTTCCAATTGAATTCAGCCTATACCTACAGGGTCAAATGAAATTAGGTAGTCCTCAATATATTATTCATTCATTCTTAATTCAAGTTAATTTTAAGTATAAAATATTATTGATACCTATTAGTTCTAAATAAATTGTTATCCATCTTTATATTAATTACCATTGTAAGTAGGTATAGTGAGATCTAAATAAAATGCTGTGCTTACCTTTAATTTAGATGCATGTAATGCTATTCCATTTGTAAATGATATTTAGTTTAAATGTAGTGTAGTTAGTCGGTATGCCTAAATAAATAAATAAATACCGTGAAGGAAAACATTATGAGAAAACCGTTATGTCCTAGAACCAAAAATTCGAAGACATGTGACATCTACAAACCCGCATTGGGCCGCGTGGTGGATTACGGCCCCTCCCTCTCGAAGAGAGGAGGCCTGTGTACCAGCAGTGGGAACATTATAGGCTAATTATGTAATGGCATTAGCTAGCGAAACTCCGCGACGTGATGGGTATCGATATCTGACTCTGAGCAACTGACTTTTTCGGGCAAACGCTTTTTCGTTACGTGACGATTTCTGCTCGTTTACAACAATAAATGCGAGAAACGTACACCATTTTCAAATATTCTTTACCAGGCTTTCACTAAAGACGTAATTGAAGCCTCAATTATATCAAGAAGACTGGACGACATCTTACTATCCGAAGCTCAAGACATATTGTAGTGTAATATTACAACTGTCCACTGGACACTTGTACGTTGTACGTTAGACACATGGACCGGCCATAGATTCACCACATCTGATACCGGCTGATGAATGGTTTGCTGCTTTATACTATTCAAACACAACCAAACATAAAATGGAAGGTACACATAGAAGTTCAACAGTAATCTCTCCCTTATTATTATTTTTATGTGTTTACATATCTCGAGACCATGGGGTCCCGGTCTTTTGGAAGGCGTACGAGGGGCCGAAGCCAACTCGCAGAGGCGCCTTAGACAGTTTCAAAAGGAATGAGGCACCAACCGACGATTATCCCTGTATGCACTATGCAAGTGCACCCAAGGATAACCCCCGGTTGGTGTAGGACTATTGCAGAACATGGATACAAAACATATTGGGCAATGAGTTTGGGTGGCTATAGATTGGTTATCTAGAACTATGGAAAAGCTATGTCCCCTGCCTGATCAATGTTATGGTATACATGGATAATAAAATGGCAGGGGGTGACCCACCACGGCGTCAACGTAGAGATACGGCGGTGGGGTTTTTATTATTAAATAAATTAAAAATTCATTACATAGTACTTATCATAAAATATTAATTTGTTCCTAATTAAAAACTAATTCATTCATCCTTTCCTTACATACCTACATAGTATAAAACAAAGTCCTCCACCGCGTCTGTCTGTCGTCCTGTCACTCAAAAAGTACTTCATCGAATAGACATTTATAATTGTCCCTGTCCTGCTCTACTCATTCAGAGATTCACGAGGATTGATCACCACGCTTGCTTAAGATGGGTTGGCGATTTCAGACTTATATCACTACATATTATAAACCAAAGTCTTCCACCGCGTCTATCTGTCTGTCTGTTCGCGATAAACTCAAAAACTACTCCACCGATTTTCATGCTGTTTTCATCAATGGATAGAGTGGTTCTGGAGGAAGGTAAGTACATATCGCACTCGTCTCGCACTCGTCTCCACAGAGTAGGCAACTCGTTCATGGGTCAATGTATACGCTTTTATAACAAACTTCCCATTGACATTCGAAACTTACCCATTAAACGATTTAAAAGCTGTATTAAAACCAAACTTTGTAAAAAAGGGTACTATAAAATCACAGATTATTTAGAAGACAAAAATGCATGGGATTGAGCTGCTCGCTCTGCTAAGCATTGTGACATTTTGAATATTATGGAAAGCCATAAAAATATACCTACCAGTTTTATATACAAATTGACATTATTGAATATTATATACAAAATGACATGATGATTACTTATAAGTATGAATGTGAGGACTATGTGGATATTTATTTTTCGTTCTGTTAGTTTTAGGGAAGGTCTGGCAATTTGAGAACTTTATGCGACCTACCCAAACGTCCTTTCTTTGGTATTGTTCGTCGAGTCGTTGAGCTCCTTTAGTTTTGAGTTGAGCTCCACTATTACTGACAAATGCTTGCACTGACTGGACAGGTCCACTCAAATCTGTGTGGTTCTTTCCTCAAAAGACCATTTCAGACTCTTATCTACATGGTCCTCATATGGCCTGACCAAGATTATGTCTGGACTTTAAAGGAGACGGTGACCTCTGAGTTTGTTTCGGCCTTTCTTCTCAGAGTAGTCAGATAGGAAACGCCGACCTCATCTAGCTTATTTTTACAACTTTTTAATATGACGTGTAAAAGTGATTCCAATATCCTATTTACAGAATAAACAATTTCATTTCATTTCATTTCATAATTTGTCAAGCGGGCGAAGCCACGGGCATCAGTTAGTTAACTATAAGTCCAGGTTTCCTCACGAAATTTATCCTTCACCGATGTCCGTACCCACCAGTGGGTATTTGGCACCTGCGGACGCCTGAACCACCGGACGGACGAGTTTCGGGATACATAACGAGTGATGTTATAGTATACGTGGACGGCTAAAAGTTCGTCATTACAGTCAAAAGACACTGCTGGATATCGATCTCCCAAAAGAATGCAACGATTAAACCTGCGAGCCTGCATCTGCATCCCTCCATCGTGCATCGAGCAGTGGTGGCCCAGTGGTAACGGCCACGACTTACGAGTTGTAGGTCGTAGGTTCGAATCCTGAGAGGCGCTTTACTTTGTGTAAATTATTTCATCGCCACTGCTCTCAAAACGGTGAAGGAAAACATCGTGAGGAAACCGGCATGTCCTAGAACCAAAAAATTCGAAGACATGTGACATCTACCAACCCGCACTGGGCCCGCGTGGTGGATTACGGCCCACTCCCTCTCACAAAGAGGAGGCCTGTGTCCCAGCAGTGGGAACATTATAGGCTGATTATGCTGCATCTAGCGAATTGAGACAACCTTATTAGGCCATCGTTACAAGCTTGATATAAGGCCCTGGAGTTTCTGGCCCGTTCTTCTCTATAGGAACCTACTACGCTTTGGAATGGGCAACTAGCTTCATCTTTCTGACTGACCGACCCCTTGACAAAAGTGCCTGTATTTCAATATGGCTAGCCTTTTTTTTGATGTTGGGGTCGGCTTCCTATCTAACCAGATGCAGGTGAATACCAGTATTTTACATGGAGCGACTGCCTATATGTCCTCCACAACTCAGTAACTGGGTAATACGATACCCCTTGGTAAGACTGGTTTTCAGACTTCCGGGCTTCTGACGACCCGTAACGACTGTCAAAGATCCACAAATGACAGCCGGGACCAACGGCTTAACGTGCTTTCCGAGGCACGGAGGAGTCTCGGTATATAAAGATGGTCACCAACCTCGGCAAGCATAGCTTAACCTGATGGATCGACTGTTATTGCTTAGCCACGAGCTCCTCTAAAAGTGCCTGTACCTAAACGGTTTAATTGAAATAAATGCTTTGAGTTTTGAGTGAATATAAAGTCAAATGGAGCTTCTGTATCTATTTTTGTTTCGTGGTTTTCAGTGTGGACAGACATTCAGCCACATAATTGAAACTGTCCTGTTTGAGGCACCCTGATAGCTTTATTGTCATACAATGTAATTATAATGTTCTGCTAATAAATTGTACATGTAGTTGTGATGTTTTTGTTTGTAACAGTGGCACTGTGATTTTAATTATTTTCCACATGTTGTTAACATTGAACACACAAATGTAGTGAGCAAAAACAACAAACGTATTTACTCGTAGCCTAAGTACTGTTCTAGAAGTTTTAGGTTATGAAACAAACATCTCTATTACAATACTGTTACCTAATGGGTTTGGTAGGATTGAAGGTTGGCAGTCTTAGCAGAATGCGTGCCAACTTTTTATTGGAGAAATAGAGTAGTGAGGGTAAACAAAGAGTACCTACAGACGTTTATAAATGAATATTAATTATTTTTATTCATAAAACAGTTTTTTACGGTTCCGTACCCAAAGGGTAAAACGGGACCCTATTACTAAGGCTCCACTGTCTGTCTGTCTGTCCGTCTGTCACCAGGCTGTTTCTCGTGATAGCTAGACTGTTGAAATGTTTTCACAGATGATGTAAGTATATCTGTTGCCGATATAACAACAAATACAAAAAAAAAAGACTAAAAGAAATATTTAAGGGAGCTCCCATACATCAAACGTGATATTTTTGCTCGATGTTGAAAACGGCAACAGGTAGACGCTTGAAATATTCACAGAATATTTAGTTAAATATTCACTTTAAAAATAAATAATTAAATTAAAATAAATATTTAAGGGGCTCCCATAAAACAAACGTGATTTTTTTGCCGTTTTTATAGATAATGGTACGGAACCATTCGAGTGCGAGTCCGACTCGCACATGACCATTTTTTTTCTATTTGGGGAACATACAATTTTTCCTTTGTGGCGGTATCTACATCGCCACATGCGAACTACGCATCGAAGACCTGACGTCACATAAATCCTGCATCGCGCAATTAGAGTTTACCGTGCAGTGAACATATATACAAAAACCCAATATCAATCATTGGGCAGTTGCCCGCCAGACACAACACCCGTCTGGTCGGAGGATCCTCCCTTTTCTATGGGGGATGAGTGAACTTTACACCCTGTTCCTCATACCCCTAAATTGGTGACCCCGAATATGAACGTCAACGCAGCCTTCGTGCAACGACTCCAGCGTGACGTCATCATCGTCACTCCCGCAAGCTTTCAGTGAGGCGAGTCACACAGCCAAGCCAACACCCGAGGCGTCAACGGGTATCCTGACCACCAGCATGCAGCGAACGCGCATTCCTGATACCATCACCCTCAGCCTCATCACCCCGACCCAATGGGGTATCACCTCAATCACCTCAACCTCATCACCATGAGCCACTGGGGAATCACCGCAATCACCAAAATCGCCGCAAACAGTTCCGACCCACCGCGAACAATGCGGCACCCGGTTCCGACTCGCTGGAATCACAACTGGCACTGGCAAGCATCTCAAGATACAAGACTCAGCCCACTATCGACCTCCGGTCTCCGGAGGGGAGTGATGTGGCGGTATCTACATCGCCACATGCGAACTACGCATCGAAGACCTGACGTCACATAAATCCTGCATCGCGCAATTAGAGTTTACCGTGCAGTGAACATATATACAAAAACCCAATATCAATCATTGGGCAGTTGCCCGCCAGACACAACACCCGTCTGGTCGGAGGATCCTCCCTTTTCTATGGGGGATGAGTGAACTTTACACCCTGTTCCTCATACCCCTAAACCTTGTTTAAAAAAAAATGTCTGTAACTTTTATGGTGTACATAATAAAGAGTATTCTATTCTATTCTAATCGTAACGTTGTGGCTGATGTTTGCAGAGACATCGACTTCGGCTGTGACTATGTCGGCACATCGACGCAATGGTTGCGTTGTGGCTGCGACGTCACCTTGATGTTGTCGGTATTGCCCACACGGTTGATTTTGATCCGTGTGAAATTGTGAATAGACTATTCAAGTATTAATTTTGTCGGTGTCGTTGTGATGTGGTTGTGCTACTTGTGAGCGGGCCCTTAGGGTTACGTTATAATTGTAATCTTACCCCCATTTTGTGGTGTAGTCCTTCCTAAGATGAAGGGTCGTTTATCCAGGAGGCTGCATCTCAGCTGATTGAGGTGAACTTCAACATGCACCACTAAACACATGCTTGCGTTTAACACTGAAACAATAAGCTTATGTTTAGTCATTAGCTTTTCGAAGACTGACAACATTCACTATCAAATAATTTGGGGGCCAGATTTCCAGATTCCACCAGGCGAGATGGAGGCAAGCGCTACTGCTGAGCATGAGGTCCTGGATTCGATGCCCAGGTCAGGCAAAGTGTTATCAGGTTTCTCCATCAGGAATTTCTCAGTAACAGCCCGGAGTTGGAAGTTAGCGGTGTGATACCCCCGTGCCTCGGAAAGCACGTTAAGCCGTTGGTCCTGCACCTGATCTCTCTCCGGTCGTGTCGGATTGCCGTCCCATTGGACTATGAGAGTGAGGGAAGAGAGAGTGCACCTGTGTCTACGCACACACTTGTGTACTATATTCTCCCGCGCCGAAGGCTAGTCTCCGTTGAGATTGGCCGCCATGGCCGAAATGCGGTCTGCAGGACTACTACTACTTAAACATAACTGGCGAAATGTGCGTGTACTATCGCCTCTGTCTTTCCATTCGGGGAATACACGCGTGTCGTTAAATTATTTCTCTAAATAGAATCATGTACAGCTTACTTAGATAAATATGTGTCGGTACAGCGAAGGTGGCGTAAATTACCGCCGAGATTCGACCCCACATTGTGTGTGGCACCGGCGCACCGAAGCCTGAAAACGATCATTAGCATATTTTATTATATGAATAATCAAGTACATGTTTAGAGAACAGCTTTATTGTGTCTTGTTCTTCGAGCTGGCGAAAGATGTACGTTGTTTGAAGGTAATTAAGTGAGATGCAATTATAATGAAGTCGCATACATTGCTCTCTTATTATTTATGCAGCATAGCAACCTTATTTTGAGTCATTTGAAAATGGAGGATATTCTTGTAGGGATTTTAACAGTTACAAAACCCAAATCTATCCCCTACTGAAAGACGGTGTGCAAAAATGGATGGGACAGTTGTCAAATGGGAAAAAAAAAAAAAAAAAAATTTTAATCTAGAATTTTTTCCTGGCTGCTCGATGGTAAGCGCATCACTTATGAACGTCTAAACTAAACCGATTTGGTAATTTTTGTTTTAAAATGTTCGTAATAGTCCGAATAAGGAAAGATAAATTCTCCTCCTCCAGAAATCCTTTTATCCATCCTTTCCTATTTTATGGTCTCTCGGGACGTATTGGAATGGTTTTCCTCTTATCTTTAGGGGCGTCAGCAATCTGTTCGTGCAGAAGACACTTCGTCCAGTTGGTGTGATCTTGTAGCTGGCGTCCCTCAGGGCGGTATATTATCTCCTCTTTTGTTCTCAATTTTTATTAATCTCATTACCACTGAACTTCGGACTGCGTATCATCTTTATGCTGACGATTTGCAGCTTTACTGCCAGGCAAGTGTGGACAATTTATATGATGCGATTGAGGAGCTAAACCGGGATTTAGGTGCAGTTCAAAACTGGTCTGATCGATTTGGGGTGGCGGTCAATCCTACCAAGTGTCAGGCTATCATTGTAGGGAGCCCCCACAGTATGAGGAAGCTGAATGGCATGACTGTGCCACCTATAATGTTTGAGAACACAGTCATCCCGTTTAGCCCCGCTGTTAAGAATCTCGGTCTGCACGTCGACACATGTCTTGACTGGCGAAAGCAGGTCACGACTGTAAGTAAAAAAGTCACCGGAACGTTGCGGTTGCTCTATAGGTTGAAAAATCTTCTACCAGCACACATAAAGGCAATGCTTGTACAGTCCCTAATCTTTCCCATAATAGACTATGGTGATGTGTGTTACTACGACCTGAATGCAGATCTACTCAATAAACTTGACCGCCTTCTAAATAACTGCATTCGATTCGTTTTCAATCTTCGTAAGTACGATAATGTGTCTGCGCACCGTTTGCTTTTGAAATGGTTACCAATACGTCAGCGCAGAGAGTTGAGGGCGCTGCCTATGTTGTTTTCTATACTCGACAAACCCACTTCTCCTTCTTATCTGACTTGCCATGTTCAATACCTATGCTCTGCCCATAGTAAAAATCTTCGCTCCACCAACAATCGTCTTCTACGATGTCCTTCTCATCGCTCTGGTTTTATTCACTCTTCTTTCTTTGTCTAGGCAGTATTTCTTTGGAATGCGCTCCCTCTGAACATCAGGATGGCTGCCAGTCGGTTATCTTTCAAAGTAGCGGCTCGTGAACATATTCGTGAGAAGTTGGCAGAATCGTCGCAGCGCTGATTTGCTGTGCTTGTTTTCTCCTCCACCTATCGTTATTTCTCCTGACAAAGTTTATTCTGTTTATATGTATGTATTTAAGTATATATGTATTATTATTTATCCTTTTTCGAGTTAGCTATCCCGTATGTTGCACCTGCCATGTTTTTCTCTGCATCACCCTAAGGTTGACTGGTAGAAAATGCCTCAGGCATTAAGTCCGCCTTTGTACGGTATTTTTTTTTTTTTACTTGTGCATAATGTTTTAATAAATAAATAAATTGGAAAAGTGTCCCGAAATTTTTTCAAATTCGGGTATAACTGAAAGTCCTTTTTTATGGGATTTTTGTATTAATTCTAATTTGGTCAGGATAACATTGTTAACAAGCAACTTACCAACTACCTTGAACGTTTTAAACTTCTATCCCCTAATCAATTTGGTTTCCGTAAAAATAAATCCACCTCGGACGCAGTTCACAGTCTTATTAATAATGTTACAGAAAACTTAAATAATAATAAAAAAGTCCTAACCATCTTTTTAGATTTGGCAAAAGCCTTCGATACTGTCCCTGTTTCTACCCTTTTAATCAAACTTGAGGGCATCGGTGTGAGAGGTCCCCCACTTGACTTTTTTAGGAGCTACCTGTCGGACCGGTCTCAATCAGTTGTAATAGACAATCATAAAAGTGCAGAGCTGCCTATTGAGTACGGGGTACCACAGGGCAGTATTTTAGGGCCTACACTCTTCCTTGTGTACATCAACAGCCTCTGCAACCTAGACGTTCCTAATGCTAAAATAGTTTCCTATGCAGATGACACCGCCATCACTTTTTCTGCAAACACATCGACGGAATTACAGACTGCTGCACAAGACGGCTTTAATACCATTACGAAATGGCTCCTGTCACACACACTGACTCTTAACGCTACTAAAACTAACTTTATGATCTTTTCTATCACTAACACCGCTCAACCTAGTAGCTCTATTAATTTAAAAGCACACTCTTGTCCTATTCGAAGTCAATGTCAATGTCCTGACCTGACTTTAGTGGAAAAAATTAAATATCTTGGCATTATTTTAGACAGAAACCTAAATTTTAAAACACATATTTCGACTCTTACCAGCCGGATACGCAAACTGATTTATATATTTAAGACCTTGCGGCACGTAGCCAACCCTGCAATCATTCGTAACGTATATTTTGCCCTATGCCAATCAGTCCTCAATTATTGTATCTCTTGCTGGGGTGGAGCCGCAAAAACCACACTAAAACCTCTAGAGATCGCCCACAGATCTATACTTAAAGTTGCAACCTTTAGGCCTATACGTTTCCCTACTACCGAATTGTACAAAACCTGCAACCTACTCAATGTAAGACAGCAGTTTATCCTACACACAATTTTATTGCAACACTCAAAACACCCTATATAAAAATAAATAGACGCCGCAAAAATAATATCTGCCATACTCCGCCGGTCCGAAAAAAGTTTATAAAAAAATTCTTCCCCTACCTTGGTCCGTCACTTTATAATAAAATCAATGAAAAACAAACAATTTACGGATCTACTATATTTAAATGCAAGAAGACCGTCCGCTTGTTCCTATCTACTCTAAATTATGAAGAAACCAAAGACTTCCTGAGGTAACCACCCTCACTAATAAAACATGTGACCCCTATATGTATATTGTTTAAACGGGATCAGTCCTGTCTCTCCTAAACACAGGCTACTCAGTAGCCTATATAGGAGTACAGCGCTTCACCCGCTTACCAGACTGTCTAATATTCTCATGTCCCAATGTATCTGTACTATGATCTGGTCCTTGTAAACAATAAATAAATTTTATCTTTTTTTTTATCTTTTAACGTCTGTCGGGTCAGCTAGTTTTCAATAATAATAAGATATTTTTTTGGTATTTTTTTTAATATTCTAAGTAACGAAATTAAACATTTATTTTGAGATATTTTAAATAACATATACAATCTAACGTTAACATTATGTACAAAGGGAAAAAATAAAATATAACGGAATCGTTCATAGCGCATCAAAAAGTTCTTCCGCATCGCTGTCAGTGGGAAAAATGCCCAAAAGGCTGGCAACATTGCCACGTTGACTGGCAATGCTGATTCTTTGACCTAAAAATGGCCAGCCCTCTTTTCCCCCCTTTTTTGGCAATGTTAGGTAGGTATTGCAGAAAATCTACCTTTCGAATCGGACAGGGTTTCTTTTACGAACATACCTAGAGCTGTCATCACATAGACAGTAAAGAGGAAGGTCCCTGACAGGTCCCAGTACTGCCCAGGAAAAACGCGGGCGCCGTGGTTGACCGCCTCCATCGTCAGGTGCCTCTCATCCTGTATCCGTTGCTCTATTGCGCGCCTCCACTTCGGTGATAGAGGAGTTATCTGGAAAATAAAGAGATTTTATATAAATTATTTCACCTAACATTTACCAGCTTAACAAACCTTTTAGTGAGTTTGTCAGATCAGTGGTCCCAGTCGCCTGAGTACAGGCGACTGGGACCACTGATCTGACAAACTGGGACCGTGGTCCCAGTTGCCTGAGCCATTTTTTTTTTCTTCAGGCGACTGACAGCTCTCGCGTCACTATCTTTTTTTTAATCAAAATTTTTGTAATGTTATTAGAAAAAATATTTGAAATCCAATAACATACCTATATATTATATTTTTGTTGTTTGGGTCGTAGGTTGCAGATTGTATGATTCGTCATTATACAAACGGCGCCATCTGTTTGCAAACACGCGCTGGTTTGCAAATTGCCGAAAGCAAATTGGTGATCTTTCTAATCATATTCATTTCGCTAACAGTCATTTATGTTGTGTAATCATGATTTAGAAGGATATGATATGAAAGAGGCAATGTTTAATTGATCCTCTAAAGGTGTGTCCAGACATTAAAGCGGTATCGTGCGCGGCTGCCGCGCGCGAACGCTTCTGTCTACCTGCCGCGCACAAACATTTATACTAGAGCGCGGCAGAAATGTGTCCTGCAAACGCCGCGTATTGCTGCCGCGCTGTTACCCCTCAATCTTTGGGAACTTGTAATGAGGAGTAAGGAGGTCGTCGCACGAATACGTGATCGCTGCGATCTTTTGTTCGGGCTCGCGAAACGCGATTGCTTTGTATAAGGATTCTGGGGTATGCGTTCAATCTTAAGCTCGGACCAACCGTTGATTGATACGTTACATATTCATCGATTATTGCAACAATAACTTACGATTGGTGATAATTGATTCAGGTACATTTGCGTAGCCGACTGCATGCAGCAGGAAGGTATTTCATAGAAATACATAAAAAGCAGTCTCGGCGACATGCCGCCGCCTGCTACTGCTGCCTGCAGTCGGCTACAGACTTGTACCTTTTTAAAAGGATACCTACTTACCTGCTGGTCCTATAGGTACGCACACTATAGTATAATAGGAGGATATAGGTACCTAATAGAGTTTGATGGAATACGCTAGCTTGAATAGCTAGGCAAGTACGCAGGGGTATCAAAATCAATACTGTTTTAACAATTAATATAGATTAGAAGAAACTTCAAGCTCAAGAAAAACTCACAGAAAACTGCTAATTACAAACCACTTACAGTTTCATTATGATGGAGACTAATTACAACAACGCGGATAAACACAATTTGACGGATATTGGATAAAATACATAAATCCGATCCCGGTCGGGGGATAATGGGGGCAGATTCTGATTAATTGCCTAGCGCGCCATCTTGCGGCGAACAAATTTAATTCAAGTAAGTAAGAGCGGGTTTCTGCATCATTAGGTGAGCACATTGCCCTATTAGGTAAGTTAGAGCGATTTTCTATGACGCTGCGTACCGTATGAGCTGCAGTTCAGAGCAGAATTATGTAGACACTTTCATGACTATAAATGTAAACATTTTTTTCGATTTCCGCGTCGTATTAAACATATTTTTGAGATTATAAAAAGTCCATTTACAAAACTAATATTATTAATGCGAAAGTTTGTTTGTTTGTTACGCTTTCACGTTAAAACGGCTAAACGGATTTGGATGACCATGACCTGGAATAGGATACTTTTTATCCCGATATTCCCACAGGATCGAGACTTACGCGGCTGAAACCGCGGGGTGTAGCTAATTATGTTATATTATAAAATGAAATGCCTACGCATTGCAATTGTAGAATGTTATCATGTTTATACTTATTAAAATACTGGTGACTAAAACCCTTATAGACGGGTGTCCATTGCGACAAAAAATGTTACGACGGGTTTAAGTTAGGCAACTGACATTTTAAATCCCATTTGCATCAGAAGGCCAATTCTCGTACTTAAAAAACGTTCACATTCAAGTCGCAGTCGCAGTTTGACAGATGTCAAACTTGTCAAAAATGTTGGTAAATTGATTGTATTTTTGACAGATTGGGAATGAGATGCGAATGCGAACGATCTTAAAAATTATTGGAATTACCGCTCTGCAGGCGTAGCATGGCGCTTTCTATCTCTACGAAGAATAGACATAGCTTTTTCTATACAAAGTGACAGTTCGTTTCTTTATTTTTGACATCCACCGTAGAAATCTTTCTACAATCTGTCATTTTGTCTTTCATTTCTAACGATCTTTGTCTAGGTCTTTTTGGAGGTAGACTATTTCGGAAGAAAGTTTTCTATCCTTACTGTCAAAATCACACTGACAACCGATAAATCCTATGATAAAACAAAGAATTCTGAGTCGAATTATGTAAAAGAGTGAATTTCGTAAAAAGTGCAGTTGACTCTTTCTATTATGCTGCCGTCTCGTACTGTCTACTGTCTACAGGAAACGTCATTTTTGTCTACTCTTCCGTCAACAAAACGGTGCTCATGCTACGCATGCTGGTCCTGTTTTATAATGATCGTCAGCAACGTTATGCATATTTATAACAATATATTAATGTAATAAATGCTTAAGTAACTGTACCTTTCACGCCTTAACAGTTGAACGGATTTTGATGAAATTTGGCACACAGGTAGACCATTACCTGTTTTAATAGGATATTTTTTTTGTCCCGGTAGTACGTTCTGCTGGGATAATTTTCGATCTCCACACGTGTGAAGCCGGGGGCAAAAGTTAGTGTTTGAGAGTCATTACGGGTAGTCAGATGCCCAAAAGTCTGACAACCAGTCTTACCAAGGAGTAGGTATCGTGTTAGCTAGTCACTGGGTTGTGGTGGTCTGATAGGCAGTCGCGCCATGTAAAATATTGGTATTCAGCTGCATCTGGTTAGACTGGAAGTTGACCTCAACATAAATAGTTGGGAAAAGTCTAGACAGATTAAATTAGCAAGGTTGTAGCGGAGATGTGCGCGGGCGTACATCTGTTGAGTGTATATTTACAAATTGTTATGCAGTCCTCAGCTCCTCGCCTACACTACTCATGGTATTAAATTAGCAGACAACGAGTATTATTTGTTTTCTTTTGGTTGCACGAACAATGTTGACGTAGATGGATCGCCTACCTAATTGCTACTCCGTTAATAAGATAAAAACAAATTGGATTACTTAGGTACTGCGAATTCTTTGATATAACGCAAATTATTTCAAAGAGCCGAAGGTCAAGCTGCTGTTGAAGTGCAAGCTGTTAAGTTGTGAAGGTCAGAACATAAAATAGGCTCTTTTACAGTTTGTAGAGGTCATAAAAATTACTTTTTATATCTACCTACCTTGAATGAAACTAAGTGAGGGAGAATAAAGGTTCCCGCAGGCAACCGCGACGTGACGGTGCGACGCGATTCTGTTAAAACAATTTCCATGAAATTTTAGTAGAGATTGTTCTACTAGATTAGCGTCGCGCCTGTCTGCGGGAGTCTTAAAGTGAAATGAAAGTGGTTCTAACGTTGTATTGTATTTAAAGCAAAGTTTTATCGTTTACTGGCCCATTAAAGTCAAAGTCAAATAATTTATTTCAAATAGGCACATAATAAGGCACTTTTGAACGTCAAAACAAAGAAATAGAACTGATTCTAGTTGCCCCTTCCAAAAGGTAGTTTTCGTATGGAGAAGAATGGGCAAGAAACTCCACCGTTACTCTTTTAAAAATGTTTTACAATATTTTCTATAAATGAATTATATAATTAAATGTGAAGACGATGCACCTACAATAAGATTACTGTACCACAAAAGGTAAAAAGAATTATAAAGGAGCTTTATTGAATTCAATATTTTCTCGTGGTATTTTATCATACCTTTCGTTTTGTTAATTCAACAATACCTACCGTTATTGCGTTATTTCCGTTGTCGTTCCTACAAATTTTTCAAACATTATGAAGCAGGAAAATGAAAGACGTACATGGAATCTGACCTACTTGGAATCTGACGTCCATTACTGCTAGCTAATTAATGGATTATGACTTACCGTCAAAATGCTTTGGATTGTGATTGTAAGTGTGTTACGAGCAGGATGAGAACTCGGTGTAAATAGAGGTCGGCAGCAGTGATAAACACCAGTCACTGTACAAAACAAATATCGCGTTATGTTGCAAAAACAAATATTGCGTTATGTTGCAAAAACAAATATCGCGTTATGTTGCAAAAACAAATATTGCGTTATGTTGCAAAAACAAATATCGCGTTATGTTGCAAATACAAATATTGCGTTATGTTGCAAAAAATTGCTCTGTCTGGATGTTTTTTTTTCATAGAATGCAACTTTTAGAAGATATAAGCCAAAAAATAAAAGTTTTCGAACCACTTTGGCAATCATATCAGGAAAATATTATGAATCATCGTAAAATGTCACAAACTGACAATTTATAATATAATTTGCGTGCGATTCAAATTACGAAATAATTCACCTGATTAACAGTTTTCTACGGATATTAGTAAAATGGTCCACACATTATGAATTGATTTTGTGTCAAATTAGAGGAATCGCTAATGACAGCTAGAAATTCAGGAAATGAATTCCTTTTTGAGGAATTGCTAATGTGGCCGTTTTAGGCTCTGGTCATTCGAAGCTGCAAATTTTACACTATTCTTGGGCTGTAACCAATCCTAACAACATCCCAAAAAAATCAGTACATTGCAATTTTTTGCGACCTACAACTTTTTATATGACTGCCCTAATATTGATGCAAGCGAGTTCATAGGTCGTTTGTCCAATGTGAAGACAACAGGATATAACTTTGTTTGAGAGAGACTTATGTTCGGCACTCTAGAGAGACTGCGGACGATATGACATGGACAGATTGTTGATGTGAAAAATACCCAAACACGAGTGTGACTTGATAAATTATGGTTTTACGAGAAATGAAAGAAAGAAAGGGTAAATGATACGTTATTAATAATAATCAAACAAATTGATTAATCCATACTCCTAACTAATAAATTCGAAAGTAACTCTGTCTGTCTGTTACCTTTTCACGCCTAAACCACTGAACGGATTTCGATAAAAAAATTCCAAGTAGATAGTTGGCATCCCGGGGAAGGACATAGGCTACTTTTAACCGACATACCATGCGGGCGAAGCCGCGGGCGGATGCTAGTCGATAATAAATTAATGATAAATCTATTATTGTGTGATGTTATTTATTGGTCTCACTCAAGATTTTTGATTTACAGCTTTAGCATATACCTACGGTCGAAACAAATTGTTATTTATATTGATCATAATTTGATATTCAGCATTATAAAAGCTTTGATTTCGACCTAATTTCACACTTAAATTTGCTGGTAGTGATAGTCAAAAAACTTCATCAATACATAAATTATAAATTAAAGTCGCTTTTCGTGTTTGTCTGTATGTCCTCGTTGTTCTTCTAACTAAGCCACGCAGAGATTGATGAAGTTTTCACCATCGTTTAGAGAATTTATTCCGGAAGGCTTATGTAAGGCTTATGTAAGCCTTCCGGAATAAATTCTCTAAACGATGGTGAAAACTTCATCAATCTCTGCGTGGCTAAAAAAACACATGTTTAATACGTTACTATTAAAGAAAACACATGTTTAATACGTTACTATTAAAGTTACATATAACTAAGAAATCGATAGTTTTTACGACTTGACAAAATCGATGTTTTGTCAAGTCGTAAAAACTGTGCGAACCAAGAGCGGGTCGTCCGAGTCGATGGCGGGTCGTGTTCCACGCGCGCCCCAAAGAGATGTCAGCACAATTGGCGGGGTCCGCCAGGACCGATACCTGTCAGGATTGCGGGTTAGTCCGAAAGGGATACCGGGACCTTGGCAACAGGCAACTGAAGGAACACGGGTGGGTTTTAGTCAGTAAAAGTCTGACACGCCCTTCCGCTCCGCCCAGAGCGGGAGAAAACATTGGATGATTTCCCACCCTCAAAAAAAAAAAAAGGAGCGGGTCGCTAGTAAAAATTGTAGTAAATGTGGAAAAGTGCTTTTTAAACCTTTTAAAATATCACAAGAATTTTAATTTCTTCCGTTACAAGAAGAGCAGTAGGTAATTTGCTCAGTTTCAGCAAAGACTCACAGGTTATTTCCTTGGCATCCGTACACAGACCGCCTCCAGAATGCAATTAGAAAACGTAATTATTTTCTGTCTGCAGTAAACCTTTTTGTAAATTGAATCAAACATACCCCCTCTTTTTACTTTCTTGTCATTATTAGATTTTATACCTTCGGAGATGCATTTACACAAGTGATTTTCTAAGAAAACTGTTTTTTATTGATGTATTTCAGATAAGGCATGCAAGTAGCCTATTTTATTTTTATCAAATGCAGTAACATTATAAATTCCTATGTTTCAGACCTTAATTTTTCTACATAATAATATGCTATTGGATGATGAGTATATTTTAGTAAATTGTTTATTTGTATGATTAGTTTTAATCAGTAATTTATTGGAGTCTACTTACAATCCTTTTATGTGAACAAACTCGGCTCCTCCGTAATGAGCCGACTTAGGTGGCTCTAGGACTGGTCTAGGAACAATAATGTGCATCTGTTTAGGCATAGTGCACTATCTTACTTAAAAGAAAACATTAACCGGCTTTACTTAGGGCGAATTCGACCAAACTTTTATCCCTCATATAAGTCTAATCCAGCGAATAAATATTAAATTTATGATGAGTTGTTTTTGTATATGTCTCACTATTTTCATCATCGTCATTGGCATCATCATTAGCTTCGTATTAGGTACAGAAGCGGTCGCTGAGATAAGATTGCGACTAGATATCGAACGTTTCTAATTACGGGAATTGGTTTTCAGATTCGATATATCGACCGGTACGAACAAATTAGACGCATTGAATCATTGAAATACTTTGAAGGAGGGTCGACATCTCTGGCTGGTAGTGTACCTTCCTAGTTTCAGTTTCAGTGTCAAGTGCAGTACTATATGCTATTGTAATGGCAGTGGGCGTGGGTTAGGTCTTCACGGTTACACTACATGGCGGGGTAAAAAGGAGGGTGGACGTAACGCTCATAAATTATTTAGAGCTGCGTGTGTTGACAGGGCATTTGTTTAAAGTGGTTCTCATGCTGGTAAGGGTATAAAGGATCTCAGAATAGAAAGAAAATCTATTTTCTGATTTTCTAGATTGACCAGGATCATAAGTTAAGCAGAGTAGATACAACTCACAAAAACTAGATTCTCAAAAAACTTGTTCGAATTATTTTACGAATACATTGTACACACATTTTATTTTCAGCTTGGCTATCCATCCAATAATACAACAACTAAATTCAAAATTTAATGTGTGGTATTTAGACGATGGTACACTAGGAGGTGACGTGGTCACCGTTCTAAAAGATCTACAATTCCTAAAGCAGCAGTTCCAATCCATCGGCCTTGACCTAAACAACTCCAAATGCGAAATTTACCTTTGTGACGACACCGACAGACAATCGACCATACAGAAATTTAATTCAATAGCCCCGAATATCAAAGTTTTGGAAAAAAGTTCACTGCACCTCCTAGGTTCCCCAATCCTAGAAGATAGTTTTTCACCATTTGTCGAGGCAAAAATTAAAAATGTTAACGATATTTCGGACAGACTCTCTAAAATTAATCTACATTCGGTATTCACCCTTATCAGACATTGCTGTTTCGGTCCAAATTTTATGTATTTTCTCCGCTCTTCCTCTTTATGGAAGCAGCCCAACCTTTTAGACAAAATCGATCATATTATTCGAAACACTTTAACATCCATTTTAAATGTGGCACTGGACGACCGCGCGTGGCTTCAAGCCACACTACCCATTCGTTTTGGTGGGCTCGGCGTCCGCAAAATTTCCAGTGTAAGCCTACCGGCGTTCCTGTACTCGGTCCACAGCACTGAAAAGTTAACCGCAAGAATTTTAGCCTCTTCTCAGGTTGACTCTGAAGTGCCGTGTTTGACCGATGCAGTGAATGCCTGGAAAGTGGCTTGCCCGGACACGGTTCAGCCCGAGAACCCGTCCTCCCAGAGACAGTGGGATGAGCCGCTCTGCAGGTTGGTACGGAATAAACTTATGAATACGTCCACCAATACTGCTGAGCGTGCCCGCCTGCTGGCTGTGGGTGAATGGGAGTCGCCTCTGGCTTCAGGCGCTACCGTCACCCAACATAGGCACTATGCTGGGTGACACCACATTCCGGCTCGCTACATGTTTGCGTCTGGGCGCTCCTTGCGGTGCTCCACATCGTTGTCAATGCGGTGAAGGAGTCGACTGCCTCGGACACCACGGCCTATCCTGCAGCAAGAGCGCTGGTTGGATGGCACGGCACGCCAGCATTAATGACATTATCCGTCGGGCTCTTGTCACCGCCGGGGTACCAGCTGTGTTAGAACCCAACGGTTTGGCACGCGACGATGGGAAGTGGTCAGACGGAATGACCATAATGTCCTGGAAGTTGGGTAGACCTTTGGTGTGGGACGCAACCTGTGTCGACACTCTCGGGCCATCCCATCTTCGTACCACGGCGGGCTGTGCTGGGGCCGCTGCTACAGGAGCAGAAAACCTCAAACGGCGCAAATATAACAACCTTATTGGGAGCTATATGTTTGAGCCGTTTGGGGTTGAAACACTAGGGCCGTGGGGTCCGCGTGCGTCAAAGAATCAGCATTGCCATTCAACGTGGCAATGCTGCCAGCCTTTTGGGCACCTTTCCCATTGACAGCGATGCAGACGAATTCTTTGATGCTCAATGAGCCCCTCCCCTTTATTTTTTCTTTTTAATTTTGTTATTATATATGTAATTGTTTTTTAGTTAATTTAGTATAATAAGTTACCCAATGTATATATTGTACACAAACGGCTACACATCAAGCTATACATTTCCAGTATAAGCTGACCTCGTATTGTACGGAAATCCTATACAATGCGAGATCAGCATAAACTGGAAATATATAGCTTGATGTGTAGCCGTGTGTACAAGCTTTTGTGGGAAACTAATTCTAAACATCACAGTTCGGTATGAACTATGAAAGGTTGCAACCACAGAAACTCATTCCCAGCTGTTGACTTTGACAACTCAATTTAGACGAGAACATGTAACTTGTTATACAACATGATAGATGTGGAAGAGTAATGGTTAACGTTAACTGCGTCAAGTTAAATACGTTACTGCAACGGAGTGAGATAACTTTGGCAAACGTGTGGTCAAAGGAGATCTCACACATAACACAACTTTAATCTTTTCCTTGGGTACCATAGTTCATACAAATATTTGCATTAATTACATTACTCTTAGCTTTATTTAAAAGTTGTATTGTGCATAATTTCACGTTCTTTGCTTTTGTAAATGTTTGTCTGTAAATGCCCTTAAGTCCAATAAACATATTTATTATTATTTATTAATACTTGCCAAAGTTATCTATATTACCTATATGATTTTGATTACAAAACCAATTTAAAATATTTTCCCTCTTGAACTTTCCTCTCGTAAATAAGATAAGGTTATGCAAACTGTTGATACCGGTCACCTTTCAATTTTGTCACTATCCTAAAGGTGTGACATATTGATACTCAATATTGTTGCCTAAAAGTGACAAGGGTCGAAAAATTTTGAGATAGGGTAGGATTCTGAGCCGATTATTATAATAGATGTCAAATTTCATTTATAAACCTGTTTGGCTCCCTGGTAGGAAAGCGCCGTTATTTCTAAACGTATCTGGGATGAAAAGTTAGGAATTATATCAGAAGGTAATAGGCGATTTTGAATTCCCTTTTAACAAATGGTGCCGAAGGGTGAGAAAAAGATTTTGCGAAAATTGCCCATTTTTTTTTTCAAAATCTGTCAATAATCATCTGCTGCATCCAGTCTAACCGGATGCAGCTGAATACCAGTATTTTATATAGAGCGACTGCCTATCTGACCTCCACAACACAGGAACTGGGTAATACGATACCCCTTGGTAAGACTGGTTGTCAGACTTTCGAGCTTCTGACGACCCGTAACGACTGTCAAAGATCCAGAAATGACAGCCGGAACCAACGGCTTAACGTGCTTTCTGAAGCACGGAGGAGTCTCGGCATGTAAAGATGGTCACCCATCCACGGACCAGCCCCGGTAAGCGTAGCTTAACCTGATGGATCTACCCGTGCCGCTGTTATTACTTAGCCAAGAGCTCGTCTACTTTCAAAATCTGTGAATGCAGATCAAAATGACTCAAAAAGTTATGGAAAGTCTCTTAAGACCGTTCCCCGTAGCTATAACGATTAAGGTCAACCTTTACAGCCTTTAAGTAATTGTGGCAATGTCCCATGTGATCATTATAGCGGTCATTAACTATTTTAATTACTTCGGCACAGTAAATAAATAAAATTCGCGCCTTCTTCCTATGGGGGTAGGCAGAACTACAGAACGCCACCTACTACGACCGCTGCGATCCTAATAATGGGGCTATATTTCGCGTTATCGCGAACTTTTCTTCGTGCGCTCTCTGTTGCTCAGCGAGACATCGAGGAGTGTGCGAGAGAGAGCACACGAAGAAAAATTCGCGATAACGCGAAATGTAGCCCCAGCATAACAATCTTTTTGCTTCGTTTACGTTCACACGCACGCGGTTGCGAATACAACGCACCTGACCTTTCTGAAAAACATCACCATGCGGCCTTTCCACCCATCTCTGCTTTGTAAATACCCTTTGTTACTCACCTTCTCTTTGTTATTCATCCTCTTAAAATAACCGAACCATCTAAGTATGAAATTGAAATTGTTGTCACTCACACACATCTTCTTTTAAAACACAGTAAATTCCACGATGATTTGGGAT
Organism: Lithophane semibrunnea; assembly: GCA_947363905.1. Taxonomy (NCBI): domain Eukaryota; kingdom Metazoa; phylum Arthropoda; class Insecta; order Lepidoptera; family Noctuidae; genus Lithophane; species Lithophane semibrunnea. The sequence continues at coordinate 13,552,631 of OX376199.1, forward strand.
CCCGAAAATTGCAAATCGGTACTTTTGTTATGTAAAACCCCGTATCATTGGTTTTATTTATTGGAGCCAGTTCATTGAATCAGATAATGGATTTGTCTCGCCGTTGTTTGAACTTTGTAATTTAATTGAATAAGTACTATGGTCTAGTGATTTTGAACAGCAGATCATTCGGGTATTTGATCGTTGTTTGATCTGAGACAGGATCGCTGTTGTCTGGGACGAATATTGATTACTTATTAGAGGGTAGTTCAAACTTTAGTAGTTATTCAATTGGATGTCAAGCTCACTCTCCTCTTTTGTCTCCTTAATTAATATTCGAGATGATTTAACAAAGAAATAATAATCGTCTAAGCATAATCAGCCTATAATGTTCCCACTGCTGTGACACAGAGGCCCTAGACAAAGTGACATTCTATCAGCGATAATGATGATGGAAAAGGCAAGAATGTATAGGACTGGCATAAGCTATACGAAACGCTTTCGAAGCGATTGTCAGTTGTCTATTCTGTCTTGCCCTCAGGCCTCCTCTACTTGATAGGGTGTGGGCCGTAATCCATCACGCGGGCCCAGTGCGGATTAGTTGATGTCACATGTCCTAGAATTTTTGGTTCTAGGACATGCCGGTTTCCTTACGATGTTTTCCTTCACCGTTGTTGAGAGCAGTGGTGATGAAATAATTTACGCAAAGTAAAGCGCCTGTTAGGGTTTGAACCTTCGACCTACAACTCGTAAGTCGCGGTCGGTACCACTGAGCCACCACACAGCTCTATCCATAATTGCTCTGCTATGTTTCAGAGATTCACGCGTTCTAACCTAAAGTACACTAATAAACTCTATCTACTGCTTTATTATACTAGTATCCTTACATATTATAAAATAAAGTCCTCCGCCGCGTCTGTCTGTCGTCTTTTTCGCAATAAACTCAAAAACTTCACCGCTTGCAAGCACCGATTTTCATGCTGTTTTCATCAATGGATAGAGTGGTTCTCGAGGAAGGTCTTAGTATATAATAACCGACATCCACGCGGGCGAAACCGCGGGCATCAGCTAGTAGATTATATCTAATCTAACTATTAGTCTTTACCTATGAAATTGCCGTTTTGTATGAAAAAATTTAAACGAATTTTTTTCATGTATTTTTTATTTGTATTAATCGAAGTAATCACCCATGCAATCAATTCATCTTTGCCAACGCAGTGGCAGTTTATTGATGCCCTTCTTAAAGAAATCAGCTGGACGGGAGGCAACAAATTCTTCAAAGGCATTTTGTACTGCCTCTCGGGTATTGAATTTTTTTCCCGCCAAGAAGTTATCCAAATTCTGGAAAAAGTTGTAGTCTGTAGGCGCAAGGTCTGGTGAGTAGGGCGGATGACGGAGAGCTTCCAACCCCAGTTCTTGCAACTTGGAGACCGTCTGCTGTGCAGTATGAGGTCGCGCGTTGTCGTGCAGGAGCAGCGGAGCACGAGCGATTGACCAATGCTGGTTGGAGATGTGCCAGCTTCTCCATCATTGTGTTCAGTTCTTCACAGTACACATGTGCAGTAATGCTCACCCCGTTTGGTAAGAAGCTGTGATGAATCACACCGGCGCTAGACCACCAAACAGTGACCATCACTTTTCTAGGGGTAAGTTTTCGTTTAGAGCATTGTTTAGGTACTGAACCAGGATCCAACCAACTTGCTGAGCGCTTGTGGTTATCAAACAGAATCCATTTTTCATCGCAGGTAACAATGCGGTTCAAAATTCCTTCATTTGTGTGTCTGTTGAGCAGTGCAAGAGACGCCTCGACGCGTACTTCGCGCTGGCGATCATTGAGTTCGTGGGGCACCCAGTTGTCAAGCTTTTTTACCTTGCCAATTTGACGCAAATGGACCAATATTGTTTTGACGCTAACGTCGAAAGCTGCTGCTAATTCAGCCGTAGATTGTGTATCATCAGCTTCCACAATCGCCTTTAATTCGTCATTGTCGACCAAAGTCTTCGGACGACCGCGAGGTTCATTTTTCAGGTCGAAATTTCCAGAACGGAAGCGAGCAAACCAATAACAGGTGGTGCGTTGGTTTGTAGTGTTAGCTCCGTAAACGTCGTTGATGCCGTGCCGCTTGTGCCGCGTTGCTGCCACGACGGTACTCATATTCCATAATTACTCGAATTTTTAACGTATCCATGATGACGAAAAAGATTGAAATGCGATGAAAATGTAACACTAATCATTAAACAAATGACTTCTTTTGAAAAAAGAATTCCATGTTTTTAAAATAAAATTAATTTGAAATTAGAATTCTTAGCCAAAAAAAAATTATTTTGATTTGAAATGGCCAGTACTGCAGAACGGCAATTTCATAGGTAAAGACCTATTATTATTAACGCGAAAGTTTGTAAGTATGGATGGATGTTTGTTACTTTTTCACGTAAAAACTACTGAATGGATTTAGATGAAATTTGGCAAACAGATAGTATATAACCTGGATAAACATATAGGATACTTTTTATCCCGATATTCCCACGGGATCAGCACGGGCAGCTAGTTAATATCGAGTCTCGCTTGTGCCGCGTTCCAATGCGGACGTGTTTGTATATACTGTGTATTGACTAGCGCGGCGTAAGCTGTCGCTCGTAATTAAATCGCCATGAGCAATGAACTTGTGGCGAATGAGCTGCTGGCGTTTCTGCAGCAGAAGCTGGATGTGATGGACGAGGTGTCCGCAGTCCAGATCTGCGCAACGAACTTCAGTGAAGATGACATAGCTGCTGTCAAGCTGTTGTTGTTTAGTGTGCTTGACAAGCGCGACCAGATGGTGTCCCGCCGGCGTGACGGGACTAAGAGAAGCCTGCAAGACATAATCACGCTGTTCAAGGAGACCGACCCGGACGACGTGCCGACGTTTGTGGCGAAGGAGCTTCACAAGCTTCCTCCCGTCACCTTCGACCACTTTGATGTAACGAGCCTTCTGAAGGACATTGTCTTTCTGAAGGCCCGACTCGCGGATGTTCTGGCGAAATTAGATGCATCCCAAAACACCGTCACCGATTTGCGCAAAGAATTTACCGAGTTGCGCAACAGTGTGGCGGTAACTAGGTCATCAGTCGATGCCTCTAATGTAAACATGTGTCGCGGAGCTGGCCTCGATGTATCGTCGTCAAATTCCGCGTCAGCAGTTTCGACGTCAGCGCATCCGTTATGCTGCACCTGCTCGCCCCGCTGCCCCGCGCCCGTCACCACAGCTCCTACACGCAGCGCTGCCCGATCTCCTCGCTCCGTCCCGCTGCCAGTGTCTGCAGCCCTGGCGAAACCCCTGCAAAGGGATTTCGCTAGCGTCACCGCGAGTGTCCCAGGCGCGCCAAGTATCAAGTCCTTGCCGGAAAATGCAACGAAAAGGGCTGATACTGATGACGGTTTCGTGACGGTGCAAAGGAGGAAGCGCCGATCGCAAACTAAAAAGAACCGCTGCGGTAAAGCCCCTACGGAGCCCACAGTGAACTTGCGTGCCGCAAAGCTGAACACACTGGTGTACATCTCCCGCCTGCACTACACCACTAAGGCGGAGGACATCGGGGAGTACATGCGCCAGAAGATCAAGTACACGCCGAGGGTGCAGTTGCTGGAATCGAACCGGAACGTCAACTTCAAGGCGTTCGTGGTGCGTGTACCAAATTGTTATCTGCCCCTCGTCATGGAAGAAGACTTTTGGCCGCAGGACGTGGTGTTCCGTCGCTTCCGCGGACAAGTACCACAGGACAGCACAAAGATAAGCTAGTGCAAAGTGAAGTGCTACTAACATAGTCTAACCCGAGCCTTATTTATTAACACAAGTCTTCATAAAAGTATGTATGTCTAGGTTAAGGTATTTTCCTATGGGCCTGTGTCGCCTGAAATAAATGGTATATTATTATTATTAATAATAAAGCAACTAATTAACTATCCATGTCTACATAATGATTTATCTACCATAATTACTCATCTGATTGTTACTGATGACGTCACACTGCCTCGTGAAGATAAGGTCAGCTTAGAAATACATTCCATATTTCGTGACAAACTGCTTCAGGCTTCGGGAACGTTTGAGGAAATATTGTTGTAAGTGCAGCATAGTTTATCTTACATTATCATGCAGTTATTTTTCTGACACAGTTTGCACAAGGTTCATGAAAAAAAAACCTGGCTAGCGAATGTCTGTCAATCTGGCTAGCCTTTTCCCAACTATATTAGGGTCAGCTTCCAGTCTAACCGGATGCAGCTGAACACCAGTATTTTACATGGAGCGACTGCCTATCTGACCTCCACAACCCAGTAACTGGGTAATACAATACCCCTTGGTAAGACTGGTTGTCAGACTTTCGGGCTTCTGACGACCCTAACGACTGTCAAAGATCCACGAATGACAGCCGGGACCAACGGCTTAACGTGCTTTCCGAGGCACGGAGGAGTCTCGGTATGTAAAGATGGTCACCCATCCACGGACGAACCCCGGCAAGCGTAGCTTTACCTGATGGATCGACCCGAGCGGCTGTTATTACTTAGCCACGAGCTCCTGGCTAGCGAATGTCTGTATAATTTTAATTTACGTAACAAAGTTTCTAAAGCCTACACGGTCGTTAAATTAGTCACTGATTAAAGTTTATTTAGTCGATAGTGTGTGCTATCCTTAACTATCTATTTTTGTATCTATCTATTTAGTCCGTAATGTCCTACTGCGTGGCAAAGGCCTCTCTTGAGATACGGTTTCCTAGAAGAGCGGTGGCCGTCAAATAACGGCCGTACTGACGTCTGTCATGAAAATGATGGCACCAGGGTTTGACTTTACGGTGCCAAAAAAATCTCTCTAGAAAAACCAACCAACTTCCTTTCATAAATAACATCTCAGTGACGTCATTCCACACGGTATGTGGCGGCCATCGCCCTTCTAGGAAACCCTAGCTTTATCTTTTCCATTAACAATAAAAACGTATAAAGAAAAACCACACGACACGTGTTGTGGGTAATTTTCGTAGCACCGTAGCCTCGTAGCCGCGTAGTGTCGTAGCACCGTTACGTTGTAGCGCGTAGCATTTCCCTTGGTGTTTTTACCTGCGAGCTTTCTTATTAAGTTTTGTATGACGTACGATAGTGTTAGGTGCACGAGAAGAGAGTGGTATTATATAGTATTATAGTGTCTGGTTTTTCTCAAAGGTTAAGAAATTGTAAGATTGTTTTCCGCATTGGAACAATCTTACAATTTTCTATGTAAATCCGGTTGGAAAGAAAGAAATGTAAGCTTCTATTTAAAAAAAAAGGTTCCAACTATTTATTTAGTTGAATAAGCGGCCTAACGAACGCCAAAAACTACAGTTAAATTATTCATTGGTTTCTACATAAATAAATATAACAATCAAAGTGTATTTATACCGGAAGCATTCAATCAATTTCCAATTATTTACGCACCAAACGACACGACATTCAACATAAAACATTTCACCCATAACTGCACGAAATATGGGCAAAAATACGCAACACCGTTGCGTTGTTGCATAAATAACACTTCAACATTTTTCAGTTGAAAAGCTGAATGTTTATTCGAAATTGTCGGCCAACATTTTTCATCTGGAACTATTTTAATTCAGATTTCGTGAACTCTGAAAAAGGGGCCGACAACATTTGGTAGTATATTGAGTTTCGATGTGGGGAAATTAGAATTTATTTTGAGGGGCACCCAGTGGCCTGTCGTTTCGACTGTCGCGAATGAAAATATGGCATTCATTTATTACAGACATTCTCATTTTAAATGGTAGAAATGGCAACCAATGCCTGCGAGTGCAAGGTTGATTAAATGTCAATCTATATCCGTCTGATTTTTAAAAATGTCGATGAGATTAAACCATTTTTTTTCACCGCACTTAATACCGTAATGTTTGATTTTATCAACCCGGCAAGTTTTTACTAATAAGTCACAATTCATTAATTATCTTTTGTGACGTTAGGCACGCGGGTAGATAGCTTAAGTTTATGAGAACACGAGTCTAGCTACGGATGAGTGCTTGGCCAGAGTGGGAGCGGCGCGGGTGCGGGTGCGAGAACGCTCGATGTGCCTGTCCGCGGTAGAGCGCAGCTTCGTTTCGCGGTCAGCTCGAACTAGTTTGAGATCGCTCCCGCGCGGATTCGCCGCCCGCGCACTCACTGCGGCCACTTGTATGAACGAACTATGGCGTAAGTTGCCTGCGCCCGCGCCGCAAACCGCGCCCGCGTGCTCACTATGAACCCTCAAATCTAACTAATATTATAAACGCGAAAGTTTGTAAGTATGGATGGATGGATGTTTGTTACTCTTTCACGTAAAAACTACTGAATGGATTTGGATGAAATTTGGCAAACAGATAGTTTATAACCTGAATTAACACATAGGATACTTTTTATCCCGATATTCCCACGGGATCGAGACTTACGCGGGTGAAACCGCGTGGCGCAGCTAGTGAAGTTCATTATGTTTGCCCCGCGCCCGCGTTTGCAGTCTGGCCAAGCAAATGATTTTGCGGTCATGCGAACGATGAACGAAAATTTAAAGTCACACGACTGGCAGTTAGGATCTTTGCCAACGACTATTTGACTCTAGCTTTAAAGTGGCATTAATTGAAAATGCTTTTGGCTTTGACAATTCAAATGTGAAACTGATTAATTTGAATACAAATTCAGATAGCTTAACCAGAAATTAAATTCTTGAAAATCTCTGCCTCTCCTAGTTTTACAGAAAATATATTTATTACAAAACCGCGTGAATCTCAGTGCCAACCCAAGCACGCGTCGGCGTCGCTGAATTCTTAACATGAAATCAAAGGAAGGCATCCCTTAAGGAATCCAAAGAATTTGCGAGACACGCGAAGCTGGCAACCCTACCTTTGTCATGGTGAAACACATAGCAACGAGATTTTTGTATAAAAACTTTTGCTTACACATGAATAGAATTCATTTACGGACATGTTTTTAAATTGAGTGCTGAATTAAATTATATTTTTGAGTTTTGAGTTAAACTTAAGTTTAGAGCGCCGAGTAAACTGAACTATATGTTTAAAATGTGCTTGCTTAATATCCCGTTTGAGTTTGTTATTTGTTAATACTCGGAAACTTGTCAAAGGGCTTTCACAGTTAAATAAATAGGAAGTTTATTACATTTGTCCGGCAGAGCGGGAGTATTAAACTTAAAACAAATTATTCGTTGGTAAACTAAGTAGGTCCCACAGAGAATTTAATGGAAACGTATACACATGTTTATTATTATTACGAAATTCTGTTCGAAATATTGGAACGTTACTGACTTATGTAGGTACCGTAAGGAGGAATGTTGTTATGTTACTAATTCGTTAATCAATCTAAGAAGAGAATATATCGGTTTCCTTAAAAACTGATTCTCGAAACATAAAGTTTTATTACATGTACTAGGACGAAACGTCAAATCGGACTTCTTAGATTGTCGCGAGTATAGTTAGGGTTAAGATTTTTAAAAGTAGATTAACTTGCTTGCTCCCGTCAAAGTAAAAAACTATACTTATGTAAATATTTTGTTTGTAAGGACCTGTTTAACAAGCTGTGTCTTATTATTAAACTGTTTGTTCGTGCCCAGTTTATCGTCTTTCACTGTAGTAACCCACGCCATTATAGTGGAGATTAATTTCATATTTTTTTATTTAGAACTTGCTTTTACCCGCGGCCTGACCCGCGTGGGTGTCGGAATATGTATAGGTGCTTAATCAAGGTTATAAACTATCTGTGTGCTAAATTTCATCCAAATCCGTTCCGTTTTTGCGCCAATCATACAAACATACATCCAGACAAACGGACAAAAATCTAAAAACTATATTTTCAGCAACAGACTACACTCCCACACCTCGTAGCAATAATTACATTCAAAAACATTCATTGTAATTTTAGTTTTGACTTCGTTACTATTTTATTATATGTATAGATATAGAAGACTTGCTGCGCCCCGCGGTTTCTCGATCCTGTGGGAATATTGACTTTATACCTCAGGCATTAAGTCCGCCTTTGTTCGTCGCCTTGTTTTACTTCTTTATAAAGTTTTAATAAATAAAAATAAATAAATAAATATTGGGATATGAGTATCCTATTTTCTATTCCAGGTCATGGTCTAACCCTGTGCAAAATTTCATCCAAATCCGTTCAGCCATTTTAGCGTGAAAGCGTAACCAACAAACAAACATTAGTTAGGATATACTGTAATAAAATATTCAATTCCAAAAATATTTTACACGCTCGAGGTATCAACCCCTACCTAACCCATGAAATAATATGACAACTTTCAACAGAGCTTACATGATAAATCGTTTCAAGACGTTCATCTACAACAACCCTAAAGCCCTTTTCACATGCATACAGTTACGGCACGGTCACCGTGCCATGGGCAAATGTATGAGCTAAATAGACAGCTTTCACAAGACACAGCGACCGTGACCGGGTGTCGCCCGTCCATATCCACTATAAACACAGTTTCGACGCGGCTTTACACTTATGTAGTGACTTGAATAGACTCGCTCACATGAGCGCAACACGACACGGCGAGCGCGGGGTATTGTGGTGTAAATAATAGGTCTTTACCTATGAAATTGCCGTTCTGCAGTACCAGTACTGCCAAACAAAAATTATTTTGATTTGAAATGGCCAGCCATTTCAAATCAAAATAATTTTTGTTTGGCTAAGAATTCTAATTTCAAATTAATTTTATTTTAAAAACATGGAATTCTTTTTTCAAAAGAAGTCATATGTTTAAAAATTAGTGTTACATTTTCATCGCATTTCAATCTTTTTCGTCATCATGGATACGTTAAAAATTCGAGTAATTATGGAATATGAGTACCGTCGTGGCAGCAACGCGGCACAAGCGGCACGCAACATCAACGACGTTTATGGAGCTAACACTACAAACCAACGCACCACCTGTTATTGGTTTGCTCGCTTCCGTTCTGGAAATTTCGACCTGAAAAATGAACCTCGCGGTCGTCCGAAGACTTTGGTCGACAATGACGAATTAAAGGCGATTGTGGAAGCTGATGATACACAATCTACGGCTGAATTAGCAGCAGCTTTCGAAGTTAGCGTCAAAACAATATTGGTCCATTTGCGTCAAATTGGCAAGGTAAAAAAGCTTGACAAATGGGTGCCCCACGAACTCAATGATCGCCAGCGCGAAGTACGCGTCGGGCGTGCCTTGCACAAATGCACAGCTCAACAGACACACAAATGAAGGAATTTTGAACCGCATTGTTACCTGCGATGAAACATGGGTTCTGTTTGATAACCGCAAGCGCTCAGCAAGTTCGTTGGATCCTGGTTCAGTACCTAAACAATGCTCTAAACGAAAACTTACCCCTAGAAAAGTGATGGTCACTGTTTGGTGGTCTAGCGCCGGTGTGATTCATCACAGCTTCTTACCAAACGGGGTGAGCATTACTGCACATGTGTACTGTGAAGAACTGAACACAATGATGGAGAAGCTGGCACATCTCCAACCAGCATTGGTCAATCGCTCGTCTCCGCTGCTCCTGCACGACAACGCGCGACCTAATACTGCACAGCCGACGGTCTCCAAGTAGCAAGAACTGGGGTTGGAAGCTCTCCGTCATCCGCCCTACTCACCAGACCTTACGCCTACAGACTACAACTTTTTCCAGAATTTGGATAACTTCTTGGCGGGAAAAAAATTCAATACCCGAGAGGCAGTACAAAATGCCTTTGAAGAATTTGTTGCCTCCCGTCCAGCTGATTTCTTTAAGAAGGGCATCAATAAACTGCCACTGCGTTGGCAAAGATGCATTGATTGCATGGGTGATTACTTCGATTAATACAAATAAAAAATACATGAAAAAGAAACCTTTAAATTTTTTCATACAAAACGGCAATTTCATAGGTAAAGACCTAATAAAAGTAAAGGCCGTGTGTAGGCACTGTCGACAGTGTTGTATGGATCAATATGGAAGCTTGTTGACAAACACGGTAGCACTACAGCACGGCGCCGTCACCGTATGTGTCGTCCGGTAGTTTGCTGTGTCATATACAAGCTCCCGCGATTATTCTACGGTGCGGCTAGCGCGCCGTACCGTATAGAAACCGTGCCGTGTACAACGAGCCAGGCCTTTTCACATGCATACGTAAAGTGACACAAGTTTCAGAAGACACGGCGACCGTGCCGTGACCGTGACCGGGTGTCGCCCGTCCATATCCACTATAAACACAGTTTCGACGTGGCTATACACTTATGTAGTGAGTGTGGCTTGTATAGACTCGCTCACATCAGTGCAACACGACACGGCGAGCGCGGGGTATGGTGGTGTAAATAATATTCACTATTGTTTATGGTTATCAAAGTAGAATTACTTTCTGTCACATCACACACCCGCCGCCGCGGCCGCCGGGCGACCGTGCGTAAACAGTGTACATGATTGTGAAAGCGCTTGTACACACGGCTACACATCAAGCTATACATTTCCAGTATAAGATGACCTCGCAATGTACGGAAATCCTATATAGTGCAAGATCCGGATAAACTGGAAATGATTAGCTTGATGTGTAGCCGTGAGTACGGCACGCTCGTCATTTAGACGGCAACCGTATGCACATGAAAAGGCTTTTTTAGCGGGTCTGAGTTGAAACCGGCACGCATCATGTCAAACTTCTTCCAATACATTAAGTGCTATGGTGTAAAATCTTGGCACCGTTTCAACTCAAATGCATTGCATCAATTTATCACAGTCCCTTCTTATGTTATGTAAGAATTTCCACAATTTCGCTGGTAGCGAAATACATACCAGGATGGGAAGGGGTAATGCTTTTGAGATTGGATAACGTTATTATAAATTGAGGTTTTTGATGCCGTATATTTTCATCTCTAGGGACATGCAAGTACGGAAATATTTCTGTGTAGAAAACCAGATAGATAGATAGATAATACTCTTTATTATGTGCACCATAAAAATACAATACAGGTAGTCAGTGGTGTACCATTTACATGTACAATAAATACATACACACATAAAACATATACTTATCTATATAAATCTATATATATATATTCTTATCTATATATATATACCTACAATAACCAGTTAAGGGACGATAAGATTAGTAGGTACATAAGTGGTGCCGGAAATAGGTAGGAATATATCCATGTGGTGAAAAGATAGCAGGTTAGTCATCAAGGATGTGCATGATGATGCGACCTGTTTCGACACCCTCGCGCCATCCCATCTTCCTAGTACGGCGGGCTGTGCAAATATAACAACCTTATTGGTAGCTATATTTTTGAGCCGTTTGGGGTTGTAACACTATAGCCATGGGTTCCGACTATTTCGGACCATTGCCAAGCGGTTGGTCGACTCTTCACGTGACCAGAGGGCTGGCCAATTCTTAGGCCAAAGAATCAGCATTGCCATCCAACTCCACTGACAGTGATGCGTACGAATTTTTTGATGCTCAATGAGCCTTTATTTATTTTTATTTTCTTCCTTTATAAACTTGTACATAATTTATATACGAGGTGGAGACGACAATACGACAAAAATAAAAATGACGTTCTCGGTCTACATACAAAAAAATAATCAAATATATCCATTAGTTTAGTTACGATAGCTAGTCAAAGATCGGCAAACCCCATAGTCGGCCCATCACTACTATTTAGTTTGTTAGAAAAAATGACTTTTTTAATTTCGTTGTTAGGATTTATTTGATAGTTCCAAAATACTCTTATGCATTATTGCATTGCCAGTGTTTTCATTTATTGTTGTATTGTCGTCTCCACATTGTATAAGTGTTAGGATGTGGATGAGTGAACTTGGATACTGACACTTGTAGATAACCTTTGAAATAACATAACAGATAGGCTTCTATAAAGGTTAAAGTAACTGACTGAAAAAAAACCAGGCAACCAAACTAATATTACACTCAATAACAATACGATCGATGAATTTTGATTCAAAAAGGTGAAAAAAGGTGTCAAAAAAAAGGGAAATAAGGCGTAAAACTGTAGTTTTAAATGTTATTTGAGTTTTTTGCCTGTAAGTTAAAAATTGCTATTTTTTGGTTTAAGTTAAAAACGTTACTTATGTATAATAAACTATAATTTCCAAGAAAGCTGATGAAATTTGTTATAAAACGTTTTTTATTTCAAAACTCTGGCTTCTACAGTTTAGGAGAAATTGCAATTTTAGAAGTGTGGCACTAAGTTTAGAAGGCCAGTGTATATATGCGAAAGTGAGTTTGTTTGGTTTCACGCTAAAACGGCTGAACAGATTTGGATGAAGTTTCGGACAGGGGTAGACCTTGACCTGGCGAAGGACATAGGCTACTTTTTATAGTACGATCGCGTGCAGATTTAGAGTAAATTAAAAAAAATCTAGAAAACAATAGAATTTAGTTTTTTTTTTTTTTTTTAAGTATTTGTTCTTCTATTACAGTAAGCCACTAAATTGTTAAAAAAAAAATACAGAACAACATTTTTTAATAATTTCGCATTGTTTGGATTTTTATTTCTCATACATATAAGGAACCAATTTTTTAGTTATACAACGTGCCGCTACAATGGCGACATTAATTTAACACATGGGTAGGGCTAGTGGCCAGTAACCATAAAAATTATAATAAAATAAAATAATTCGTAAATTGAAAAAAAACAATTTTCAAACAAACTAAATAATAAAAACATAACCAAAATTGAGATCACTCTTTGTAAAAGAGTCATTTATGTAGGTACCTACCAGCTGGCTTACGTTCCATCGGTCAAGATCCTTTGTCGGCATAATTTCTAGGAAATTGCGCGGCTTTCCTTTTATTCGTCTACATATGATCCGTGACCCCGGCAAATGAACTCTTCGCTACAGTTCTTTAAGTACAGGTTGCTCCAGGATGGTAATTTAGAAAATTGTAAATAAATCAATAAATAATAACATTTAATGAAATTAAAATATTTTCCTAAAACGAATACGCGAAATCGGATACGTGTGTTAAATTAATGTCGTCATGGTAGCGGCATGTTGTATAAAAATATTGTTTGGTTGATCGGTGATTTAAGTTTAAGCTCCTTAATTGACTCTCGGAATGAAATTATACATAAGTAATGTTTGATGGATATCTTGGTCGAAAAGTACAGTTTTTGAGTCAAACAGCGCTTGGACGGCGAAAACGCTCATAGACTATTTTCTTATCTAAATATTTAACAAGGTACTCAGAGATTAATTACCAAGTTTGTAATTCATAGAGTATTTAGAATTATTATTACCTTATCTAACGTTTCAATAAGGTACTTAGAGATAAATTAGCAAACTTCTATACTCCATTTACAATAGCATTAGACAGAAGTAAAAAAAGGTTCTTTTTAATGTACACTTTGTAAAAAAAGTACAATAAACTTCTTACAGTTACAATTGACGCCAAATTAATCCAAATCTCTTTGTATACCAGCTGTCACACTTCATTGTAATCATTTTAACTATTTATCTTATGAAATTAAATGGCTTTCATTTAAATATATTATTTCATTCCAATTTAAAATTAAAGTGTCAATGCTAAAAACCTAAAAGAAGCAGGAGTGAACACTACCGGGAACGTTTTTCGTTTCACTATAATTCTGCCAAATCTAAAAGGTCACATAATCCCTTCATAAGCTGTGACAGCCGGGTCTTTTTAATTTTGCCGGTTTATGTCGTCTGTGAAATTGACGTAAATGTTCTGTGATTGTCATGTTATTAATGTCATTCGCTTGTGAATAATTGTGAATGTTAAGCCTTGTGTTTTGTTATTGTCGAATTTTCCTGATTAAGTTGTTATTTGTTAGGTACTGTTTTTCCTATGTTCGATCTTAATGTCTCCCAAGAAACAAGAAGCAAACTCCACTTCGTGCTGTAGAAAAGCAAACTCTCATCAATATTCTTAAGCAATTTAAGGAGTCCTGGCCTGCAGGAACTCCTTGTTATAAGACTGAGATGAAAGAACTTGTCTTGAAAGACTTGTTATAAAGAAAACCGCAGAAGTTGCCGGTAAGGATGATTACTAAAATTATTACTATACAAATGTTCGAAAGTAACGTGCATTGTGATAAAACATTTATGTAATAAATAATATTTTCTTATGTTAGGTGTATCTCGGGCTACTGTGTACAATATACTCAAAGCGTACAAGAAAGAAGGTCACCTGCAACCTTCTCCCGCCAACGGAAGCACATGAAACATAATGATTTTGACGATATGACATTTAGTGGAATATGCAGGAAAATTCATAGTTGCCCACCTTGGATAAGATATTGGAAGCAGTTAATAGTGATGTGATGAGTCTCTGCCAGATTTCAAGAGAAGCAGTTTGTAGAGAAACATTAAATTATATCAAATGGAGCAGAAAAAGTGTACTCATAGACAAGCAAAAGATCGTCCTATGGAGACTAAAATATCTTCATTAAATAAAAAGGCTAAGCAATTAGGAAGAAAAATATAGAAGAAAAATATATTATTCAGATGAGACTTTAAATTAAGGTACAGCACTTCTAATATTTCTTAACAATTTTTTATGCACCAAGCAGTATTCCTATTCACTGCCTCATGCATTCAGTAGTATTATGATTTAGTACAGTTAAATAAAAAAGTACAACATAATTTCATTAATTTTTTTGTGAATATTGTATTTCAATTAATAACCTTGAATCATACATACAGGTCACACAAAAAGTTTAATATGGCATGACACCACTATTAAGTCCTCAAAAGAAGCACATCGGGCAGGTCTATCCACTGGTATAAAGAATAGAACGGGAAAAGGAAGGCGGCTTATCATTGTTCATATTGGTATTGTACTTGATTTACTTGCTTTTGCTTTTAATACATTTTGTTGACTGTCCTCACCATCAACAAATGAACACCCATTGTCATTTACTGTTATTTAAGTAATATTATTGTATAAGGAAGTAACACATGCAAAGCAAACTAAAAGTTATAAATGTGGTCTCTACTCTATTATAGTATACACCGTGACATTTTATTATCGTCTTACAAAGGTGGTCCACTCAATGTATCCGACATAAAATACCTCCAGACACGATTTTTTTTTTTACCATTAATTAATATAATAGGTACAAAGAAAAATAAATATTGCATTAGAATTCTGAAACATCCTGTTATTAATGTTTACGTATCAAACGGTAGAACATACCTACGCAGCGCACGGGTCGAGTAGATCATTCCAATACCGAAAGCCAATCAAGCATAGTCCACGTGGACTGTCATCCAATGAGGAGCTCTAATGCTATCCTTTGAGTAGAGCCGCGCGTGTCACGCCCCGCCCCTTTCACTCGAAAAATAAGTGAAGGTCAATCTCGCTCGCAGCGTCTCAACTCTCAGTTGCGGCCGAATACCGGAAGTGGAAGTGCGCGCGCGCTACCGGATATCAAACGTTGTTCGCGATCGTTACAGTGCAAGAAGTGAATAGTTCCTCATAATCATTGTGAAGCAGGTATTCACAATGATTATGAGGAACTATCGATACTCGAATATCGAGTACCTACAAATGGTGCGCCTGTACGCAGTGAGTGGTGACAATTTACGGGGAGCAAGGAGATTGTACGCTGCGCCAAATAATCTGAAAATGTTACGCAAACGAGGTGTGATCAACCCGCAAGTGCCAGGACTGCAATTTCAGTAACTACATATCTTTTGTTTGTTATTTGCTAGGTTAGTAGACATGAGTCAAATTTCTATCTTCAATAGGGTCAAACGAAGACAAATTGATCAGTTATTGAAATTGGCCGTATGTTTGTAACTTTCTTTTTTATTAATCAAAGATATTGAAACAAACCTTTATACAGTCCGTTCAACCGATTTTGACTTCTATTCCGTAGGCATAAGGATGGCATTAAAAGAAAAAAAGGTTACACACATTTTTGCAATAGGGGGAATGAACTCTGTTAAAGATGCCGCCGCTTCAGTCCGTGCCGCCTTTGGAACACAATGCTCGGACCGCGCTCATAACAGGGTGTTTCAAAATACGTCATGCGTCTTACTATTGAATTTTTTTTTTTTTTTAATTACTCAAATGTTCATAAATACCTATCTTTTTTTTATGAATGTGTAGTAGTCATTGGATACATGAAGTGGGCTGCGGATGAAAGACGATTAAAATGCCACGGTGTATATAAGACCTATTTCTAGCAGTGAAATTATATGGGTACGAAAAAATTGACTTGTAATTATTGTATTTCACAGGATCAACAGAAGGGTTTTTAACGGATGCTGCATTAATATTTGATGCAAAGAAAGGTGATGGATATTACCAACCACTCCGAAATGGACGCATTTATTTCCTTTATTCTTAATTAAACTTAAATCACCATGTGATCGGTTGTTACATTTATTCGTTTTGTTGTAATGTATGAAGATGCAATAAAGCATTATTTAAAATAAAATTACTTTGATTTCGTTTATCTTATTATTTAGTAGACTGTCTTAGATTTATCTAAAAAAGTTATAAATTAACTTAGAAATAAAAGGTTTTGCATTCCTGCTTCTGCAAGCCTCTTTTTTCTAATGCTATAATAAATGGAGTATAGTTCATAAAATGTCTATGGATGTTAGAGTTATAAGAAAATGATTACGTGTCTTTTACTTGTTGAGAGTGAACAGTTCTAGTCTAGGTAATGTTGATTAAAACTCTTGTGTGCTAAATATTAGATTTCATGGATATCTTGTAGGACAGACGAGTGTAAGACCTAATGTTCTTGAAGAAACTTTATCTTAAAATTGATTGTATCGACTAGTGAAATAAAGTAGCGAGTGTTTAGTTTTTGAATTTTATTAAGCTGGTTCGTTTCCCGGTTTACGTAAGTTTGTCGAGAAAACTGTGAAAGCAGTTTTGTTTCTTTTTTTAAATAAAGGGATGTTCCCTTTAAGTAAAATAATTTATCTTAAGGATTTAAAGTGCTTTCCCTTCGGGGCCCATTGATTATTTCCACCCTGTTTAACTATCTTTAGTTGAAAAAGTTAGTTTAGATCAAATGAAAGGCTGTTAATATTCATCAATTATTGTAAATCAATCTGCCAATCTGCTTAGCCTTTTCCCAACTATGTTGGGGTCGGCTTCCAATCTAACCGGATGCAGCTGAATACCGGTATTTAGTTTAGTTTTAGTATTTTTTTTTAGATTTTTGTAAATACCTATGTTATAATAACCTGTTTGATTATTAAAATTGCTAAACAAAAAGAACAAAAAAATTCTCTGAAATCAAAAATACCTATTTCTTCTAAAAAAAAAATAGCCCTGTTTCTCTTTTGCCACCACTTTGCAATCATGACCAAAAAACAGCGACATCTTTGACATTTAAGGCCACTTTAGCATATAAGGGCCGCTATGAAGAATACTGTTATGTATACGATGCAAGAGCGAGCGAAGCGAACCCGAAATTTTTACCATCCCGCTTCGAACAATTTTGGTTATTTTGCTCTTAGACCGTTCATACAGAAATAAAACTGTAAGTTTATCGACTTACGTAGAAAAGTTTGAGAATGAAGAGAATGTAAGAAGTCGAAAATTTTTCATTCAATACAAAGTCAGAGTCCATAAAAATACAGTAGGTATGTAAGCGTACTGCGGCTTATTCCGATCGGATCCCACAATCGGATCCTACTTTTTGGGATCCGTTAGGAACGTGGATAAATTTAATACTTTGTTCCGATCCGAACCCACTTTGTGGGACTCGTTAGGAATGTGGATTAAATTAATATTCGAACGACATGATCCCCTTCTAGAATCGATAAATGAAAATAAAGAGTACTTAATATAACTTTATTTACTTTATTTATTTCACAACAACACATGTTTCCTTTGCCATTACAGATTAAATCTAATGCGACAAAGTAACTTAAAATATACTTAACTTACATGCTACTAACCTTACATGCTATACAGTACAAAAAAAAAAAAATATATAAAGTAAAAATAAAGTAAAATAAGTATAAAGAGTACATACTATCGAGATAAATAGTAAAGTAGATAACAGGATTCAATCAATCTGCCTAGCATTTTCTCAACTATGTTGGAGTCGGCTTCCAGTCGAACCGGATGCAGCTGAAAGCTACCAGTATTTAAAATGGAGCGACTGCCTACCTGACCTTCACAACCCAGTAACTGGGTAATACGATACACCCTACACGTGATAGGGCATAGATCAAACAGATTACGTGTGACTCCGGATTTTTAATTTGTCTGTCTGTGATCTTTTTAGTTGATTTTTGGTCGTAGTTGGGCTTTAGTTTTATAACTTTCATTTTTATAATCCTGTTACCAACTTTATTATTTATCTCGATAAATAATCTATCTAACCTTTATTTTCATTTATCGATTCAAGCAGGGATCATTTCGTTCGGATATTAATTTAATCCACATTCCTAACGAATCCCGCAGATGGGATCAGATCGGAACAAAATGTAAATTTTATTCACGTGCCTAACGAATCCCACAAAGTGGGTTCCGATTGTGGGATCCGATCGCCATAAGCCTGCTGTTATTATAGATTTGTATTTAATCATAAGTAGGTTCCATGGTTGTAATTAATTTTCTATCGATACAGTCAGAAGTCCAGGAAACAATCCCTGATACCATGGAACCACGGGTAATGAAAATTTACTCATGGACCCGGTAATGGGTCGACCCACCGGGACCACGGGTAAACACTCGCCGTGACAGCTGACTCAAGTGAAATGTATTTTTTTCTTCTTTGCAGAATGGAAACAAAAGACATAATACAGAATGGCAACTTACTGCAAGCGAAGCTGATCGTAAGGATCAACAACGGTTTCATCCGCGAATCACAGCTAAGCCCCGAGTTCCCGATTGGCGGCGCGCTGTTCCAGCTGCGACTGTTCTCCTTTTATTATGGACAAAACAACAAAAACTCGTACTACCACATGTTGTTCGTGCGGTTTGTCAAACGGAGCGACGCCGACGACCTCACCTACATGATATACTTCAACAGCGTTGAGCTGAACATAGTGGGCAAGACGTTTACCAGCGACGATGGCCCGTGGCGCTTGATACACGAGGACAAGAGGCAGCAGTTCACGTTCGACGTGGCGGTTGAGCTGCGCCTGCAGCCGAGCGCGAGCTCGTTCGCGAACCTGCACGAGGACACGGAGCTGACGGACTTCGAGCTGCGCGGCGAGGACGGCTCCGTGCGCATGCACCGCGCCGTGCTGGCGGCCGCCAGCCCCGTGCTGCGCCGTATGCTGAGCGGCGCGTGGCGCGAGACCGCCGAGGGGCACGTGGACGTCACCGGCACGTCCAAGGCAACTCTCGAGCACTTAAAGAGATATATGTATCTACACGTGCTGCCCGAGTCGGGCTTGGAGCAGCTGCTGCTGTTGTCCCGGTATTACATCATGCTGGAGCTGGAACAGCTCTGCGTGGATAGATTGGTGCGCGGTGTGAGCGCAGGGAATGCCTGCGATCTCATCGAGCTTGCGGCCAAGAGCAATGTGAAGCGACTGCTGCTCGCGGTGCTAGAGTGCGTGCAGAACGGCGCCATCAGTGTCTCGGAAATACGCGATCACGTCGGCGTCGATAAGAGTGATGATGAGAGTGATAATATCGCAAACACTACCGATACTCTGGCTTAAAAATTGTTGGCTGTAAATAAATAGTGTATGGTGGAGCAAAATGAGAAATGAGTATTATTTTGTAAAAATCTCAGACTTTTAGTTTACGGTCAGTTCTAGTCGAACTTGATGGCCGCTCTCCCTGACTATTCACATCACACATGCATTCGCTACAGGGCTCACGGACAGAGCGGCCACAAAGTTTGGCAAGAGTTAACAGTACACGGCCGTTAATAAAGCTCAGAGAATTTCAGTATCGCGGGTACTTTTTACTTAGTTATTTTCCAAGGGACAGGCTTTAAGTATAAGTATAATTTATTTCGTAAAAAAGTGGTACAGCCTGTTACAAAGTAGAATGACAACATAGGAATATTTTACATCTGAGATGAGTAGGTAACAATACAATTTACGATCTGATGTCCTAGCTAGGTTACTTAGTAGCCTGTTTGTTCTGGTTTGCAGATGAAGTCGCAGGCAAGAGCTATTTGAAGTATAAAACTTTGTGTCTGATGGAGGTGAAATTCAACCCGGGTTATTATAGAAGGTTGAATAATAAATGTGAGATAGTTAACACAATAAAAATGTAGTAACGTGGTATGAAAGCCAGTACCCAACATATTAATTCATGTATTATCACAAGAGACCGCAGTTTGCAAGATACGAGTGTGGTTGTGACATCGCGGTAATTGTGAACCTGACAGTGGCACCGTCGCCCGCGCCGCCCATATTATGGTGTATCACTAATGAAATATACTGCTGCTCACGTGGTGACATTTACGGTATTGTTGAAGTAAATTAAATGATAAATGATTTTATTTGTGTAAATAGGTTTGTCCAAACACTTTTACACGACAAAAATAAAATTATGTTTTAAAACTAAATGAGTTCGGTGTTTCTTATCCGACTACTATGAGAAGATTCAAATTCAAATTCATTTATTGTTTATCACAGGTGAAATATTAGCTCGTATGATTACTATAAGGATCGCTGTAACATACCTCTATAAGGTGTACAATATTTAATGTGTTAATGCCAGACCATCATTAAAACCAGGGCTTGAAATACCGTTAAAAATATGGTATAGTTACAGCCTTCTGATGCAGGTATCGTTAACTAATAAATAACGTTATATTATTTAACGGTATATCTGGCACATTTTACCGTTAAACATACGTAACGTTAAAATCTAAGGTAACGATAATTTTATCGTTATAATTAGTTTTGTTACCGTCGCTCTCGTCCAATCGCAAAAGAATGTCAGATTGCATCGACGCTAAGACTGCCGTACGACTATTTGCGCGTTTAATAGATATTATCTTATCATTGCTATTCTGTGTTGTGCTTGTACTTGAGAATATAATTGGTTGGTTGGTCCACCGTGTTCTGTAAGCGCGTACGACTGCCGTGAGCGGTGAGAGATATGAAGACGACAAACGAAATGGCAACAGCGCCGACAGCGTGTGAGAGTGAGAGGGGCGCGCGCGCGCGCCGGCCGCGGCCGCCTTTGAGACGGGCTGGCAACGTCGCATAAAATAACAAAATAATACCGATAATTTTTTACCGCTATTTTTACAATAACATTAAAAATACCGGTAATTTTTACCAAAAATTTTAACGTTATTATTATGTTATGCTACTAAGTAACGCTACCAAATTGTACCGATATCGAAGTATCTCTACGGAAATACCGTTACTTAACGTTACTTTTAATGTGAATTGGTATCGTTTTCAAGCCCTGATTAAAACTAACTAAGAAAGAAAAAAGAAATGACTCACATAGTCCTCTCATTCACAATAGTTAAAGTAATATAATATTATTCATGTAATCTTGTAAATTGGACCTATGAATCGACTGTAAAATTTACATAGTAATTATAGTAGTGAAAGGTGGTTTTTCAGGTATACTTTCAATCGATATAATTTCATAAAGGCCTTTTGTATTGTGTAAAAATATGAATTATAAAATACTTTGATAGTGGATTTCTCCTTAGAAATAAAATATTTATTAAAATAAAAATACCGAGTTTTAATTTGCCAAATTCTCAGTGAAGAAACTTTTTATTATTTACTAGCTGAACCCTGCGGTTTCATCCGGTTATGTTTCGATCCCGTGGGAATTTCGGGATAAAAACTATAAAGTCTATGTCCTAACCCAGGTCATGGTCTACCCATGTGCCAAATTTCAGCTAAATCCGTTCAGCCGTTTTAGCGTGAAAGAGCCAAACAAACTCACTTTCGCAGTTATAATAATTATTAGTTAAGATAACAAGTAGGATAGCGATACTACAAACAAGGTCGTCTAAAAGTGAAGTGAGTGAGTGTTCGTTCGTCGTTTGTTATTTTATTAATTTTGCTTACGTAGTTTTTGAGTTAGCTTCAATAATTACGTACTTTTCCCACTTTGCGTATGACATGTTAATTGACACCGTGACATAGCAGATAACGGTATGCGAATTTGTGTGAGGTAGTTACCACAACTAAAAAGTGAAACAACCGACTTCCAAAAAAACACTAAGAGAGTGAAAAATAACTTTAATTTCGGAAGTCGGTGGCAAAAAACGAAACTTGAAAAGCAAAGACACCGACTTCCGAAATTAAAGTTATTTTTCACTCTTTTAATGTTTTTTTTTTGGAAGACGGTTGTTCTTTCTTTCTAAAACTGGTTCAAATTCATAATACGCTCATACGATTACAAGCTTCAACACATCCCAATAAACAACAATAAACGATGGGATTCCTTAACCCACGGGGTGCGAGGGTAAACACAATAAATTAATTTACAAGGGTTCATTACAGAATATTCCTTTACAAGGAGCAGAGGTGAGTCGTACTCTCGTACAGTACGACACAACTTAGATGTAGCATAAAATTTGCAATCAATCATTTCAACTTACGAATGTTTTTGGTTATATGACTTAACAAGTTATTGGGTTTGCGTAAAGATCATTTTCACCTAAAGCAGTAGTAAAGATAAGAGATTTTGAAGGCGCATTGAGTTCGGATGGTGATCGGTTTTACGAATTTTGCCGATGCTACATCTAAGTTGTGTCGTACTGTACCTACCTACATTGGGACTTAACCGGCATGTACACTCACGGACTTTAATTGATGAGCCACCTGGCACTGTTCGTATTTTAGCCGTATAATGCAAATCGGATTTATTCGGTTCCCGACACGCAAAGTCATATGTCTTCATATTAGAAGAAGAAAATTATATTTCATATCTTTACCGGTTGGCTAACCTGAGAGCCAGAACTACAAACTTGACAGCAGAGTGACTCCCAAAGTCACTCCCAAAGTGTAATTGCAGGTCTAGCAACTGTAACCTAGCAACGATAAACAATCATTGCTAGGTTACTGTTGCGATAGTAACGTTAGCGTACGGAGAAATAATAATAGTCATTTCGACAAGTTCGAAATTAACGTCTCTGACATCTATATTTCTACTGTCAGTGTCTTCAGTTTTGTTTTCAGAATTACGAGTTAATGAGCTATGGTTCAAAGGAGGTCGGTATCAAATAGATTGGATAAACTTATTGCAAAATTGTATTTATTTTTATCATTGAGAACTTATTAGTCAACCACTATGGAAGTAATTTATTTGTCATCTTGTTTACGAGCGTGCGATTTGAGTTCGTGTTTAATCGTGTAATCTTGTGAATGTATGAAACTGCAAAATTGAAAAGTTTGAAGGTGGCTCATCAATTAAAGTCCGTGACTGTACATAATGTGGTGAAAAGGAAGAGGATCAGTTTACAAATGAGTAAGGTTTGCAGTTGTTTACCAAGGAGTAAATAAGGTTCGGTGAGAATGAGAAGAATTTTCAGTTGCCAGTGATTACGTGAGTATTGATACTGGGGGGGCTAGTAGCTAAGCAATAACAGCCGCACAGGTCGATCGTTCAGGTTAAGCTACGCTTGCCGCGGTTAATTCGTGGATGGGTGACCATCTTTACACACCAAGACCCCCTCCGAGCCTCGGAAAGCACGTAAAGATGCTGGTCCCGGCTGTCTTTCGTAGATCGAGAGAGTGCTAAGCTATAAATAAAAAATCTTAGATAATTAATTATTAGCTGCTTTGTTGGTCTTCTTGTCAGGGGTTTTTTAATTTAATTTAATTTGTTTTAGACATTGTTCTCACATGTAGAATCACCAATGAATGAACAACAATGTTACCAGAAACTAGTAACTGATGTTTTTAAAGTGTGTCCATGGAGTTTTTTGTCCGTTCTTTTCCATAGAGTTCTATGGTCCGGAACGAACATCAAATTTTTACTTTCCCCCTTGACAATTCAAACTTGCCTGTACATGGTTTATTTAATTAAAATAGCGAAAGACCTATTCCAGATATCTAGGCGACATTCACTGCTATTAGGAGTAGTGGAACCAACCCGCACTGAGCCCGCGTGGCGGATTACGGCCCACTCCGTCTCCCTAAGATCGAGCATGAGGTGTGTCCGAGCAGTGGGAACATTATAGGCTGATTATGCTGTTATGCTGGGAGTAGTGAAAAATACCAAGCAGTATACTTAATAAATCAAAAATCTTTTATTTAAGTTAAGGTTGTGTTCAAACATTGCACGGCAAGAGCGCGGTAGCAACCCGCGACGTTTACAGGACACATTTCTGCCACGCTCTAGTTAGGTAATAAAAATGTTTGTGCGCGGCAGGTATACAGAAGCGTTCGCGCGCGGCAGTAACAACGCGGTAGGTCGCGCGCGGCAGCCGCGCACTATTGCCGTTTTATATTTGAACACACCTTTAGTAGTAGGTATTGGTTCTCCGTTTTCCAGTTTATAGATAAAGCTACTCCGCGTATTTCTCAAGAGGGCACTACAGCATGGGTGCATTTCGTTGTTAGTAATAATAACAATATTCAAGAAAAGGTTGAAATATAGCGAAAGTGCATCTTCCACAAAAGCGAAATATTGTACCTAAGTTTATAGGGACAGTGCTATAGTTTACAGGCTAATTTAAAAAAAAACTTAATAGAGAGATTTAGTGTGAGAGACAGAGAGAGTTTATATCTTTCTTCTCTCTCATGTAACGAAATGTGACGCGTCCTTGAAATTTCACTCTCAATTCTCGTTCGATCATCGAATCGCGGAAAAAAAAGTTTCCCAAAAAAAAAGAACTTTGGATTTTTGAAGTGAAACTTCTTTTCTGACTAGTTTTGCTCGTTTTTGCTCGATATTGAAAACTACAACAGGTAGACGCTTGAAATATTCACAGAATATTTAGTAACATATTCACTTTAAAAATAAATAATTTAATATACATACAACAAACGTGATTTTTTTGCCGTTTTTATAGATGGTACGGAACCCTTCGTGCGCGAGTCCGACTCGCACTTGGCCGGCTTTTTTTGCTACTAAGCATTATCAAATAAGTTTATTCGCGTTATTGATCACAGTCGGACATAAAACAAAACAGTGTTTACTCCATGCCATTGGTTTAGTTCTTTGATCGTTCGAACAAAAACAAAGCGAGAAGAAAATATAGTTTCCGTTTCAGTACGGCTACAGAGACAAAGGAAAATGATCAAAAGAATATCACGGAATCTGTAATTCGAGATATTACGCGTGGATAAATGGTCTGTGGTGAGACGGAATACCCCGCGACCGCTGACCCCGCATTCAGTTTCAGCTGTAGCTGTATGAGATGAAATGAAATTGTTTATTCTGTAAATAGGATATTGGAATCACTTTTACACGTCATATTAAAAAGTTGTAAAAATAAGCTAGATGAGGTCGGCGTTTCCTATCTTACTACTCTGAGAAGAAAGGCCGAAACAAACTCAGAGGTCGCAGTCTCTTTTAAAGTCCAGACATAATCTTGGTCAGGCCATATGAGGACCATGTAGATTAGCGTCTGCAATGATCTTTTGAGGAAAGAACCACACAGATTTGAGTGGACCTGTCCAGTCAGTGCAAGCATTTGTCAGTAATAGTGGAGCTCAACTCAGAACTTAAGGAGCTCAACGATCGTATCCTACTTACTTTAAATGAAGAGTTTTTTTTTATTGATTTATTTCATTAGATATACAGGGTGTTAGGGTGTTAGGGATTTTTGTCCTTGAAACCAGTGGTTTGGTGACCGTAAAATCAATGGAACGTAAAATCAATGGAAAATTACGACTTTTTTTTTCATTACTTTTTACCACTATTGTATTTCACCCTTTCACCTATGCGCTAGGGCAACGAACTTGCGTCTCAACATAGGTGGGAGGCGCGGGACGTGACCTGACCGGCCGTGAACGCGACCCCTCTCTCAGTCAGTCAGCTGTTTCGCTAGGGAGCACAGTGTCGCAAAGAAACTTTTTAAAATCTTTTAATGAACATTTTGTTTTTTTTGTTGTTACTCGGTCATTTATTTTCATATTTAAGTCAACTACCCATGGTTTGAATGACAAGAGTGTTTACCCTTACACACTGTATACTCATCGTCTGCGAAGTTTAGCTAGCTAATTTTATTTGACTCTGTATAAACAAAGCGGTTCACTATTGCGGTTCGCTCTGTAGATGGAATACCAATTCTAGAATGGACAGAACTATCCAACGGCGTGGTTTTGTTAGTCATTCCATTAATCTAGCTGATTCAGTAGCTTACGAATCTAAGCTGCCGAACCTAATACCGACAGACGGAACTACGGAACTATTCCAGGGGTCAGTGAACGAATGTTCGTGATGGACGGTATTAGGATTCCGGAGTCGTTGTTTACGAAGGCTCCGATTTGAATATTTTGCGGGGCTAAGGTTAAGCATTTTGGCTCGATGAAACACTCCGGGCTCGGTAAACTTTGATTGCTTTTAACTTCCTAGATATTTTTTATCGATTAAGGACCTACGTGATGTGACCACGATTTTTGATTTTTACACTTAATATTTTTTTTTAATTATAGAAGATTATTAAGTCTTAGCTTAGCTTTACTCACGGAAATATACCCGCGCCATAGGTACACCTCTGCTCAGCCCTTCGGGGCATACAGGCGTGATGTTAAGTGTATAGCTTTATGTATTTATGGTGCTCAAAAATATGACAATGTTTCGTTTGGTTTTCTGGTACCCTCAAGTTAAGGCATCATGAATAAAATATCTATGCGAAATTATTATGCACTTAAATACCGTATTTCAGGTTAGGTACATCCCTGGAGCATTACCACTAGATTCTCTTTACAGATTCCCTGAACTTTAATATTCACAATCCTAACACAAACAAGTGGAAATCCGCTTTCCGTTCCCAGTATTCATGCTTTGCCTACAAACAAACATTCCTGCTAATAAAACTATAGAGTCGACACGTGTTATCTATGTGCTGTTAGGAGCACGAAATGTCTTAAAATTTAACATCGATGCCACAAAATAGATAGGTAAAGAAGGTCGGCTCCGCAAAACGCACGCACACATAGACACGTGTCTACTTGCAGCGAGTGCAAGTGCACTCGCGACTACTCGCGGCAGGCATTTGTTTGACAGTGCATGGCCAGACTGCAAACGCGGGCGCACACGCCATAGCTCGTTCATACAAGTCGCCGCAGTGAGTGCGCGGGCGGCAAGCAGCAACCCTCAAGGAATCTCAAACTAGTTCGAGCTGACCGAGCGCGTTTTGCCACTTAAAGTAAAAAAAATCCAGTGAAAATAAGTCTTTTTCATCCATATTATATTTTGGCAAACACTGGACACGACAACACTCGGAACGAAGCCGTGCTCGACTGCTGACAGGCACGATCGCGCGCGTCCCCGCACCACGCTGCCAGTGCATTTATGTGAGCGTACGCATGTTTTCACTGTTTGCATGGAATTGGTCTTCTGTATCAATGTTTGTTGTGTTGTCTGCATTTGGAAGGGAGCCAGGTTTAACTATATGCGGAGCGGCAAATTATAAGTGTTATTGCAGGACGTAGATAAGCAGTATAAGCACCCTGGAGAGTCTATGCAATTTCTGTGTTATTCATGTTGACTTGTAATTTTTGAGTATCTTGTAATTTTTGGCTTTTTTGCAACATTCTTTTTCTCTTTTTCTGGTTTTAGGTATTGGCATTTTTTTCTTGCACGAAATTACAGTTCATTAAGATTTTAGGGGTATGAGGAACAGGGTGTAAAGTTCACTCATCCATCATAGAAAAGGGAGGGTCCTCCGACCAGACGTATCTTGTGTCTGGCGGGCAACTGCCCAACGATTGATGTCGGGTTCTTTTATATGTCCCTTCCACGGTAAACTTTAATTGCGCGATGCAGGATTTATGTGACGTCAGGATTTTTGTGTGATGTCAGGTCTTTGATGCGTAGTTCGCATGTGGCGATGTAGATACCGCCATAAGATGAATATAAATTATCTTTTTTACATTAGACATAGAAGCTTTTACAGTAAAAATATATGCAGATCCATACAAAAACATAAAGATAAATATCAATTTCATAAATTAAGAACACATTAATTTTTGTAGTTCCTGATACCACGTCAATAGAAGATTATAATGCCGTTAATATTGTTGTCTCAGAGCCATCACTGATGAGTAATCCCACAGGAGATGCTGAGCTAATCCCCGGCGACATCTGAGAAGCTTTACTAACACTCACCTATGTACAGCTGAATTAATAGCCGTTTGACAATCGAGAGAGGTCGTATCAAATAATTTGTGGCTCAATTAATACAGATTAGTAACTCAGTCACAATACACCTAAATTGTGACACCAGACACAGTTAGTCGTACGTTTCCTAAATAAATAGATAAATATTATGATATGATATTATGTTTAATTGACTTCATTCTAAATTGGGATAAAAGTATCCTATTCCAGGTCATGGTCTAACCATGTGCCAAAAAGCAAAATTAAGAAGAAAAGTTCAGCCGTTTTAGCGTGAAAGAGTAACAAAACAAACAAACAAACTCACTTTCGCATTTATTAGTTAGGATGTTACAACTCAGCATATTATAAGCAATATAATTACAAAGCAACGTATTAACTTTCTTGATCCAATTTACTTCAACATTAGACGATGCGGAGTAAATATGGCGTCTACAATTATATACATATACAATGCTACATACCTACAGCTAATAAGCAAAGTAAATTTATATTCTGGTTCAAGGATTACGTATTAAGGTCCCGGTAAATAATCTTCGTTTACACAATATGGAAGCTATTTATGAAATAAGACGTATACTGCCACAAAACGAGGATGTACGAGGTCGTGGAGTTGGCATGCCACGGGTTGGTATGGCACATAAGTAAACCAGAAAAAATACAATAGACGTAGATAATATTTAGTAACCTATCTATTCATCAAGAGTGATGAAAACCCTGTAAGAAATCGCCACACGCTCGGTGTGGAAACACGTCGTGTTCTGGTTTGCGACTGGTCAATCGTCATCCTGAGGATGCCTCGTGGAGAGGTGAAACACGGGTCGATTTCTTACAGAGTTTTCTAAGACTCTAGAAGAATAGTTAAGAGGAATAGGTTACTAAATATATCTACGTCAATCAATCTGCCTAGCCTTTTCCCAACTCTGTTGGGGTCGGCTTCCAGTCTAACCGGATGCAGCTGAATATCACTATTTTACATGGGGCGACTGCCTATCTGACCACAACCCAGTAACTGGGTAATACGATACCCCTTGGTAAGACTGGTTGTCAGACTTTCGGGCTTCTGACGACCCGTAACGACTGTCAAAGATCTACGAATGACAGCCGGGACCAACGGCTAACGTGCTTTCCGAGTCACGGAGGAGTCTCGGTTTGTAAAGTTGGTCACACATCCACGGACCAACACTGGCAAGCGTAGTTTAACCTGATGGATCGACCCGTGCGGTAGTTATTAATTAGCCACGAGCTCCTCTAAATATATCTACGTCTATTGTATTATTTATGATTAACTTATTTGCCATACAATACCGTGGCATGCCAACTCCACGACCTCGTACATTCTCGTTTTGTGGCAGTATACCTGGCCGTGAGAATATCGCCCACGGAATCGAGACTTATGCGAGTGAAACCGCGGGGCGCAGCTAAGCGTAGCAAAGTTAAGCGTAGCAGTAATAATTTAAATGCGTAAGTGAGTTTGTTTTTTTGTTACTCTTTCACGCTAAAACAGCTGAACGGATTAGGATGAAATTTGGCACAGGTGTAGACATTGACTTGGAGAAGAACATAGGCTACTTTTCATCCTGGATTGCAGACGTAGTCGGGAGCAACAGCTAGTAGTTCACATTAAGAGGGAAGAAGATTGAAAAATGAAGTAGTTTCATCGTAAATATCAGCTGTAATATCGTCATATTGCATACGTATAATTTAAACTGCAAAAGAATCTTACGTCCGTTTCCTACATGAACATTTTACGTTTCATTTTATACACCTGTCGTATTAAGCGAGTATAAAAATTGCCTCGATCCATCGTCTGGTATAAACGTTGATACAGTTAACGTGTGACGTGCCGTATATGGTCGTCATTTACTATGCTATGTCTCCCCTGGGCCGCTTTTGTGATAATGACTCCGCTTTTTTGTTTGTTGTAGGATTAATGGAACTGGATTTAAGAGGCCGGTTTGAGGTCGATTGGTCAAAGATAAATAATAAATATAAAAAAATACTTCACTTATCCATACTAGTAATATGATTTATTTATTTATCTACACCCATGCTATAAATCCTCTATAAAAGTTCCTGAAACAGTTAGCTTATTGCCAACATTAAAACAACCAGTGTCATAGTAACCATAATATCATCCAAACGGGTGTTATAATGTTGTACTGAATTTATAACGCAACTCATTTAAAAAAAGAACATTGTGATGCAGGCGCGTTTCATGAACAAAGCACAGTAATTTAAAAAAATAAATAAAGGATATTCAAATTCGAAAAATTTGAATTCACGTTTGTCGTATCCCTCCATTTTGGTCCGATATTAGTATTGCAAACCTGGTATAGAGGATTCATAACATGGGTGTAGATAAAGTCTTATAAGCAACTATAAATCATTATGTATTAAAACACTCATGTGATACTACATTCGTGTTTTTATATCCCTTATTATGTAACAGTTGCATAAATAACTATTTAATAATTTAAGATTAGTCACACGTCATTGTTAAGTCATGGAATTAAGGCTTAAAGTGTACAGATTACGTGTGACTCCAGATATATGAAATCCGAAAAAATCCCCTTCCTTTTCGCTTCGCCGTAGACCACATGTAAATTTCAACATGAATGATGTAACCAATATTTTGTAACAATATCTTGATTTAAAAGGGTGTCCGTGGAGTTTCTTGCCCGTTCTTCTCCAAGGGTACCTACTACGCTTTGGAATGGGCATCTAGCTTCATATTTCTGACTGACCGACTCCTTGACAATTCAAAAGTGCCTGTAAATGGTTTAATTGAAATAAATGCTTTGAGTTTTAGACCGTAGTCGGGTAAAAATACGCATGAGATCATCGGTGGTCAAAAATACAAGCTTTTGAACTTTTGAATTTTTCAGGGAAAATATTTGTGCGCAGAGGGATCACACAGAGGGATTAACGTACCCAACCGACGCAGCCTACTCAGTTCAACGTACAGTAAATGTTTGTGTAGAAGACCCACATTTGCATAACTTTGAAGTTCTCTGAAGGTTTTTTGTGGCAAAAAACGTTTTTAGATTTGAATTCACACAATTAGGAACAACAGGTCCAAAACGTAATTTATAAATACTACGAGCGTAGTGCGTTGATGAAGGCATTCTAACAGTTGGCCTCAAAGCGACCATGTGAACCCGTTTGGCGTTAAAGCCTTGATGATAATGGCACACTTCCAACAATACAGTGAAAATTATGTCATGTGGTTTTTATGGTGGTATAGACAATGAACGATATTATGTTCATTAGTTATTTTCTGGCTAGTGTTAAGGGTAAGATACACAGACTACGCAACACAACTACAACGAAAACTTACGCTGCGAGGGTCGATCTGTCAACATTAGTGAATTTTGGTGTAATTTTGACAGCGTCGACGCATAAGTTTGTTCATCAAAAGTAACAGTCAACTGTCCTTTCGCGCTTTTGGATTTACAACACTCGCCTCAGCGCCGAGGATTGAAAATACAACAGTGCAAAACAACAGTTGACTGTTACTTTTGCTGAAGAAACTGGCCGATGCTATTTTTTTCTCAGATAATTTACTACTAATTATTGGTAGTACCCGTGTTTAAATATGAGACATGGCTCCTCAATCCATACGGATTCTTACTAAAAACATTAGTATACATAGTGCCATCCACGAAGACGGCGCCCCTCTCCGCTTCGCTCCGTAGTAAAGTACAGTTTACAGTACAGTAATCGCGGAGTGGGGCGCGTCTTCGTAGATGGCACTATCTGTATGTGTATTGACGTAAGTCTGTCTCGTTGGTCTTGTGAATCCTGGGTTCGATTCCCAGGTCGGGAAAAGTGTTATTCGGATTTTCCATTAGGAATTTCTCAGTAGCAGCCCGGAGTCTGTGGATTTGTGCTCGGTTGATGGCAATAGGCTCGCCCTCTATTACATGGGACTTAAACATAACTGGCGAAATGTCGGTGTACAGGTACACCTCTGCCTAACCCTTCGGGGATTACAGGGCTGATGTTATGATGTGAGTTTCATTACGTAAACAACGTAACATTAGCAATTCCTCTAATTTGATACAAAAGCAATTCATAATTTTACGAATCTCCATAGAAAACTGTCAAACAGATGAATTATTTTGTAATATGAATCGCACGCAGATCATAATTATGAATTGTCAGGTTGTGACATTTTACGATGATTCATAATATTTTCCTATTATGATTCTGCCAGAGTGACTGTTTAAGCCCCCTGATCATAAGACTATTACCTAATGACCGTAATACTATCCAAGTTTAAAGGGAAAATTAATATAATTACATTGTTTACATAGATTCGTGGAAATAAAGTACATAAAACGTTGGTCCTTAAAATTAATATTTCGGCTTTCAATTCCATTTATTCCTGACTAGCTTCCGCCCGCGGCTTCGCCCGCGTGGTATGTCGATAAAAAGTAGCCTAGCTATGTCCTTCCCCGGGATGCCATAATATATCTACTTACCAAATTTTATCGAAATCCGTTCAGTGGTTTAGGCGTGAAAAGGTAACATACAGACAGACAGACAGAGTTACTTTCGAATTTATAATATTAGTATGGATTAAGTACCATTTCCTTCATTTGATTCTCATAACTAATATAACTACTAAAATCACATGTTGATCTTCCGCCCCAGACTCTGGTAGTAATAAATTAGCATAACGAGATTATTCTCAACGTCAGTGGTACAGTCAGCAATGAAAGTCGGTTTATGCTGATTTAGTGCGAATTTCACCAAAGACACTAAACGCGATCAGCACATCTAAACCGAGTTCAAGAGCTGTCAGTGTCAATATTTTAGTTATTGTGTAGAATAGTAACTATAGTATAGTATACAATAGTTTATAATGAAAAAATCGTGCAATAACTTAACTTAAAACCATATAAATGATGTCTTAACATACCAACTTTTATGTACACATTATGGAATGCAATAAAGTATTGAGTTTTGAATTTTAATGACACTGACAGTAGCAAACGTGGTTTATGTGCTAATTGCATTCAATTTAAAAACTCCAAGCATTTATTTCAATTAAACCATTTATAGGCACTTTTGAGCTACGTTGAAAAGTGTAAAAACCGAATTACGTTGCTAGTCGTACCATACTACGGGAGGTACCGTTCGTATTTGATTTGACATCTGGATTTAGCTCATCAGAAAGTTTTTATTAAACTCTGTAAGTTTGATTTATAGCTTTACAAGGAATTTTTGCTTTCTCATTTCCTGCTAATTTTATAGAAAGCCCAAGATTTATGGAGCTGATCGGTCTTACAAAGTTTTTTACGAGTTTATTATATTGTGAACTTTTTAATTATTTTTTCATAATTTTGTAGGTACGCAATAGAGAGCAAAGTTTCTGAATAAAAATAAAAGAATTTCCGTCATGAGACCTTGTACTGGCTTTCAAATAAGTAAGTTGATTTTGAAAAAATCGAATCCTGTGTAAAACCGTGTTTATCAGTTGTTTGCTAAACACCTTTTAAACATGACATTTCTGTATGGAGTTTGACATAAAACTGACATTAAACAAGCGTTGAACTAGTGTCTAAGTTTTTGTGGTTAGGTCCTGTAGGTTTATTTGTCAATCATGCATTCAGAAACTATAAACAACTAGATGGCGCCAGCGGCATCGCACGCATGTAATCTTTATAAATTATAGCCTATGTTACTCAGGGTGAATGTAGCTTTCTAATGGTGAAAGAATTATTGAAATCATCGCAGCAGTTTTTGAGTTTATTCATTACAAACATACACACAAAAATAAAAATCTTTTCTCTTTATAATATAAGTGTAAATAGTATAGATATATTTTACAACTAACTATTACTTAACTCATGAAATCCTAACTAATATTAATTAAACTAGCTAAGTATACAAATAAACAATTAATAACTAAAATATGGCGTCGAAAAATTCCTCGGCATCGCTGTCGGCTGGTAATGTACCCAAGAGACTGGCGGTATTGCCACGTTGTATGGCAATGCTTAGCCTCTGACCACGGCCAGCCCTTGGGTCACGGGAAGTGTCAAACAGCCGTTTGGAGATTTCATTGAACAAACTATGAGCAACATCAAACATAATCAGCATCAGCCTAGCCTTTTCCCAACTATGTTGGGGTCGGCTTCCAGTCTAACCGGATGCAGCTGAGTACCAGTATTTTACATGGAGCGACTGCCTATCTGACCTCCACAACCCAGTAACTGGAAAATACGATACCCCTTGGTAAGACTGGTTGTCAGACTTTCCAGCTTCTGGCGACCCGTAACGACTGACAAAGATCCACAAATAACAGCCGGGACCAACGGCTTAACGTGCTTTCCGAGGCACGGAGGAGTCTCGATATGAAAAGATGGTCACCCATCCACGGACCAACCCCGGCAAGCGGATGGACCCGTGCGGCTGTTATTATGTAGCCACGAGCTCCTCATGAGCAACATCAAACATCCTGTGTTTATTTGTGGAAAGAGGAACATTGAGTGACAGATGTGGATAGGTATCTTTTTGACGTTCAAAAGTGCCGTTAATGTGCCTTGATTTTGACTTTATCTAGGTACTTGTGTAAGAATTGGGGAATCAATAACGATGGTTTGGCTAGAACGAGGTAGAAAACTGGGAAAAAAACTCGCGTCCAATTCGAGTCGCGGAACATGACGATGACGCGAGCCAATTGAATTGAACTACTGCGGTTTCGCTGCTATGGTTTCGCGGTGGAGGTGTGCTACTGGCGCAGTTTCAGATAAGGGAGTATAGTGACAAGGATTCGATTGTAGCCCAAAATGGCTTTAATAACTCAAGTGCAAAGACAACATTATAACCCAGCACACAACACATTAAACACTTGATCATGATTGTACCGCTGAACAACCAATCATTTGAGAGGCGTCGAAGTACAAATATTGACTCCCGTGGAACAACAGACCGACGGGTGATTAAATGCTGTTTATCTGTTTATACCGGGTTATTAACTAGGAGTTTGTTTAGGGAAATGGGCGGTAGTTTGTTTAAAACTTAGAACCCTAGTAGTAGTTATAGGTATAGGTTTCCGTGCATGCGCGTTGAACTAATCAAGCCCGAGTGGCACCCACAAAAGACACGGGGAAATATTATTTTTAACCGACAAAAAAAAGGAGGAGGTTCTCAAGATGACACAAACATCGACTATATTGATACCAACTTTTTGCACTGGCTGATAATATTTATAAACTATAGAAAATAAAAGATGCTAAAAACCTCGTGCCCAAATCGTGTAAAAAATAATAATTATAAACAAGAAATTTTTAAAGGACCACGGGCACGGATGTATGGAGTCTGGACCAAATGCCCAACAGTGATGTAACATATGCCATATGAAAGCTTTAGGGGTATTAGAATCGTATGTAATCGTTTTGCATTCTGCGATGTGACTATATGTGTTAAGTTTAGTTGGGGACTGATATTAGAATGAGATCGCTGTTTATGAAATTATAAGAATGAAAAAGTTTATGTCCTTCTTGGCAGTGGCTGAAATCTGCAACTGAAAAAGGTAAAAATATATAAATTCACACATCGTTAGTGATACACAGTGTTGCATTAGCGAAGCAATAAGCGTCTCTAACAGGGCCGCAGCTACCCTACAACCCGATTCCTATCGGCTTCCCTTCTGAACTTCGGAACAAAACCACTCTATCCTCATTGAAAACTAACACAGTCAGTAGTGTTTAAAATGCCTGTTCAATAATCACAATAGAGGTATTTAATACACCATAAAACTAAAACTATACAAAACGCCCACATTCAATGTTTTGTCATTGTTACCTCCCGACCGCAAAAAAATTTTCTCTAAAATAACTCGGCGGTGCGGGCGGCTTGTCGTTGATTCAAAAATCAAGGCGTCATGACGTCACTTCGGTCACGTGACACCCCGGTTTCATACGGCTCCAGTAACCCGGCCGACAGCGAGTTATACCTACAAACACTGATCGAAAATTGCTTGCGCGTGAACGAGATGGAGAGATATCGGTTCGGTAGTTTTCGTTGATTTTCGTAATGCGTTCGGCTCGGAGTTCGGACAGGAGACAGGACACGAGGACACTATTAGACGCTAGACATTGTGTGATTGCATGGTTGTGTTTGACGTAATCGCATTATTCATCATTTTATTTTGTTTACACTTGCAGTTAATTCACATTTTGTTGGTATTATTCATTGAAATCATTAGTTTATCAGTACGAGAATCATAGTAGTAGTATTAGTTTGTTGGTATAAAACAGTGAATAAAGTGTTTTGACTTTAGTGAAAGTGTACGTTGTAATTATGTATTTGGGGTAAGTAGATAGTTAATAAGTTGAAATTTCTTAATAGATTTTAAAAGTTATTAGTACGATCAGTAGGATTAGGATGGCGGCAATAATTCGTCAAGTCGTCAGTTCTCTAATTAACTACAATGTCTTTTGCCCCGCGTGCGGGCCGTCTGGTAGCTTAGTGGTAGCCTATAAATTGTTGTTTAGGATTATTTTCTTTGTGAGGAAACATGCTTTCGTTTTCGTTTCGTTAGGCCGTGCTTGCTCAGATGTAAGTATAAATTACAAACGACGTGATGGTTTTTTCAAACATTCTAATGTTTCCCTTTACGATAAATATGAATGGCTGACTGGCAGTTGTAAATAAAATAAAATGTATTGTTTCCCTTGTTTACTTTTCTCAGATTCTAGTAGTTCATGTAATAAAGGGGTTTTTACATTCATAATCTGACGATTTTTCGCTAATTCGTTCGAAGCTCTACACCCGCGCGGCCAATTCCCTCTAGTGGCCGTGAGCGAAAACTCTGAACTGTAAAATGCCACTCCCTAAATATTTCTCGTTAAACGCGCCCTCTGTTTAATTATTTTGTGTTTTTTTTTAATGGAGATATCTCGTTCTTGTACTGCCAAAATGCATTGCATTTCTGATATTTTCGTTAGATGGCGTTGCGCTAGAGCGTAGGAGCTTAGTAAAATGTTTGAGCGTGCGTGGTTTGAAAGCGGGCTTTTTGAATGTGAGTTTATAAATAAGTTTGAGAAAAGTAGATCAAAATAGGAATTTAATTAAACGGTCTAATGACACCGTTCTTTTGTTAGGTAAACAAACAAGAAGTAGATTTTCGCGGCCATAAGGTCTGAAGTGACATCATAACAAGTATTATTAACCGGGTTTTTCAAAAAGGAGGAGGTTCTCAATTCGTCAGTATATATATATATATATATATTTTTTTTTTGTTCATTTTTTTGCTCCGGGTTCCCACCCCCGAGAAATCACCCTTCGCCACTGGTCTCTAAAACTATTCATAGAACATTATACAATATATTTTATGTTCTACGCTTTAACCTTACCACAAAGGATTTAGGTAAATATATTCGAGAATAGAATGTAAAGAAGTTTCTAAACGCTGTTTGCAGATAGGACACTGTAAATAAAAAGCGAGCGAGCCTTACAACAGTCGCATTTGATGTGTAACATCTGAAATCTTGGCTGACAGTACAAACCTTTCGGAAAATGGGTAGGTACCATCTGACGGACCACTCTAGCACCGCGCGCGCTTATTGATCAAATCAAATAGTGCGCGCTTCCCCGGCTTCCTGTTACACCCTTCCGTCCCATTTCGCGGAACCACTCCCACAGATTGCAGGAAGGCGAGAGGAAAGACGATACACATCAAAACAACTTTGTTTGCTGTTTTTTCTTTGCATCAATAAACCTGAGATTAAGAACTTTATCGAGAAAAGGGATGAGGAATATTCGCTCAAAAATTAACCCCAAAGTGCGGAGCCAGAACACCCCAACATTACATCGACGTGTCGTAAAATCAATCTATTTATACGTATATGTGACGTAACTCACACCGAATATGTAGGGCAGGCACTCCCGCGGGATACCGCAGTATCTACTCATATAAGTACCTGCGAACCCCGCTGACAATATTTAAATTTCATTTCCGACGAGATGTGCAAATTGGCGGGTACCATATTTATTTTCCTATATTCCCACGATGAAGGATATCGGAATGAATACGTCAAGATGTTTGGCCAAAGATATTTAAGACTGAAATAATGCTGAAGTGAAATCCCATCTGTAGGGCAAAGGCCCAGTTGCATATAGAGAAGAAAAGAGCATTGATTCTGGCTTTCGGTATTATTAGTTTTACCGATAAGTACCTACGACAACTAGGTGTAATCAATCTGCCTAGGGTAATACGATGCCTCTTGGTAAGACTGGTTAACAGACTTTCGGGCTTCTGACGACACGTAACGACTGTCAAAGATGCTCGAATTAAAGCCGGAACTAATGGCTTTACGTGCTTTCTGAGGCACGGAGGAGTGTCGGCATGTAAAGATGGTCACCGAACAACCCCGGCAAGCGTAGCTTAACCTGATGGATCGATCCGTGCGGCTGTAATTACTTAGCTACGAGCAAGCTGGAATACTGAAGACGATAAACATTATTCTATTCTGGATCATCACGTGTTTATTAGGTGTAAGCTAACTGCTGCTTGGGAACAAAATATAGGTAAGTACCTGATAAAGTTACTAAATAAGGCTGTTGGGTATATAAAGTACTGCAATCTGTGCAACAGGGTGATAAGTCAAAGTACGCGTGTCTTCAGAAGTTGGAAAGTTTCGCAAAGCGTTTAACTTCCAAGATTTCCTGACAATTTAGAAGCGACTAGTAGGCATGCAGGAAGGTATGTCTTCTGTTTCGTCACAGCTATTCCTGGGATTATTAAATCTCTCAGAGCTCTTATGTTTATCTATCTTTAATTTAATAATAAAACATACTAGTTTTATTATTAAGTCGCGCGCCATCTATATTCTATATCCCGGCACTCATAAGTTTTCCGTACCAAAAAACTCCGCACCTAAGGAAGTTTTCACTTCAAGAATCTTAAATTCATTCCTTTATACATATATTGTAGTCTATGATTCATTCATTCACTGACAGACAACACACAGCCTAAACGGCTAGAAGCATAAAATTTTGCATAAGAGTTCCCTAAGGGCACTTACAAGGATTTTTGAAAATACATCCCCAAACGGGTTAAAGGGGATGAAAGTTTGTATTCAAAAGAAGGGGCGGGCGCATTACAAAAAATCCTGTGTCCTCTAAAAGTGGTTATGATCCAACTACTAAAGTTATAAGTAAGTCAAGTAATGTAGAAAGTATCAATTCAAAATGAGAGTATTGCAATTTCCAAGGAAATAGCCGTATTCATGGATAACGTATATCGACGACTTGGATTATATTACTTGGAGACTGTTGACTTTGCTAGTGTAAACAATTGAGTACGTTTGAGATTGTGTTTTTTTTCTGTGTATACCGTTAACTCGAGGCAGCCGATGCGTCTTTTTTTAGGCCATATTGCTGGCTGTATTAAATTACGTCAAAGGCGAGGTTGTGGGAATCGCTCGTGCATTCGTATTCACTCTCCGTGTGACGTTGCAAATTGACATCTTAGGCGACATCTAGCGGTGGAGCTAGGTAGCTCCAGAGTTTCTCAATACTGGAGACAGAGCGTTGTTTTTGGATTTCGATAATTAATTAGATCAGTGGTTCTCAAACTTTTTAAATGACGGAACCCTTTTGGGAAGCAAAATACTTGATGGAACCCTACAATAAAACAATTGTTTTTATAAGTGTATTTTTTATTAATCAGCATAATAAAAGTACAATGTAACAGTTACTAATTATTATTTACTTCACCACTTGGCAAGGACAACAATAGAAAACATTAAAAAGAAAAAATCTAACTAGTGGGAGGTATGAAACTGTTTTTTATTTTTCATCAATTGGTTGATATCAGGTTTGATGGAAGAAAGTTGGAGTCTCATATCAGCTTCGGCGTCCAGTCTATTGCGATATTTTGTTTTCGTGGCTGCGTAGGTAGAGAATCCTGTTTCGCACAAATATGTAGTTGGGAACGGGAGCAGAATATCCAGAGCCATTTGGCCAAGCATTGCATATTCATCTTGGATTCTGCACCAAAAATCATTGAGAGGCGTCGTTTTGAACAGTGACTCCATACTTGTGTCTGATGACATTTCTAAAAGAGATTCATATATCTCGTTTGACATGTTTTCAGGCTTTTCCATGTTGGGTAAAAAAGGATTATGAATCCATGAATTCACTTTAATTTTTGTATTGTGTTCTTCGGGAAAATACTTTTCAAAAGATGCGCGCATCGAACTGAGATATTGGACCAATTCAAACACATCATCTTCAAACATTACTGAGTCGTTTTCGCTAACAAACTCACTGAGTAACGTAAAGCTTTCTATTTCTTTCTTACCAATGCAAATGATCCAAAAATCTAATTTTCTTTTAAACGCAGTTATTTTATTATAGGCCTGAAACACTTGTCTGTTTACCTTGCAACGATAAATTCAATTCGTTAAGTTTTTGAAAGATATCCGCCATAAAAGACAATCGGAACAACCAAGTTTTATCATACAAACGGTCCTTCAAATTAAAAGAAGTATCTGCTGAAAGAAACATTTGTAACTCGCCTCTAAGTTCAAATAGCCTTGTTAAAGTTTTACCCCGAGACAGCCATCGCACTTCTGTATGGAGCAGCAGTGTTTTATGTTTGCTGCCATAATCTTCACCCAATAATGAGAACAATCGGGATTGTAGTGG
The DNA here is from genome assembly GCA_947363905.1 of Lithophane semibrunnea. NCBI lineage: Eukaryota > Metazoa > Arthropoda > Insecta > Lepidoptera > Noctuidae > Lithophane > Lithophane semibrunnea. Next base: position 13,593,495 of record OX376199.1, read on the forward strand.
TCGTGATTTGATAAAATTAATTATTTTTACCGCTTCATCCATAACTAATTTTAGATTTGACGGCATTTGCTTCATCGCAAGTGCTTGTCTATGCAGAATACAATGACTGGAACTACAATTACGCGCTTTATTTTTAATTCGTGACACTGCTCCTGCTGTTTTACCTGTCATCGCCTTGGCCCCATCTGTACAAATGTCAATGCAATTGTTCCAACTGAGATTATTTTCTTAAAAAAATATATTTATTTTATTAAAAATTTCTTCCCCGGTAGTGTTTGTAAGCAGCGATGAACACATAAGCATGTCTTCTTCAAAAGAACTTTTATATGAATATCTCACAATAACCAGCAGGATAGCCAAACCAGCGACATCAGTCGACTCGTCCATTTGCAAGGCGAATCGTGTATTTTGTAGACGTGTAACTAGTTCTTGTTTGACGTAGCTTGCCAGATCATGGATTCGTCGTGAAACAGTATCGTTTGATAGCGGAACAGTAGAAAGATGCTTTGCAGATTTTTCATCGAGCGTACATTTTGTTATGTCTAATACAAATGGTTTTATTAAATTCTCAGCCATAGTATGCGCTTCACCTGCTTGTGCAATGCGATAGCTAACTAAATATGATGCCTCCGTGGCCTTTTCGTTGATAGTTTGTGTTACATGCATCATATTTTTTTGACTTTCTAATAACTGATCTTTTTTGCGAACAAAAAATTCTTTATTCTTGTCTTTAGACTCGGGGTGCACAGTTTCTAAATGTCGGCGCAATTTGGCAGGTGCCATGGAACTATTAGGAAGCAGTTTACTACAGAGCATGCAGAGAGGTGAGCCGTTGGAATCAACAAATCCGAAACTGATATAAGATTCATCATACTTCCTTCTTTTCGTCTTTGAAACCGTCGAGCTTGACGTCGTGGCATCATCTTCTGAATCGGTGATTGCTATATTCTCCGCGCGCACTGCTTTTGAACATTCAGCGTCATTAGAAGATGTTGTTGCAACACGTTTAACACCTTTAAGCCAACGTTCCATTCTTCTTTATTTATAATGTTACACGTCAGGATAGTGGGGTTTAAATAATCCACAATCGTTACTGCGTATAAGAGACTAAATTTAGTACCTACGGTGAAGAAATGTACAAAACTGAGACAACAGAATACAGCAGGCAGTAAAACAATGAACACTAGTTTCTCGCTAGCGAGCTTGTAAGTAGGCAGTAACTTATTGCTCCGAACGCTAATCGTCAACTGACGACGGGCGACGCTTTTATACTTAGTCCTAGACTCGATCTCAAATATTCTCGAAAATACTCGAGTCGGTTTGATAAACAAAAAGCAAAAATAAAAACAGAAATTTAAAAATTGCGTTGTAAACAATATCGACTTTATCCTTTGAAGTTAGAGTCGAAAGTCGCTTGTTGACAACTATAGCGTCTAATACAGAGGCGGCTTTTATCAAAGAGACTACGCGCTCACAAGTATACTACCCGCTCGTTTTAAGTTTGCCGCTGGCGATAGGTATGACGTTCGAAAAGTAGCGTCAGCAAAACATAATATAAAAATATTTTTTATTTAATTGTAACAATAAAAATTGTAATATTTGGGTAAAACTATGACACATTATAAGTTTTGTTGTGGGGGAGGGTACGCGCATTCCACAGAACGGCAAACTTAGAGCGAACGGGTTGTACAAGTATAAAATTGTTGATACCAAACTTATGAGATATTGTACCAGCTATTGTAACACATATTTCGACAAATACAAATAAATAAATAAATAACGTTCATAGCGTTTTGTCTCCGCGCGGCCGCGGAGTCCGCGCAGCCGCGGAGCGACCAGAGAGAGGTGTTTTGATTTTTTTTTCTAAATTCTTACGGAACCCCGACAGAGGTATCACGGAACCCTAGGGTTCCGCGGAACACACTTAGAGTATAGCTGAATTAGATGTTAATTAAGGAATTAAAATTTATTAACATTCAGATGTAATCACCCTATAGTCATGCAATGTCCAATAAATTAAATTTAATTCTTATGATAGAATTTCGAAAGTGGATTGTCACTTGTCAAAGAATTCGGTTTTTAGTCTGTGGTTAGAACTTTCTCGAAGGTCGATAAGGAGGAGTCAGCTTTTGGTCCTGCGTGTGTGACGAGAAGGGTGTTCCTTCCCGATACTGGTGACGCTACGCGGTGATGGAGTTTTAACAGTAGCCGAACCTGCCTGGTTTTTATGCTAGCCTGAACTGATGCGAACGTGGAAGACGTGACGCCCTGGTGCCGTTCCGTGGTCTGGTGACATAGCAGTTAGTCCCGACTAGTGGCGGGCAGTGTGCTGGTTGACCCGGGCTTTGGCAGTTTAGAGGTTAGATCCTACGAGTGCTGGCAGTGTGGCCATCCCCGTATATTGGAAGGCCTTACGATCCGGTAGCTCGTCCAGGAAAGTGTCGCCGCTCCAAGTAACGATTAGCGTCATCGTTTTCATTACGGATCCCGTAGGCCGCGTGTACGTAGGAACCCAGAGTTTTCTCTGTGGTTCCATGCCAAGGGACTTGATTCCGTCAACTGACGTCAACTGAGAGTCCGTCGTGAACAGAGGGACAGTTAACACCTGCAAGTTTGTAGTAGACCCTTTGAGAGTGATACCCAGGTGACCATTTTGAAGGTCATTTCCAAGTGATTTAGGCCTATGTGTAGTAAACTAGGTTATAAACCAGTTGTTCTAAATTTCATGTGTTAGGTTGTGTCTCAGGGTGCTTTGCCCCTAATGTTATAATTCCTCTTATGAGCACAACCATATTTAAGGTCACTTATTATTCGATTGAGCTAGAAGTTGTTAAGCGTTCATCTCACGGATCCTCACAAGCGACCTTGAGCTTGTTGATATTTAATCTCATGCTTGTATTTCTCCTAACACACCTTGTTACGGAGACGGGGTGTGTTAGAGGCTAATACCAGGTTAAAGGTTGGGAAAGTTCTAGTATTTTAGTGGCTTGCCACAATTTTTGTAAACCTGTGTTATATAATTACAATAAACTTTGTAAAAAAGGTAATGGTTTAATTGGTTCTTTCCCTATTTATATATACCTAATAAATTTACTTTAGCACGGCAGGAAGCCGGGTGACACAGTCATGTTTTTTTATTTATTGTTGGATGGGCTCTTGATCTTGATCGCGCCAGTAGGAGAGTCATGAATGAGGTCTATGATGGAATGAGTAGGTAGTCATACTCAATACATACACAATCTGTTATTTATTTAAAACCAGAATATCCGCGAAATTCTTTATGGCACCTCTTTAGGTCATAAGCTATCCTAGGCCCTCCACCTTTACAATGTATAATAGATTGGTCAAATACATTATGATACATTATTTACTTACTTATTTTTGCCCCGTAACGCGGCTTACGGTAGGAGTTCACTGGTAGAAATCGTCACTTAGAAAATAGCGTTAGGCTCTTTCTGCCTCTTTCTAATATCAGGGTCCCCGGACCGCATTTTTAATATACCTAGATTAAAGTTATTTAACTTTGATGTTACTTTAACCTTACAACTACTCGTATAGAATTTAAATAAGAGGTTTTATGCAACTTTCCTTATTCCCGACGGCTCGGCGTTGCATGAAATTAACTAGCAGCCATTCCGAGAATTCTTGCTGCCTTTAAACTATTCGCGAATATAACGCGATATTGCAGAAGAACCAATCTTTGCAAACCACGGATTGGGAGGCTCAGTGACTTCCGCGGCTATGTCGTTCTGGTACCAAGATCTAGTGAACTTTCTAGGCCCAGGGATGTCAAGGAAAGGTGTTTGCAATTGTATCATGAGCAGCAGTTTTATTTTTTTAATCTGCGCAAACGCGACGCTAGCGCCACGTCCACGCGACGTTAGTTGTGATACAATCACGGTTATGTGACGTTATTGCAGCGTCTACACTGCTTCAACCAACACTAGATGCGTATCTACTATTATAGTTTATCCAACTAAACTCATGTTATCCTTGTCTCTTTGACGATCTAAGATTAAAACAAATTGGCTAGCCAGACTCCACCGAAGCGATGGGTATCAATATCAATATAGCTTACACAATAACAAAAAACAATTTTTTAAACAATATTAGTTTAAAAATCAACTAATTATTATTTTTTTTGTTTTATCATGTTTAGATATTGATAATTAATTGCTTTAGGCGTGACTTTGCGGAAATCCATTATAAAATACAATAGACGTAGATATATTTATTCCACTTATCTATTCCTCAAAAGTCATAAAAAACCTCTGTAAGAAATCGATAGGTGTTTCATCTCTCAACGAGGCATCCTCAGGATGACAATTGAGCAGTCGCGAACCCGAACATGACGTGTCCTAAGGATGCCTCAGTGTATTGTATTTTGTGTTTTTAGATACGCTGAGTTTAACGAGCTAATTTAACTTAACGCTGTACCTTTTTCCAAGTGGACTTTCTGCTCCTTCATATTTCGTACATAAAGATAGCGAATACCTGCCGCGATTATTTAATTTATGGAAAGAGCAGCTAATAGTTCGCATAACTCGGTGCTGTACAAATTATGTTAGCTGGGGCAGTATTCGCTGTACCTACTGCCTCGCTTTTTCATGATAAGCTTTGTGTGGTAAATGTAGTTTGTTTAGAACGGAATTCTTTATGATTTATGTCTGTTGTTTGAATGAGGAGAATTGTTTCAAATTGCTTTTCTTTTCATATTATTCTAGATCATTCCACTTTGCTCCACCAAGCCGCCACTACTGGTGGGACGAAATGGAATGCTTAAAAATTTACAGTGGAATCTGCCCCACTCGTTCGATTTGGTGCGGCAGTCTAGGTAATTTTACGAGTATATTTTGTTTTTAAACCCTTCGGCGGCGTGACTTTGCGGAAATCCATTAAACAATACAATAGACGGAGATATATTTAATAACCCGAACACAACATTTTGCCACGCCCAGCGCGATCTCTGCGTTTGGCGCTTGGGGTGGCAACATGTTGTCATGTTCGGGTGCGCGACAGGTCAATCATCATCCTGAGGACGCCTCGTTGAGCAGTGAAACACGTGTCGATTTCTTACAGGGTTTTCTATGACGCTTGAGTATGTATTTAAGCGGAATAGGTTACTAAATATAATCATTGTGTTTATTTCACAACAGGATTTTCGTCATCCTGAGGATGCCTCAAACAATCACTTTCCGGAAAAGTATTGTTGAGTTCTATGATTGAATTAGACCAGCTATCGTAATAAGCTTATATCTTGAGTAAATCGTCATGCATTTTAATTTTATCTAGCAAAATATGCAAATGAAAGTACATAATTTGTTTTCTTCTTTCCATCGATCCACGTCACAGTTTGGGCTATCGACCACTGTTATACGCGACTGCGCCAAGAGCGAACTTAATACCGGGTATTAGAGTAAACACTGTTATGCTTGAAACTAGTGGTTTGGTGTCAGTTATAGAAGGTAAAATCAATGGAAAATGACGACTTTTAAATTACATTTTACCACTAGATTATTTCACCCTTTCACAGCGCTAGGGCAACGAACTTCCGTCTCAACACGGGTGGGGGGCGCGGGACGTGACCTGACCGGCCGCGAGCGCGATCTCTCCCTCAGTCCTACCCATGGTTTGAGTGACCGCGGTGTTTACCCTTACACTCTGTATAATTACGGTTACGACTTAGGGATGATTTATGCTAGACCGTCACGGGTGCAAGTCGCGTCCGTATCTGCTCAATTGGTGGGGACGAAGACTCGGGCGGGACACGGACGCTGCTTCTGAACTGCTTCGTATTAAGGTACCATTCCGTAGCCAACCGCAGGCGGCAACTGCAGTCGACGTATCGCCGCGACATGACTGGTTTCTATGAATTTCTATGAAATACCTTCCGTAGCTAGCGAAACATCGGTTTCATTGAAATAAATAGAAACCAGTCGTGTCACCTGCAGTTGCCGCCTGCGGTCGGCTACAGAATTGGGATCCGTAATGCGCTCGCGCCTCGTACATGGCATGACTCGCGCACGGTACGGTCTACCATAAATTATTTTTTACCTGTCTCAGCTCCGTAGCGAGGTCAATCACAAGAAGATTCTGTTCCTTATCGAAGTCTAGAGATACTTTTATTTCATGGGGACCTGAAATATAATTTATTCACAATTATTTCATTTCTTCTTTTTTATAATAGTCTATATTAGTTTGCACAACAAAACACAATATCAAGCCTTGTCTCCCCGAAGGGTCGGGCAGAGGTGATCTGTAATAGTACACCCACATTTCGCCAGTTATGTTTAAGTCCCATGTAATAGGGGGCGAGCATATATTGCCATCAGCCGGTCACAAATCGAGTCTTCAGCTTGCTACATAGAAATTCGAGATGGAAAAACCCAATAACACCTTGCCCGACCCAGGATTCGAACCCAGGATCTCATGCTCTTGCGACGACTAGATCAACGGCGGTAGTTTATCTTTATTGGGAAAAAAATCATCAAATTAAAATTTTTCGTTTATTAACAATTTCTTGACAAATCTTAAATTTTTATATGCAATCTAACACTAAAATTATATACAAAGCGAAATAAAAATTATTATACAAAGGAAGGGCTAATAGGGCGTCAAAAAATTCTTCTGCAATTGCAATTTAGATAAGCGGAGCAGAGAACTCAAAAAGATTCGACTCAGTATTTGCATAAAGCAAGCTAATCCACATAAAACCAAAGCAATTACCTTCAAAGTGGTGAATGACAAAGACCCAAACGGTAGTCCATAATACGAGGATACTGCACAATCCAAGCTGGCAGAGAATGCATCTAAAGATGACGGAACCAACGGACTCTCCTGGGAGTTTGGGGAGCGGGTACAATCTCAACCATGTGTTTGGAACCTAGACAATGGAGGATTTAAGGGAAATTGAAACTTATTACAATGTTGGACTGGGATATAGAAACTTGTTTTGAGATTAAATTGGACGACGATCATGTGTTTGTAGTCGTTGGGAATGAAATATAATTAAATGCAGACATTTTGAATGATGGTAATACATAAATGTTACTGTGTTGATACAGGGTGTTAGGGTAAACACCGTTATCCTTGCAACCAGTGGTTTGGTTTCATTTATAGAACGTAAAATCAATGGAAAATTACAACTTTTTCCTTTTTTTTAAATTCTACATATTATCACAAGAGTATTTCACCCTTTCACCCTATGCGCTAGGGCAACGAACTTGCGTCTCATCACGGGCGGGGGGTGCGGGACGTGACCGTACCGGACGCAAGCGCGACCCCTCCCTCAGTCAGTCAGTCAGCTGTTTCGCTAACGATACGGTCTCGTGTAGAAACTTTAAAAAATCTTTTAATGAAAATAACGTTTTTTTTTGTTGTTATTCGGTCATTTATTTTTATATTTAACATGTATTGTTATGTGTTAACTACCCATGGTTTGAGTGAAAACGGCTTTTACCATTTCATCCTGTATGTTACTACGAAGTTAAGGGTGAATACAAACTTATTTAAACTTTATTTATTCTTTAACGAGAATAACCGCAAAGATAAAGAAACATGAGCGTGAATATGTAGACATGTATCTCAAGGAACTTTGTTAGAATATGATTATGGAACAACAAAGTAAGACGCTACTAGAACTTATATTAGTTTTATTAAGGCCCCACCCTACTACAAATTGCTTAGCATGATCCTCTGTTGTGCCAAAAATACTGCATACTGCAGCATTCATGTTGAAATAAATATATATGTTAATATTGAGGATTGATGCTAGGTCCTACGTTTGGCGCAAAAAAAATCCAAAGTTACCTCTAAATCGAACTATAAACTGCTGGTATTAAAAAAATACTTAAAATTAGATCATGAAACTTTGTATAATAACTGAACTAACTATAAAGCAGGACTTGTTTGTTTTTTTAATTACCATTATTTTCATCGTTATCATCTGCCTAGCCTTTTCCCAAAAATTTTGGCCACCCCAAAATTTTTGCTTCCAGTCTAACCTGATGCAGCTGAATACCAGTATTTACTGCATATCTGACCTCCACAACCCAGACCCATTATTTTCACCGTAAAAAGCAATTACCTAAACTATTCGAGGCTTGAGAGCCGCCAGCACCACACTCCGCCTCGCTCTCACTCAGGCCGCGAGTAGTATAGTGCGAGCGAGATAAAATCTGAGATAGGGTACGGCCTTTAATATTCATTTCTCGTCTATGTTGTTATACTCACTTTCTGAACAACCACAATTTCATTATCAGCCTGAAGTAATTTATTACTGTTATCTTCAATTCCGTCCACTTCACCATTAGCTTTTCTGCTCACTTTTGTGCTTAACATATTATGACCTTTTCTTAATCCATTACGTACTGGTTTCCGAATAACCTTATCAAATAAACGATTTTTATTCTTACTTTCACAGGAGTCACACACAAAGATTCTGTTTTCTTTCCTGTTTTTCTGTCGACATAATATGCCACCATTAATATTTACTATATTTCTTTTGACACTAATTCCATTGCCATCTAGTTCGACACGACTGTCAAGGAGCAGTTTAGGCTTAATTTTATTACAATTTTTCAACTTTCTGTACAATGGTTTCACTAAAACGTTGTTTTTAAATTTTTCGTTCAGTGCGTTCTTCATGTTTTCTAGTCTTAAACTGAGCATTTGAGGGAATTGTTCCAAAAACTGGGTATAGCGTGTTTTGTAACCCTCGAACTGCTAACTTCTCATTAAAAGTTGAATGCAATTACACGGCGAACTTACGCCCAATTTTGCTAGCAATCTCTGTGGGAGGGTATAATTAAAATCTATTACGGCTCTCGTTCTTTCGATGGTAAATTTCGTTTAGAGAAATTATAAGTAAAAATCCTTTTAAAAACAAGCTTTTAATGAAGTAACTAGTAAATAAAAATTACGTAATTGGAGTAACCATAAACATACGAATAGAGCAAGCTAATACAAAGCTTGTAAAAATACTGGAGTGATTACTTATCTGAGGGCCTAGACAAAGTGACATTCTATCAGCGATAACGATGATGGAAAAGGCAAAAATGTATAGGACTGACATAAGCTATCGAAAAGCTTATGTCAATACTGTTGAAAGTCGTTGTAGAAATACGAAACGCTTTCGAAGCGATAGTCACTTGTCTAGGCCTTTTGTTCCTTTTTGTCAATTGCCACGAAACTATTAAACTCTTGCGCTAGAGTTGTTGAGGATAATATTTTATAGTGATATCTATTTCAATGTCGTTGTGTCTATTATTTATAAGCAAACTAGCTGCGCCCCGCGGTTTCACCCGCATCTGTCTCGATCCCGTGGGATAAAAACTATCCTATTTCCCAATCCAGGTCATGATCTACCTATGTGCCTAATTTCATCCAAATCTGTTCAGCCGTTTTAACGTGAAAGCGTAATAAACAACAAAAAAACAAACTCACTTTCGCATTTATAATATTAGTTAGGATTAGGATGGCTCCAATCCACTGTTCATTTTAAAACTGTTATTGGTTACTGTTATTGGTTGGTGGGTGTTATTGTTGTTATTTTATTACTTTTATTGTCACTGTTCATAAATGATAAATGATTTTATGTCTGTAAGTAGGTTTGTACAAACACTTTTACACGTCAATCACATTTTTAAAACTAGATGAGGTCGGCGTTTCCTATCTGACTACTCTTAGAAGAAAGGCCGAAACAAACTCAGAGGTCACAGTCTCTTTTAAAGTCCAGACATAATCTTGGTCAGATTATGTGAAGACCATGTAGATTGGTGTCTGAAATGGTCTTTTGAGGAAAGAACCACACAGATTGAGTGGACCTGTCCAGTCAGTGCACGCATTTGTCAGTAATCGTGCAGCTCAACTCCGAATTTAAGGAGCTCAACGATTTGACGAACAATACCAAAGAAAGGACATTTGGTTAGGCCGCATAAATTACTCAAACTGCCAGACTATGATTAATTAAACTATACATACTAAGACTATATGGATCTCTTGGTCTGAATTAAAATATTTGAATTTGAATTTGAATTGGAAGTTTATAATACAATCAAGGAAAGTAATTTAGAAACTTATTTAGCCAGTAAAGTCCAAATCAGCGGAAACATAATTTCGTTCATGTCAAAGAGCGCATCAAATTCGTATTTTGGGTATCGAAGAGGTTTTTTATGTTGGCAAAAGCAAGGATATTCTCGTAAACATTATAAATCCATACTAATATTATAAATTCGAAAGTAACTCTGTCTGTCTGTCTGTCACCTTTTCACGCCTAAACCACTGAACGGATTTCGTAGTTTTGAAGATAATCATAATTACTATGACGCGGGCGAAGCCGCGTGCGGAAGCTAGTGAACAATATTTTTGTCAATATCATAATTACTATGATATTGACAAAAATATTGTTCACTAGCATCCGCCCGCGGCTTTGCCCGCGTGGTATGTCAATAAAAAGTAGCCTATGTCCTTCCCCAGGATGCCATCTATCTCCTTGCCAAATTTTATCGAAATCCGTTCAGTGGTTTAGGCGTGAAAAGGTAACATACAGACAGACAGACAGAGTTACTTTCGAATTTATAATATTAGTATGGCTAAACAGTAAAAATTTGTCTCTTAAAAAATTTACACTCTTTGTTTCTCTTAGCATAAACATAATCAGCCTATAATGTTCCTCTCTGTGAGAAAGAGTGGTCCCCGTAATCCACCACGCGGGCCCAGTGCGGGTTGGTAGATGTCACATGTCGTCGTATTTTTGGTTCTAGGATATGCCGGTTTCCTCACTATATTTTCCTTCACCGTTTTCAGAGCAGTGTTGATGAAATAATGTACATAATGTCAGAGCTCAAACCTACGACCGACGAGTTGTTTCTTTTATAAAAAGAAAAATTCCAGCAATGTGTTCAACAATACCACTAAAACTAGATTAAGCGTATCCACAGCACTGCAACAGACCGCCAATACAAAGTTTTCACTGCATAATAATTCAAATGTATTCAAGTATTCATAAATGCATGTCCATATTATCATATCGTGGGAACAGGTTAAGAAACAAAGTTAAATTGAGTTCCCGTCGCGTGGTCTGTCACTCAAACAGCGGTGGTGTGTACTGGAACAGTCGCCGTTACAATTCCTAGCTGATTCTAAGTACAATAGGGAAAACAAGTTTTATACCAAATATCTAATCGAGTTTATTGTTATTATTTGCTACACATATCTATCTACTACGAGGTACTACGTTCGGATGTTTTTTTTTTTTTTTAATGTCTGTTCACCGGTTACTCCGCCGTTTGTGAACCGATTTAAAAATTCTTTTTTAGTTCGAAAGGGTATACTCCCGAGATGGTCCCATATAAATTTTATTAAGTTTGCTTGCGTAGTTTTTGAGCTAGCTTCAATATTACGTATTTTTCGCACAGTCTATGTAGACGATATAATTATTAGACTCCTTCACTGTTATTTACATAGCAGTTAGTAACAGTCGACTTCAAAAAAACACTAAAAAAGTGAAAAATAACTTTAATTTCGGAAGTCGGTGGCAAAAAACGAAAATTAAAAAGTAAAGACACCGACTTCCGAAATTAAAGTTATTTTTCACTTTTTTAGTGTTTTTTTGAAGTCGGTTGTTTTTTTTATTTAAACATCTACACACACTATAAAACTGATTTACATCTGTAAGACGTCCTCATAACATAAGGTCCAGTTGAAAACCAGCGTTAGGCACTAGTTGCCTGGCATTCATGTTGAACTGGGCCTGTTTGGCGCAGCCGTGAGGCGCACAATACTATTTTTATGTTCATTGTTTTTTGTGTAAATATTGTGTGCCTTACCTGGGTCAAATAAATTTATTTTCTTTCTTTCTATACAGGTAATAGCTGTGTCCGCGGTTTCATCCGCGTAAGTCTCGATCCCGTGGGAATATCGGCATTAAAACTACCTATCCTATGTCCTATTCCAGGTCATGGTCTACCCATGTGCCAAATTTCAACCAAATCCGTTCACCCGTTTAAGCGTGAAAGCATAATTCGCACTCTGCGTGCTAAGCCTTAGCGTAAATTTATTTGTGGATGCTCTCAAAATATTAGGATAGTTAATTGATTCAGGCCTGCGGAAATCCATTATAAAATATAATAGACGTAGATATATTTAGTAACCTATTCCGCTTGACTATTCTTCAAGAGTCATAAAAACCCTGTAAGAAATCGATATTGAAGAATAGTCAAGCCGAATAGGTTACTAAATATATCTACGTCTATTGTATTTCTCAAAATATTTTCAGGAGCCTACTTTACGGATCTAAGAATTAATATTAAGATTTTAATTCTTCTTAATATCTCTTCTTTAAGATTTTTGTTAGGTGCCTTTTATAAAGTAGATAACCTCTAGTTTATTTCCTTTTACTATTTCTAAAAGTTTCCAAAACACGATTTTCTGAAAAAAGACAGTTCTCTAACAAAACAAACTAATACATAAATACAATACATAGGTACCTAATGGTTACTTCTTATGTATTTTCCTTACAATATTTTTTTATACATGACACAACTAACTTAACTAATTAAATCCTAACTCATAAAACTAACTATACAAATAAACAATTGAATAAAGTTACGTATAGTAATATAGGTAGGTAAGAAGTAAATTTTCATTTACGCTACAGAACCAAAACTAATTTTTCAATTAATTATGTTATTACAATCCAAGTGTGATAAGTGTTAGCGCTGTTTTTGAACATTCTTATGAAAAACTGATATTATGAATGCGAACGTCGCAGCTTTGTTTCTTATTCGATTTTAATCTAAAATTAACAGAACTGCTAACGTATACCTAGGTACTTAGTATTTTTCTACTCAACATTGGAAAAAACTTTCCTCACCGACCTCGAGAACCCTTCGCAGGGAAGTATGTCATGGAAAACTTCGCGAACTAAGTCTGCGGTAGTCTAAAAATACAATATGTTAATATGTATATTGATTTAGTATAACATACCATGTATGTACAGAATAGGGGTTAAAGGGGAAAGCAGATAAACATGAAACAAGCAACACATTGAAAATAAGTTCTTTCTCTATTTCATGCAACGGAATCCTATTTTTAAAGTTACGGATAAAGGTTCTCGTAAAAAACTGTCTGGATACTAATTAATATTCAGAAAATTTTAAAGTTATTTTTATACAAGATGGATAAGTATTTTATATTAACAGTTAGAAAATACGGGAATGTTCCACTGGTTTCTAAATTCAGTAATCGAGAACGCACTTGTAGCAGCATGGCGATGGCGGGAATATTGATTTCTCAGTTGCGCAGAATGTCAGTAACCGGCGCGCGCAGTAACTGTCAAAATAGACGTTTTTTTACGGTGATGGTATGTCTAGAAATTGATGTGAAATTATATTTATTTTTATAATTTTACGAAACCCAATGAACTAATAAAATAGTTCTTTAGTGAATTAGTTTTAATCTTCAAAATTGTAACATGTTGAAGTAGTTACAGAGTTTATATTTGAGTGCGGAAGCAAAATTACCGTTCGCATATTCGTGTCGTTGTGTGCCGAGTTGTTTACAAAAATTCATGGTTCAAAAAAATAAATAAAATAATAAAATTATGGTGTTACTGTGTGTCTAGTGCCTACGTAATCAACTAGTAAGAAACATGTTTACTGGAAGAGCATTATAAATAAAAACGATGAAAGATAAAGATGTCGAGATGCCTGCGGATATTCGGAGCTTACTCCTTCAGGTTGACAAGGAAGCGTTCGACCATACTTGTCTTAGCTGCCTTCATACTAACTCTTACCATGGTACTGCATATGTACGCATTCAGGCACCACGAGCGAGCACAGCCACAACGGAGGGTCGGTGACTTTAATTACAGACCAGGCGCCTTCCTGACAGGTCGACAGCCCGGGAAAATAAGTTATTGCATGTTCAACTATGGCCTTCCACATACTCTCGAATGGGACACAGTCCCAGTACTTCCGTCCCCAGAAACTGGAAGTAGGAGTCACTTCAGAGTTATTTATAATGCCATTCAAGGAACAGTGTTCGCGAATACCAGCAAAGTTGACGCAGTGACGTATGCCACTCAAGCGACGCCTGAATTTCTGTATCATATAGTGGAAATAGCGAAGTACTGGAATGGCCCTATCAGCCTCGCTGTATACGTACCTAACTATGACTTAGATATTACAATGCAAATATTAAACCACCTGTGCCATTGCTACCCGATGATGGCTAAAGTGTCAGTCCATTTATTTTACCCAACGAAACAAGAGCCCAAGATAAGAAAGTTGGAAAAGAGCACAAAGTATTTAACGACTCTGCCTGCGCCAACAGCTGTAGCGTCAAACACAACAAAGGACCCAAGAGAAATAATGAGACAGAAAGTAGAAAATTATCACATGTTGAATAACAAAACTAGGGCGCAATACATTCAGACGGCGAGGAAGAATAAAATCCAACGTATGATGATGAAGATATCAGATCCATCAGGATTAGTTTCTAATAAATTAAAGTTTGAGGATTGTTCTGGTGTCAGTTCAGAGATAATGACGTTCAGAAAATCAAAAGTAATGTTGTATCCAATAAACGTTGGCAGAAATGTTGCAAGAAATGCATCAACGACCAATTATTTCTTAGTGTCTGATATAGAAATGGTCCCTAGTCGTGGGTTGGCGCCGAAATTCCTGAAAATGATAAGGAAGCTAATGGGTAACAAGAAAAGGGATTCTGGTTGTGTTTTCGCTAAAACGGTGTTTGTGGTGCCTTTGTTTGAAGTGGAGATGGGGGAAAAAATCCCGCACGACAAAGATGAGTAAGTTGATAAATAGCCTAGTTGATGCGTGCAATACAAAGGAATGTAGAAAGCGTACTTAGTGTTTCTGTACCCTTTGTTGCTATTGTTGAGATTCTGTGTAGAAGGTCGCTCTTTTCTTGTCACTGAATAGTTGTATCCTTTGAGTCGTTTGTAAGAACTAGAGTATACGATTCAACAGTAAATCCGCATTTCTATTGTTGAAGGATCTTTACGGTGCGGCTTCGCCGTCAGTTGTGACTGGTCATCTCTTAGCTGCCATGGCTTATTTTAATTTTTGAAATTTGTTTGTATGATATAATTGCGGATGCTTTTAACGTGCTTTCTACATTGTTCTCACATGTATAATTTCAACATGAATGATGTAACCAATATATTGTAACAATATTTTGATTTAAAAGAGTGTCCGTGGAGTTTCTTGCCCGTTCTTCTCCAAGGGTACCTACTACGCTTTGGAATGGGCAACTAGCTTCATATTTCTGACTGACCGACTCCTTGACAATTCAAAAGTGCCTGTAAATGGTTTAATTGAAATAAATGCTTTGAGTTTTGAGTTTTTGAGGCGCTTCAGCCGTCTCGCAGAATAATCGTGCGAGCTTGTACATGAAACGGCAAACCACTATGGTTTACGGCAACGGTGCTGTGCCGTAGTATGGTAACGTGTGCTGTAGGTATGGTAAAATGTATGAGATTTTTTTGTGTCTTAACATGACATTTGCAAATAGTCAAGTGTTCCGGAACGTGTTTTTATTGATTTCGGCCGTTCTATTGAAAGCCAAACAAGTTGTACGATAACTAAGAAAACCATTATTCCTTGTGGTTATCCCCTAAATGCGATCAAAACAATATTTTGGTACGATAATCTTAATGACATGGTCCCTATAAGGAAAATTACTAATTAATACTTCCGTGCAATGAGCAAGGAATATTAATTAGTAGTGTGGCGTAAATAAGGAAAATTTATGAATTCTTGGTGGTTCGTTGATTGAGCAATGAATTCGAATTTTATAACTTTTTAAATTAACAGAATGTATGCAAACATCCCATGCTTCACAATAACTGGCGTTTGGGTGTACCTAAAGGAAAACAAATAGACATTATTTTTGGTTGCAATACAAACTTCGCGTTTATTATAATTTTACGGTGGGTGTTCCTACAATTTATGCTACAGTCGTGCGACCTTTAAAACTTACTTTATATCAATTTTATGAAGTCCCCTGAGAAACGTACCTCTCAGTATGCAGCTGTAAAATGATGTAAAATTTTATTGCGACGAATATTTTTATTGCTCTCCATTTTATACATACTTATCGGTCGTCATTGAAAATTTCGTGAGTTGCATACAAGTTGAGTGGAGTTCTCACGGTTAGAAAAAATAAACTGGGTATTTGTGTTTTATGAATGAGGCTGTTGAAACTGCTATCTTGCTCATAAAAATCTTAAATTCACTGATAGACAACGTACAGCCTAAGCCGCTAGGTCTCAAAGCATGAATTTTGCACAAGAGTTCTTGTATCCGACTTCCAGCGTGCATGTATGACCAGAGGCCCTAGTGTGAGTTTCTTTTAACCATCTCGACTTTACGCATTGACCGCGTTCGGTGCACCGACCGCCCTTCACCAATGAAGGGCCAATCAGAACGCGGTCGATGCGTAAAGTCGAGATAGTTAAAAGAAACTCGCATTAAGGGGGATGCGCTAGGGTGGCCCGCGAAATTCAAATTGTCTTACGTTTTTTGCAATTTGCAGGTCAGTATCAGGTTGTATGTTGATCTAAATATTATTAGCGCTCGTAAAAAACATGGATTTACAGAATTATAAACATTAAAATCAGCAATACAACTCTCTAAGGTCATGAAAGTGTATTGAATGACTATTTCATGAAATCATGACATTTGGCACTTTAGCGCACACTAGCGCATGTATGAACGTAAACGATGCAAAAGGAGTAGGTATGTGAAGATCGTAAGCACGTGTCGTTCTGTAGTTTCTCCCTACCCCCATGGGAAGAAGGTATGAGTTTGTTCATTTTATGTGGTCAGAAGCAAAATCAAATTACATATGTCATATTGTTCTATCAAGTCAGCATTCTAATTCAAGGGTCTGACACTTATTCTTGATACTGGTTGTGTATCTATGCCTGTTTATATCAAAAGAAAGAAATATGCGTTTATTGGCATTGCAGCAGAAAAATGTACACCTTAAAACAGTAAAAACAGAATATAATGATTAGAATGCCAAAAGGGCCTCAGCTCAGCATAATGTCAGATGACAACACAGAGTGTACCACTTGACGCTGATTTTCAGCTGCAACCCACGAGTGTCATACGCTAGAATAATAATACACAAAATTAAAAAAACTGATAAAAAAGATGGAAGGAATAAAATAAATAAATTGTGAATGTTTATAAATAAAATATAATATTTAAAATGGCAACATTCCGTTTAGTTATCAACTAGGTACCTCCGCAAATACTGATTATGAATGTTTCTCCAACAGGTTGATAAATATGTTAGCCAACAGCCGCGCGACGTACTTCCATCAGAAATGGTGTCCTCACTGCCAGCGGTTTCCAGGACTACAGACGTGGGTTATGAGACCTGCCCGCAACGTCCTCGAGGTAAGATTATACATTAAACCAACACAGATTTCATATTTACCTATAGGTACACAAGCCGTGAACAATAAATACATATTTTTCATGTGGATTTAGGACTTTCATGCTGTTTTCACTAACAGTTTTTTCCCCGCCCTTTATACACACTCTCAATGTTGCCAGACTATTTTTGACACACACATTATAACATCACGCCTATATTCCCTGGAGGGTTAGGCAGAGATGTATTTGTAATACACCCACATTTCGCCAGTTATGTTTAAGTCCCATGTAATGCGCGTTTCACACCTTCAGTTTTATCTGTGCGATGTATCTGTACAGTTATCTATTCATATTTTGATTAGATCTCAGTTAAACTGTACAGTTCAACTGTTTGTTCTACACACATAACGATTTCACTGTACAGTTCGACAGTTCAGATAAATCGCACAGATAAAACTGAAGGTGTGTAAAGCGCATTATAGGGGCCGGGGGGCGGTGACTACTTTGTAAACTTTTCATAATTTTAACCATTTTCAAACACAACACTAATTGGCTTGGTGCACAGAGGACAGGTCACCTAGTTGGCACTGTTAGTCATATTTAGTCTCCATACAGGTAAAATACAAGAATCCTACCATATAGGTAGAAATTAATTCCGACGTAGGCTAGTAAAGGTACGTGTAAAGTTAGGGCATGCGTAAATAATTGCAAATTGGCGGAACGAATAGCATCGAGTCGCTAACTATTTGCAATGCATTTAGCAGCCGTAAGCAGATTGCAGATGCAATTTCTATTACGTTTTAGTAGCACTGATTGAAACGTTATATTGTGATGAGTACTGTAAAGGTTATTTAGTTTAGTTAAAATATTTTTTGTGAAATACAATAGACGTAGTATGTAGAGGAGGTCGTGGTTCAGTAATAACAGCCGCACGGGTCCATCCATCAGCTTAAGCTACACTTGCCGGGGTTGGTCCATGGCGATCTTTACATATCGAGACTCCTCCGTGCCTCGGAAAGCACGATAATCCATTGGTCCCGGTTGTCATTCGTGGATCTTTGACAGACGTTAAGGTCGTCAGAAGCCCGAAAGTCTGACAACCAGTCTTACCAAGGGGTATCGTATTACCAAGTTTCTGGGTTGTGGAGGTCAGATAGGCAGTCTCTCCATGTAAAATACTGGTATTCAGCGGCATCCGGTTAGACTGGAAGCCGACCCCAACATAGTTGGGAAAAGGCTAGGCCTACCTATTCCGCTTAACTGTTCTTCAAGAGTCATAAAAAACCCTGTAAGAAATCGACACGTGTTTCACCAAACAAACAAACAAACCAACAAACAAACTCTTCAGCATTATTATATTATTTATTATATAAGTTATTATTATACATATATAAGTTGTTATTATTGTTAGTAAAATAGTAGGTAACATCTTATATTTCAAAAAAATATTTTTCTATTTTGTTTTCATATGAATTGCTTAGGTCGTTATGTATAAAGATCACATGTATATTTGACGTAATTTTCTGAAAATAAGATGTTGAAATACGGCTTGTTAGTTTATTATTCAGTCAGAATTGCTCAGACAGGCTTACTTTTACAGAGTTATATAATTTACTTACATTTTTGTTCATTTGGGGATCTTTTTGTGAATTGTTTTTTTCATAGGAGCTTTTAAGTTTCGTTTATTTTCTAGACACAGTTTTTCAACAATATGCCACTATAGCTTTGATCTTCTATACCAGTGTTTTTCAACGTGTGGGTCGCGACCCCCTGGGGGGTCGGTAAGCCTTTTTAGGGCGCGAGGCCGCGAAGCTTCTATAGGGGAGTTGCAAAAGGTTGGGAAAGCTACTGCAGTAAAAAAAAACCAATAAATTTTAAAAAGATTTATTAAGAAAATTGTTAACAAAAGGACATACTCACTTGTATCAAATAAACAAAACCGTGGTCGTACGTATGCGCGTAAATTGCGTTATCTATTGGCGACGCATTCGATGTAAAAAAAAAAATGTGTTTTACGTTATTAATTACTTATGTATTTATCCGAACCCTAAATAAGAAAGTTAATAAATGTGTTAAATATTTGTAAAAAAATAAAATACATGAAAAAAAAGTAACGGGTCGCGAAATATTTCTTGTCGTGTCATGAAAAAGGTTGAAAAACACTGTTCTATTCATAATTATAAATTAATTAAAGTCGCTTTTCGTGTTTGTCTATATGCCCGCGTTGTTCTTCTAAACCACGCAACAGATTTTGATGAAGTTTTCACCATCGTTTAGGGAATTTATTCCGGAAGGTTTATATTTATAATACGTTACTATCAAAGTTACATGTAACTAAGAAATCTCGGTGTTTTGTCAAGTCGTAAAAACCGTGTGAATTATTTTCTTCACGAAACGGTATAATTTCAGTGCGAGGGTTGACAAGTACGCGCGGTGCTGTGCATCGCGGGTACCTCGTGTAGTAAATTATTTTGTATCGGAGCATAAAAAAGTGCGTGTCGTGTCTCGGTGTGAACTGACCGTTAGCTACTGACTTATCTTTGAAACGTCGGATTAGCCATC
Source organism: Lithophane semibrunnea (assembly GCA_947363905.1). Taxonomy (NCBI): domain Eukaryota; kingdom Metazoa; phylum Arthropoda; class Insecta; order Lepidoptera; family Noctuidae; genus Lithophane; species Lithophane semibrunnea. Next base: position 13,613,468 of record OX376199.1, read on the forward strand.
TAGTATCGGATTTAGTTAACTAACTTAAGATAAGGCGATCATAATTAATGTCAAATGTCTAGCGCTTTCCCGATCCGAGGTATTATCGGATCATCTTTGAGACCAATTACATACGACAATATTAGGTTTAGTGTTCCAAGTTTTAAGGTCTAAAAAGTTAATTATAGAATGAAATATTGTTACGTAAGCCAAAATGTATCAAGATATTACAAAATATATGTCTCACATATATTTTGTAATATGCTGTCAAAAATCCATTTACCTGCCATTGATGGGCGGATATGATGGATGCTTAGATGTATTAAGTAGACAGAAAAATATTTACTTTGGGGATAAATAAATGTTAATAAGAAGGATATTTTGTTGGTTAAATATTTGGATCACCGAAATATTTATTTACGTTTTGAAGTACCTATACGTAAAGTATTATTTTCAGTATTTAAATAAATAAATAAAAAATATATTTTATAGACTAGACAACATAGTTAGTCCATAATAGTAGTTACAATTGACATTATGACTATATCTATAATAGTACAACTAAGACTATTCAGTACTATTGACAGTATGACACTACCTTGACATCATATTCCCAATGGATCATATTCCCATATTCCCAATCCCATCATTATTCCCAATTCCCATATAAAAAAGGAAAACGTTATTGATTCAGACGTCACTGAATTATGTATCTTCACTACAAAACGTGGGAGAAGATTCAAATAACCTATTTCGCATCAAATAACAAAATTTGTAAAAACATCAGCATCTTTAACATAAAACAAAGATATCTCAAGCAAAAGTGTCAGATGCAAGGACGAAATCTCGCAAAACCCTTCGCTTGTCCCATTTTAGACACTATTATTTCCTCTTAAAGATAATCTTTTGCATGGAATTGACTTTGACAAACGGATGGCGTTGGCTGCCAACATTTTGTGGAAATCAATGCGTTTTTTCAAGAAGTCTGTTATTAAGGAGGATGCGCTCAAGTAGCGACCGAAATATTTGAGCTTCATAAAAATCTGATGCTTCAGTCCAATTTCTTATACAACCAGTTGCAGAAACGAACTTTAAGTTTTAAAGCTGGTATTAAATACTAATCTTCCATACACACATTTGACTCGATTTTAGTGGTTCTTTGATGAAATTATTTAATACTTTAAGCACACAAATGCACAGAGGCGGACTTAATGCCATAAACATTTTCTAACAGTCAACCTTTATAAAACCTTTTAAATTAATGAAATCATTAGCGTTAATGATACATTACGTAATGGGGCATTAATGTTTGTCTTTGTGCAATTGGGTGATAACTAAGTTGTAATGATATAAATGATTTTTTTTTTGCCTAGCCTTCGCTGTCCCACTCCTGTGCAAAGGCCCCCCTCCACTCCTTCCATCTTTCGCGAGCCTGCGCGTCCTCTTTCCAGTTTTGATTGAACCTATCCAGCTCGCCCCGCCATCTTGTGGTCTGCCGCGACCCGTCTCATTTAAACGATTATTATTTTATAAATAAATATTCGATACTGCCGCGAATTGTATTTTAATTAACATACATTGATGTGCTGATTGCATAAAACGTAAGGAAACGTTAGATCATCTCCCTAAAGAAGATTCTGGAAACTTTAGGATTGGAAATAAGTAGTACTTTACAAGTTGTGAGTTGTACTCATCGTAGTAGGGGAGACAACGACTAAGGTCACATTTCAGTACAAAAGAGTATTCCCACGTGTTTCTGCGAAGAAAATTCTATGTTTATTGTGTCAACTGGGGACTGCGGTAGGTATACTTGTTCTTTGTAGTCTATATTGCTGCATTTTTGATGCGAATTTTTTAAAGGAAATTTCTTGAGAGAATGTTTCGTACGTAAGACCTGAATAAAACGCCAAGTAAACATACTTGGTATGCTCCTTTTTTTCGAATTGATGATACATTCGTGGCCCAGTAGGTGCTCGCGTTGATTGCGACTTTAGTAGCGTTCTAGGCTGCTCACTAACCTTGTGAAGGAAAACATCGTGAGGTAACCGGCATGTTCTAGAACCAAAAATTCGAAGACATGTGACATCTACCAACCCGCACTGGGCTTACGTGGTGGATTACGGGCCACTCCCTCTCACAGAGAGGAGGTCGGTGTCCCAGCAGTCGGAACGTTATAGGCTCATTATGATGGCATACTAGGTATGCGTATACGTTCTAGGTAGGTACCTATGCTTATTTCTAGCAATTCTTTATACTCTTAAAGCAGTGGTTCTCGTTTGGCAATAAAAATACTTGGCACTGTCGAATGGGTTTTGTGTTTTCGGTACAGGCTGAGTCGCAGTGGGAAGGTATTTGTCAAGTACAGGGGGGGAAAAAGTAATGTCCTAATGTGGCATAATTTTTGCAAATGGCGTCATAATGTCATTCTGATTTGATAACTACGTTGTAGATAGACAGATAGATAATTAGTTGACAATGCAATGGAGCGATACACACAGTCTAGTTTCAAAGTCGATGGGGATGGGGACTTTGAAACTTTAAATTGTCATCAGCCTGGCCCCCGCCATCATTCTACGCTATATAATAATCTGACACCAAACCTAATAATCTAGCCAATTCTCGTGACTCCGGACATCAATCAACGCGACATGAATCTCAATTCATACAGAAACTGTCAGACCGTAGTCACCAGTCAATCAAATCCCACTTCCAATGGGATTGCAACTAATTCGGCCTCCCAATCTGGCTCCATCATGGCAGCGGTTCAATCTTGTCGAGTGACAAGCGTAGCACTGAATAGATAGATACAGAAGGGCGGGTCCATGCAACATGCGAAATAGGCGCGCACACACACACATAGATACACCTATAATACCTGGCTGTTGATAATCATGGCCCACGGGGTTTCAGAAAAAGTTCGGCTTTATATACTGTCGCCACTGTCATTTACAAGATGTAACTAAAATTACTGGAAAAAAAAACTTAATCTTTATCTTGAAAGCCTAAATTTGCTGCCCCTATACATTTATGTTCGTGTAGCTCGACAAAATTTAGGAGACAGCAGATTTTTTTTAAACGTTTTTAGTGTTGGTCCCGTCGTAAATATTGTTGTTAAAATGCCGCGGTTTGCGGTTTGCAGTCGCCTTCGGAACCTTAATGACGAGTACAATGACACCTTTTCCGGTTTACAATTACACCTTGTCACATGCGTTTTGCGCCCGCTGTGTGAACTTCAAGTGCCTTATCAATAGCCGCTAATTCTACGAACAGCAATATCAAATTATGCGAAACGAATGCTAGTCGCGAGTGCGCCGTCATTCGCTGTACGTAGACGCGTGTCTGTGTACGAGCGTTTTACACGTCGCAAGGAGCCTTCTGTAGGAATCTATTCTGTGGACATAGTCCTAACACACTTACCTCCCTCCCCGCTCCCCTTGCCCGTCTCATGGCGCGTCCCCCGTACTAATTGCCAACTAATTATCGAGAGCTGCGCGTCCTAACCGTACCACTTCACCGTATTAGAACGTTAACAGCCGGCTATAAGTGGTTAGGTTCTAATTTGTTCTGTCGCCGTTATTGGGATAGTGTTTAAAAGTCGTTTTGAACTTGCGTTGAGTAGTAATGGGCTGGATAACTGGTTAGCTGTTATTTTCATGACCTGACCATTCTTCTTGAACTTCACACCTTTTGTGGTGCGTATTATTGAACGCCAAATTAGACAAATTTTAATAAAAAAATAAAATGCAAATACGGCAGAAAAGTCAACGAAAAAGGTATAAACAAGAAATCACAGACAGACAAATTCAAAATCTGGAGTCACACGTGTTAGGGCATAAATCAAATAGATTACGTGTGACTCTGGATTTTGATTCTGATGTCCTCTAGAGAGCGCCATATTCAATTTAATGTGAATTAGAAGAAATGAGAGAACTGATGAACATGCATACATACATAATGGTCAACATCATAACCCTCCTTTTTGCGTCGCGCCGTAGTGGGGTGAAAATGTATAAAGTGACCTGAATTGCTAGCAGGGTTAGTTTTAAAATTCAGTCGACAATATTCTTGGCTTATGTTATTAAGTAGGTAATCAAATCCTATGATTCCTACTCTGTCGTAATACTGGTCGAGCCGATAACCCAGCTTTTTTCCTATTCATCTTAGCTCAGTTGGAGCACAAAGCAAGTTTCTGGAATATCCCTGAGTTCATTTTGCTAATCTTCCTCTGATCGTCGTCTTTTTCTCTATCATCTGCCTAGCCTTTTCCCAACTATGTTGGGGTCGGCTTCCAGTCTAACCGGATGCAGCTGAATACCAGTATTTTACATGGAGCGACTGCCTATCTGACCTCCACAACCCAGTAACTGGGTAATACGATACCCCTTGGTTACGTCGTTTCGTCGTCATTCGTCTTTTTCTCAATATTACTGTAAAAGCCTTGTCTTTTAGAAAACTAATTTAAAAACTTGTAGCACTTGTTTTTTTGAATACGAAGACAAACTCATTGCATTTCAGTAACTTGTAGAAGTAAAATAGGAACGTATTCGTATAAACTTTCTAGGAAAATGGCCCAGAACTCTCTGCTTTTCACCACTGCTCTCAAAACGGTGAACGAAAACATTGTGAGAAAACCGGATCGAAGACATTTGACATGTACCAACCCGCACTGGGCCCGCGTGGTGGATTACGGCCCACTCCCTCTCACTGAGAGGAGGCCTATGTCCTAGCAGTGGGAACATTATAGGCTGATTATTTTATTATGCTGACAAAAGGTTTTAAGAGGAGCTCGTGGCTAAGTAATAACAGCCGCTCGGGTCGATCCATCAGGTTAAGCTACGCTTGCCGGGGTTGGTCCGTGGATGGGTGACCATTTTCACATATCGAGACTCCTCCGTGCCTCGGAAAGTACGTTAAGCCGTTGGTCCCGGCTGTCATTAGTGGATCTTTGACAGTCGTTACGAGTTGTCAGAACCACGAAAGTCTGACAACCAGTCTAACCAACGGGTATCGTATTACCCAGTTACTGGGTTGTGGAGGTCAGATAGGCAGTCGCTCCATGTAAAATACTGCTATTCAGCTGCATCTGATTAGACTGGAAGCCGACTCCAACATAGTTGGGAAAAGGCTAGACAGATTGATTGACAAAAGGTTTTAAGTATTTTTTACATTAGTTGTCAAAAGTTTTCAGATACAACTTTTTCGATTTTTATGTTATGTTTGTTGTGTTAAGTGATTCTGGTTAGTGTCTAAAAACCTATGCTTTCTCTAAGAATCAAACATTTTCATTATGTAGATTTGTAGAGTGTGAGAGTGACTGCCATATTTAGTTACTACTGACGTAATAAGATACATCGGTACTCGATCAAGATGAGTCTAAAGACATCTCATTCGTAAAAATTGGTTCAACAGTATGTTTGTTTGAGGTGACACATTACTCTCACATACATAATACAGTTTCTGTAATTTTCTGACAGTATACAAAGTCAAATATTTTTTTCACCTTCTTTTATAAAATAAAAAGATCCCATAATTTTGTTACGATACAAAAAAAAGACGCGTCTATGCTCACGATAATTTCTGCAAACTGACAGGGGTAAACAGGACACGAGCCAATTTTTACAAATTGACAACCGTCCGAGGTCAAAGCGATCGTTTGCGACACATTGCGAAACCTTTGGAATACATTCCTTTCATACTTTCCGATTCAATTTATTCTTGGTTCGATAGATATAAATGAAATATGCTCACCATGCTATGTAGGGTTAACGTAAGACGGTATTCCGTCTGGATGGGTCAGGGGATACCCTAGAGGGACATTATAGTGAACTTATTGGGTGAAGTTCTTCAGAAAGGTCAGGTTCGTAGTACTCGTAACCGGCGACACTGGCGTGCGTGTATTACCAGAGGCCGTATTATGAACTATTAATGCTATCATTATTTCACTGCGAAAAAAGAATGGTGCTATCGGCCTTGTATAGCTCCGTCTCTCACTCACACTGGAAAAATGGTGGCATTAATAAGTCATTATACGGCTCCAGGGGGCTTAAAACGCCTGCCAGGGTTGCGGGAAAGTCCGAAAGGGATACTGGGGACTTGGCAACAGGCAACTGAAGGAACACGGGCGGGTTTTAGTCAGTTAAAGTCTGACACACCCTTCCGCTCCGCCCAGAGCGGGAGAAGTCATTGGATGATTTACCACAGTCAAAAAAAAAAAAAATGGGGCTTAAAACAGCCACTTTGGCGGAATCATAATAGGAAAATATTATGAATCATCGTAAAATGTTACAAACTGACAATATGATCTGCGTGCGATTCATGTTACGAAATAATTCATCTGTTTGACAGTTTTCTATGGAGATTCGTAAAATGGCCCACACATTATGAATTGCTTTGGTGTTAAATTACAGGAATTGCTTAAGACGGCTGGAAATTCAGGAAATGAATTGCTTTTAGAGGAATTGCTAATGTGGCCGTTTTACGTCCCCTGATGTATGAACGTAAACGAACCAAAAGGAGTATGTAAGGATCGCAGCACATGGCGTTCTGTAGTTCCTGCGTACCCCCATGAGAACAGGGCGTGAGTTTATGTATGTACTCGTATGTATGTACTCGTATGTATGTGCATGTAGGAAGGAGGAAGGAGGTCGAGGAGGTCTTGAAGGAGCTCTTGGCTAAGTAATAACAGCCGCATGGGTCGATCCATCAGGTTAAGCTACGCTTGCCGGGGTTGGTCCGTGGATGGGTGACCATCTTTACATATCGAGACTCCTCCATGCCTCGGAAAGCACTTTAAGCCGTTGGTCCCGGCTGTCATTTTTGGATCTTTGACAGTCGTTACGGGTCGTCAGAAGCCCGAAAGTCTGACAACCAGTCTTACCAAAGGGTATCATATTACCCAGTTACTGGGTTGTGGATGTCAGATAGGCAGGCGGTCCATTTAAAATACTGGTATACAGCTGCATCCGGTTAGACTGGAAGCCGGCCTTAACATAGTTGGGAAAAGGCAGGCAGATGATGATGATGTACGTGCATGTAGGGTTTTGGTAGCTATGTATGCATTTCAGAAAAAATACATCATTTCTTTTCCATCAAGCAAGCAGTGTGTGTGAAATATTAAACAGTAATTACTTATTAATTTTATTGTATCACAATCATGCATTGCTAATTTATCGGGTTCCTATATATTTACCGACATTTAGGTTTGTTTTATGTTTTTTTTGGTACAGGGGTTTAGAGTACTCATAATGAAACTTCGTCTTCATGTAACGCTAAAGAGTGGATATGGAGAATTGATGACGAGGTGATGACTCTTCGTAATGATGTAGTGAATCCGTGTGAAATGTAGCGTCTGCACTTCTACCGGTTAAGTAGGTTTCTCAAAATACTTTATCTCCTCGGGCGTGACAATAGAGATGTTGAATTTATTTTTATCCTGTTAAAAAATATTGGACACATTTTTTTTTCCTGTTAAAAAATTTTAAACACATATTTTTTCTTTTCTGTTACGTAGGTTATCAAAAGATTACCGCGATACATTGAGTTGCAATGTGGCATGACGTCACGCCTTGTTAGATTTTATACTTAGTTATAACGTACCGAGCCCCCACTCCCCAACTTTAATGCGTTCTATCTAAGTAATATTTTATTAAGTTAAAGCAAAACATATTTATCTGTTTTTTTTCTGGGTGACGAACTAAATAGAATTTTTTTTTTTTTACTAAGGCCTCATCCCTTTTTTGGAGTCTAAATGCAAAGCCTTTGAAAAGCTTAGTTTAAAAAAGTTATCCCTGCTTTTATACACGTTCCTATCAATATTTTATTCTTTTACTTTTGTGTTGGTATGATCTATTTTTATATAGGAGTCACACGAATGACCTTGCCGTGGTTGAAACTAGAAAGCCAGTCGGGAATAATGGTTGTGTCGAGGTTAACGGCACAGGGTGCGTCAGACGAACCAAAGTTTCGGTATTGACGGCTTTTTCCTTTGATATTATACGTCTTTTATTATTTTATCAGCTATACATTTTTATATTTATAAAACTTAAACAAAAGATGTTGAAATTATTTTTGAAATAAAAAAGGGCTTTGTACCTTAAACGAAATTCAAAGACACAACGTAATAGAAGGAATTTTTAATGTAGTCTATTTTCAGATTGATACTAAGTCAATCTGTCTAGCCTTTTCCCAACTATGTTGGGATCGGCTTCCAGTCTAATCGGATGCAGCTGAATACCAGTATTTTGCCATGGAGCGACTGTCTATCTGACCTCCACAACCCAGTACTGGGTAATACGATACTGTAGTAAATACTCGAAAGTATGGCAAATATTTATTTGAATGTTGTACTCTTCTTAATCTAATGCACAGCATTGTCATTGTTTTTTGTGTGTCAAAAAAATAAATAAAAAAACCATGACATTCTACTTTTGCTCTTATTTATATTTAACTAGCTGCGCCCCGTGGTTTCACCCGCGTAAGTCTCGATCCCATGGGAATATCGGGATAAAAAGTATGCTATGTCCTATTCCAGGTCATGGTCTACCCCTGTGCCAAATTTAATTCAAATCCGTTCAGCCGTTCACGCGTGATGGCGTGACCAAGGGAAATAGGGATTCATTTTTATAAATATAGATTATTTAATTTACATCAGATACTCCTTGGTAAGACTGGTTCCGAGGCACAGAGGAGTCTCGGTATGTAAAGATGGTCACCCATCCACCGACCAACCCCGGCAAGCGTAGTTTAACCTGATGGATCGACCCGTGCGGCTGTTATTACTTAGCCACGAGCTCCTTGAGAGAGAGATTGATAGTAAGTGAAGATGAAATTGATAAGTATTCGTGTTATTGTCTAGATTGAACTGGAGTCAGAAAAAAAGCTGCTCTTCTAAACATTTTTTTTTAACTCTTGTCTAATACATTTTTTATATAAAATATTTCACTATAAAACTCCAACGAGAAATATTTTATAATAAAATATTTTAAATGTACATGGGATCGTCGCTAAAGGCTGTATATCTAATGAAATAAGTTTTATCATTTATACAACACTATATACAACCCACGTCTTCTTCCCATGGGGGTAGGTAAAAAGGACAGAACGCCACCTGCTACGATCCTCACATACTCCTTTTGCTTCGTTTACGTTCCACTCCGGTTGCGAGTACTAGCAGCTGACCTTTGTGAAGAATATCACTAATATGGTCACTATAAAGGGTGTTAGGGTAAACACCGTTATCCTTGAAACCAGTTGTGTAGAACGTAATATAAATGGAAAATTACAACTTTAAAAGAAAAAAGAAAATCTACATTTTACTACAAGAATATTTCACCGTACGCACAAGGGCAACGAACTTACGTCTCAACACGGGCGGGGTGCGCTGGAGGTGACCTGACCGGCCGCGAGCGCGACCCCTATTGTGTATTTATGTTGTGTAGGTAGATAGGAGGGGCGACCTCGGGCGCATATGCATGAATTTGCGGACGGTGTCGGATAGAAACTTATAAAAATATTTTAATGAAAAAAAAAATTTTTTTTTTGTATCTCGGTCATTTATTTTTATATTTAAGTCAATTACCCATGCTTTGAGTGACAACGGTGTTTACCCTTACACCCTGCATTATGTCCTGCCATGGCGTCTCTCTCCGGCGTCGTTATTCGGATTTATCTCGTTATAATTTTCAATGTTTCATATTTAAACTTTTCCCCGGTTTTGGTATTAATGCATAATCCAGATTATAATTTGTAAGCTGTGTATTAGACTAGGGTACGATAATTTAAAATGACCGGCGCTTTAGTTACTAAACACGTTTATTTTTAATGAGCTTTAAAAATCTAAACTGTATTCATAAAATGTAGGTATTTATGTTTCGAAATAAAACAGGCTACAGTTTAAATGATATAATTTTTAACGTTCATTAGCCTTTTATTTAGAGCAGTTGTGGCCTAGTGGTAACGGCCATTTTTTTTTGATGGTGGGTAATCAAAATGATTTCTCCCGCTCTGGGCGGAGCGGAAGGGCGTGTCAGACTTTTACCGACTAAAACCCACCCGTGTCAAAGTCAAAGTCAAAGTCAAATAATTTATTTCAACTAGGCACATTAAAGGCACTTTTGAACGTCAAATACATAGAAATAGAACTGATTCTAGTTGCCCCTTCCAAAAGGTAGTTTTCGTATGGAGAAGAATGGGCAAGAAACTCCACCGTTACTCTTTTAAAAAAAAAAATGTTTTACAATATTTGGTATAGGTACATCAATTATATAATTACATGTGAAGACGATGCACCGAGAATACAATTACAATAGGTAAAAAGAATTAAAAATTAAAAATGGAGCAATGAAAAATAAATAAATTAAGTATGTGATAGGTACATGGTGCTCACATATTTACAAACATTAAAGTATACGTACGATAACACAATATTTCTACAAACTTGCAAGTAATACTAATACGACAGTGTGTGAGATTAATTATCATAAAATGTAAAAAAATCGATGATATAAAAACAATAAATTTTACAACTAGATTAGCAACCAGTTTGATTTTGTCCGTGTTCCTTCAGTTGCCTGTTGCCAAGGTCCCGGTATCCCTTTCAGACTTTCCCGCAACCCTGGAGTGGTAACGGCCGCGATTTTGTAGGATGTAAGTTCGAACCCGGACAGGCACTTAACTTTGTGTAAATTATGTCATCATCACTGCTCTCATCACATGTGACATCTACGAACTCGCACTGGGCGGGCGCGGTGTATTACGGCCCGCTCCCATTCACCGAGAGGAGGCCTATGTCCCAGCAGTGGGAACATTATAGGCTGATTATGCTATACCTTTTACATCTCGGACAAGATCGTAATTTTCTTATGACATATAGTACCTAGCTAGCATCCTACTAATATTATAAACGCGAAAGTTTGTGAGGATGGATGGATGGATGGATGGATGTTTGTTACTCTTTCACTCAAAAACTAGAAAACGGATTTGGATGAAATTTGACACACAGATAGTTTATAACCTGGATTAACACATAGGTTTTTTATCCCGATATTCCCACGGGATCGAGACTTACGCGGGTGAAACCGCGGGGCGCAGCTAGTGATAAGTATCTAGCTAGTGATAAAAGTATCCTATGTGTTAATCCAGGTTATAAGCTATCTGTTTGCCAAATTTCATCCAAATCCATTCAGCCGTTTTTGCCTGATTGAGTAACAAACATCCAAACACACAAACTTTCACATTTATAATATTAGTAGGATTCCATCTGTTTGGAGGATCCTCCCTTTTCTATGGAGGATGATGAGTGAACTTTACACCCTGTTTCTCATGCCCCTTTATAGGGCTCACTATGGAAGAATTTCTGACAATCAACATCAAAGGGCGTCTTCAAATTTGCCGCAAAGAGCCGCCACGCTGCTTTGTTAATCCATATGAATAAAAAACGCGCGACTGCAGCGCTGCACCTGCGCTGCGGCCGCACAGCAGTGCATCGATCGACTAGTGGCGACGCGCACGTAATTTTTGATCAAAACATGAACGAAAATCAGGTTGAAGAATTTATCGATGAGGTCGAAAAGAAATGTACAACAAATAAAAATGCTCGAACCTAGCGAAGGCGTTTGAAGGCGAAAGTGGTTTTGGGATGTAAATAGGGGATGAAAGTTTGTACGGTAAAGTTCAACATTTTTGCCCCCATCAGGCACGGCTCGTAATCCCATTTAAAAAAACTTAAAAGCAACAGTTTCTTTCAACCAGCGGGTCATTAGATAAGAGTCTAATTAAAGACATTGTTTCAGCCATTGGTAATAGCAAAGCGGGAGTACCCTTACCACCGATGGGAGCCGCTATACTTCGGCACGAACAAGGAACCCTGGTACAGCGAAACACTATCCTGGGAGGGACTCCAGGACAAAATGACTCAGGTAAGACCAGCACCCTAATTGCGAAATACACCATCAATCACAATCTGAATTGGTTTGACACAAAGGTCTAATCCATTGCTTCATAAGTTCGAAGAAAAATTCAGCTCAACAACGTAAATAACGCAATAAAAGTTGTTGAACTGTCAAAATGAAACAGAGGCCCTAGACAAAGTGACATTCTATCAGCGACAACGATGATGGAAAAGGCAAAAATGTATAGGACTAACAGACGCTATAGAAAAGCTTATGTCAATTTTTACCCGACTACGGCGAAGAAAAAAGGAGGGTTATGATTTTGACCGGTATGTATGTATGTATGTATGTATGTTCATCTGTTCCCTCCTATCTTCCAAACCACTGGTCACAATTTGACAAATGAGGTATCGTTAGAAGCGTCGTGATTGTCCGCTGGTTATAGGCTATGTGAAGTCACATTAAATTAAAAATGGCGCCCTCTAGAGGACATAAAGTAAGGAACTTAAAAAAAAAAATGGTTTAATCGTACCATGTTGGGTATCAAATGAAAGGGCTTAATGAGCACATTTCTAAAATATATATATTATAAACCCAAAAGAATTTAAAAAAAAATCAAGTAATAAAAACTAAAACCCAACTACGACTTAAAAGGTATAAACAAGACACCACAGACAGACAAATTAAAAATCCGGAGTCACACGTAATCTGTTCGATTTATGCCCTAACACGTGTGACTCCGGATTTTTAATTTGTCTGTCTGTGGTGTCTTGTTTATACCTTTTAAGTCGTAGTTGGGTTTTAGTTTTTATTACTTGATTTTTTTGTTGAAAGTCGTTGTAGAAATACGAAACGTTTTCGAAGCGAGTGTCACTTGTCTAGGCCCTCAGATTAGTCTTAATCGGTTACGAAAATAAGTTGCGCATGATAGATAGATAGATTAGATAGCTGATAGACCGCAATGAGTTTTTAAAAGGTCTCCAACGGTCATTTATTAAAAAAAAATGGTATTTGTAGAATAAAAGTGTTTTTTTTTTGTTATTCCGTGTAATACCAATTTAGGGGCCATTTTGTTATCTTCGTGCTATGGACGCGAGTTAACGTTCAGTGTCATAATTATGTTATCAAACATTTTACCCTCGACATAGTCGGCATGCCTGCAGGCGTAGCATGGCGCTTTCTATCTCTACGAAGAATAGACATAGCTTTTTCTATACAAAGTGACAGTTCGTTTCTTCATTTATGACATCGCACCGTAGAAATCCTTCTACAATCTGTCATTTTGTCTTTCATTTCTAACGATCTTTGTCTAGGTCTTTTTGTTGGTAGACTATTTCGGAAGAAAGTTTTCTATCCTTACTGTCAAAATCACACTGACAACCGATAAATCCTTTGACAAAACAAAGAATTCTGAGTCGACTTATGTAAAAGCGTGAATTTCGTAAAAAGTGCAGTTGACTCTTTCTACTTTGCTGCCGTCGTACTGTCTACAGGAAACGTCATTTTTGTCTACTCTTCCGTCGACAAAACGGTGCTCATGCTACGCCTGCTGGAGGCAAAAAGTTACGCGGTATGGTGAGTCTGTCAGACCGGATTTTAACTTGTTATTTCTCAAATCATATTTGATAAATAACTTGTTATAATGTACAGGCAAGAAAAGGAAATCGATCGCCATATCGAAAATGCCCGGAAAAGCTACTGGTCCATGAAGACGCTAATGAAGGGCGATCTACCGATCTCCCTGAAGCGAAAACTCATCGATATGTGTATTTTGCCCGTTCTAACCTACGGTGCCCAGACCTGGTCGCTCACCGAGTCGCAAAAGTTCCGCCTTGGGGTTTGCCAAAGAGCAATTTAGCGCAGCATTCTGGGTGTAAACCGAACTGACAGAATACGAAACACCACGTTGCGGTCCAAAACGGGGATCCTAGGCGTAGGCAAAAAGGCTGCCAAGCTAATATGGGATTGGGCGGGTCATGTCAGCCGCATGCTTAGCGACCGCTGGGCAACAGTCGCCACACGGTGGGTGCCTGAGGATGGACGGCGCCGCCGAGGCCGGCCCAGGAAGAGATGGAGGAATGATCTAGACGCGTACCACAAGGGTTGGATCGAGGTGGCCCTAGAAAAGGATGTTAGGAAGGATTTGGGGGAGGGCTTTGCTCAGCAGTGGGACAGTATAGGCTAACATAAAAAAGTACCTACTAATGTATATAGTAGGGGTGTAGTTTAGGAGTTAAAATAAAAAGAATATTACAAATCAACAACATTTATTTATTTTTCTAAACTCGGGAAGCGTTTTTAGCAGAAAAACTAGACTTCGTTACTTTTTTACATACGTATACATTACTTAATATTGACCCACGGTAGCGGGCAGAGGGCGTCTAGCGAACTACTGAGCGCAATTAGACAAGAAATTCAATTCATTAGAATGAAAAACGACGGTTTATGTGCAGAGGTGGGCCTGACAGACACTACCAGGCATACCGAGGGTTAAAATAAAATAAGTAAAATAAAGAAAAATGCGTTTATTGGCATTGTAGCAGAAAAATACACCTTAAAACTATAAAAACAGAAAACAATTATTAGAATGCCAAAAGAGCCTCAGGGCCACCTGATGCTGACAACCCACGAGTGTCATACGCTAGAATAATAATAGAGTAAATTTCGTGAGAGCAGTGGTGGCCCAGTGGTAACGGCCACGACTTACGAGTTGTACGTCGTAGGTTGGAACCCTGACAGGCGCTTTACTTTGTGTAAATTATTTCATCGCCACTGCTCTAATTATTAGAATGCCAAAAGGGCCTCAGGGCCACCTGATGCTGACAACCCACGAGTGTCATACGCTAGAATAATAATAGAGTAAATTTCGTGAGAGCAGTGGTGGCCCAGTGGTAACGGCCACGACTTACGAGTTGTACGTCGTAGGTTGGAACCCTGACAGGCGCTTTACTTTGTGTAAATTATTTCATCGCCACTGCTCTAATTATTAGAATGCCAAAAGGGCCTCAGGGCCACCTGATGCTGACAACCCACGAGTGTCATACGCTAGAATAATAATAGAGTAAATTTCGTGGGAGCAGTGGTGGCCCAGTGGTAACGGCCACGACTTACGAGTTGTACGTCGTAGGTTGGAACCCTAACAGGCGCTTTACTTTGTGTAAATTATTTCATCGCCACTGCTCTAATTATTAGAATGCCAAAAGGGCCTCAGGGCCACCTGATGCAACCCACGAGTGTCATACGCTAGACTAGAATAATAATAGAGTAAATTTCGTGAGAGCAGTGGTGGCCCAGTGGTAACGGCCACGACTTACGACTTGTACGTCGTAGGTTGGAACCCTGATAGGCGCTTTACTTTGTGTAAATTATTTCATCGCCACTGCTCTCAAAACGGTGAAGGAAAACATCGTGAGGAAACCGGCATGTCCTAGAACCAAAAATTCGAAGACATGTGACATCTATCAACCTGCACTGGGCCTGCGTGGTAGATTACGGCCCGCTCCCTCTCGCAGAGAGGAGGTCTGTGTCCCAGCAGTGGGAACGTTATAGGCTGATTATGAAGTGAAATTGCGTTGTGCTACTTATTGTTATGTGCGACAAAACTATGAATTTTGTTTGTACAAAATACCAAAGGCTTGATTTTCCCACTGCGGCACGCGCCGTCGGTCTGTCCATCCGACCATTTATATGTCACAGGGCTGTATTTTTCTAAAAGTAGGTAGCCAGTTTAAATTTTTATCTAGGCTTTTATCGTGACTAATTGTAAAAAATAGGTTACCTATCCTATAAGTTCGATTGCTTGGCTAGTTTAATTCACTGAAAATGTTTATGTTTCCCACTAGATGCTGGAGATGTGTCTACAAGAATACCGCATGGTGGTCCTCGACGGGGGCTTCCTCTCACACGCAGCCAGCCCCAAGTCCAAACATAAATATAAAAGAGCTCAGGACATAAACTCAAGCAACTACATGAAGATAATCAAGTGGTTGAGAGAGAAATATGAAGAACGACACGAGTGTAGAATGCTGTGGGGTTGCGAATATTCGAGGAGAAAATAATCATGAAATATGCGTCTAAGATGCAGTTTTGAGTTCCCCAAGGCTTTATGTATATTATGTCACCCTATAATTGTGAGTTTATAATTCATCGGTATTATTTCCGTTAGATTATAAACTGTCGATAAATTGTGAACTGCAACAAACCATTTACAATTTCACGCATTATTTTGCGATAGTTTGTAATATATCCATGGGAAACCAAGAAATTGCGAACTGGTATCAAAGTTTCTTGGGACGTAACGCCTCTTGCGGTAATAATAAATAGCCTGGCTAGCTGCCAGCAACTTGGAAGCAGCGCTCGCCGGCCGCTGCCGTGACACCACTCGCTTTGCTCGCTCGGCTCACGCGCTGTCACAGTTCTAACCTAACCTAACCCATTTTAACCAGTTCCAAATTTTTCGACAGTTTATTATTTAAAGGAAATAATACCGATAGATTATAAACTACCAGTTCTCACAATCTTACGGTGACATATACTTATACCAGAAGTTAGTTATAACATTGTTGATTCATTGTTTACAGAAACTCACGCTTAATATGGCACTAGATATGCAGTTCGAATGCTTCAGGAATAAATTGCACGTTTATAAGCCATCTCTATGTACCATTTACGATGTTTTGTAGTATTTTGCATCTTCGTTTTTCATATTATAAGTGCTACAAGGTGAACTGTAATAGGATGTATTTCTTATACGTCGTGATAATACAACCTATTATGCTAAAATGAGCATCTCATTTTTTCTAGGCGCAAGTAGTTCGAGACAATGAGAATTTTAAGTGTTTTTGAAAATTATCCAAAAAAAATACCAGTTATTCATTATACAAATGACAGATCAAAATTTAAGAATTTGTTAATTTTGTGATAATCCTAATTTTTTTTTTTTTATTCCATTTATATTTATTTGGCTTTAGGCTGTTAAGAAAAGAAAGAAAGAAAAATATTTTATAATTTTTATATAGATTTTTTTTTTATTCTTTACTATTTTTGTATATTATATTTTGATTTAGTATTCTAAGCCTAATTCAGCACTTAATTTTGTCAGATATTCTATACGTTATATAAAATTACGGGTGAGGGTATCTACTGGTATGTTAGTTGATGAATGTCTTGTTCGATAATACTAGATATCTAGTAAGCAAGTAATGGTAAGTATATTTTTTCCAATCCTCAGTAAACTAAAAAAAATACTTACCTACTTACCAGCAATGTTCAAGGTCCTTCAAGATTATTGCAGGATAATTTTTCCTCCACCTATAACTCATGAAATAACTAGATTATTGTAGATAGACTCATAAATAATATTTATTAATGGAATTGCAATGTAATAAGAGTTGTCATCTGCCTAGCCTTTTCCCAACTATGTTGTGGTCGGCTTCAGCTGAATATTAATATTTTCATGGATCAGTCGCTCCATGTAATGATGTGTATAGTAATGTCAGGCAGTCACCAATCTGACCTCCGCAAACCCATTTAATAATTGTAATAATTTATTTCCTTGTATTTGATTTATTATTGTATTGTATCTTTATTTCTTTTTAAATACATATTTGTTACATTTTTAAGTATCTTTATTTTATTGTTACTGTGTGTAAACTGATTAATAATAATTTACTAGGTAGTACGATACCCCTTGTAAGACCAATGTAAACAAGAGTAAGGCCTAGTCCGCACTGCGAATTTTATTCGCGCGGTTTATATTCAATGTATGGCATTGCAACGAGCGCAAATTTTAAATCGCTAGTGCGTGTGCGTGTAGATACATAAGATATCATGTGTTACAGAATTGCGATAAAAATTTCGCGCGATTTTTTATCGCAGTGCGGGCTAGCAAATTTTCGCAACTAGCACGCCAGTAGATATGCAAATTAGGATTGTAATAAATTAATGTCTCCTAAACGTACCTTGTAAACAACTTTATGTTCCTATACATAATACTGTTAACACCAGAGATGTTACATTAAATATTTATTAGCGGTTTTATGTAAAATAATGGCTTACTTCTTAGAAATCGCCAGGAATTCATAATAGACTTGTGATAAAATGTTTCACGTCTCTGGAATTGTTTCAATTTTACAAGCTTTTATGTATTTTATTGATGTTCTATACAGATTATAATCATTTATAATGAATCTAGTTATTGCTTTGTATTAGCATGATTTAAAGTGAAACCACGACGTAGAGCTATGATGAACCCTAGTGTATACAATATGTTAAAAAAAAACCTGTCCGATCCGTGAGGGTGTTGTTACTGTAAGTATTGTACTGAGTGTCTATATATGTGGAAAAAATCACCAATTTTTTATTTATTAAAAAAAAAAAAATGGTGATTTTTTGAATCTTTTTTTAATATTTCCAATAATTTGCCTTAATCTTTTTTTTTATAAATTTCCAATAATTTGCCTCAATTTTTATCAATGGGTGATTTTACCAGTTTATTACATGGGGCGCGGGCGGCTGTCGTTTAACGGGTGTTTATAAGTCATAACTGAACCCTGTTGAAAATTCGTAATTTTAAATAATATGTAGATTTGGGGTAATATTGGTACTAAAAATGTGAATTTTAAATAGCAATAACTTTTTTTTTTCAATAATAATAAGATTTTTTATTATTTTTTTAGGGTATTTTTTATTGCAGTAGGGATGTACGCCTTTTGGGTCGGACAGGGTTTTTTTACATAATGTATCTTTTCGAGGTCTTCTTATGTGGAATGTTTCGTCCTAATCAATAAAGATTTTAATATATATTATTAGATGCATTTCTTGTGTTATGTGGCCTAAAAACTGTTTGTACCTTTCCTTCATAACATCACGCCTGTATTCCTCGTAGGGTTTTGGTCAGTTATTAAAACCCACGTAATAGGGGGCGAGCCTATTGATGGGCTGGAATCCGGGCTACTACTGAAAAATTCCAGATGGAAAAAAAAAAATTGGTAGGACATAGAGCTCGACTAAAATGTATACATAAGACCTATAATGTAATACCTGTGTCCACAAATAAAGATTGATTGATTGATTGAAAAACCCAATAACTCTTTGGTCTGCCCGGGTATCGAACCCAGGACCTCATCCTCAGTACTAGCGAACGAGGCAGACCTTTCCTTTTTAATACTCCGTGTTTTTACCCAACCTACGGCAAAGCTGAAATCCGAGTAATGCTATAATATGCCTATTAACGCGAGAGTAAGTATGTTTGCTTAGATATCTGTGATTGTGAATTGAATTAATGGGCAATAATCCATTTATTTTAAAAGGCAGCTATGTAGGTACTTAACTCAAAAAAAAAATAAGTTGAATAAAAAAAAATCTTTTTCTGATACTTATACACCGTGACATTTTAATCGTCTTACAAAGGTGGTCCACTCAATGTATCCGACATAAAATACCTCCAGACACGATTTTTTTTTTTTACCATTAATTAATATAATAGGTACAAAGAAAAATAAATATTGCATTAGAATTCTGAAACATCCTGTTATTAATGTTTACGTATCAAACGGTAGAACATACCTACGCAGCGCACGGGTCGAGTAGATCATTCCAATACCGAAAGCCAATCAAGCATAGTCCACGTGGACTGTCATCCAATGAGGAGCTCTAATGCTATCCTTTGAGTAGAGCCGCGCGTGTCACGCCCCGCCCCTTTCACTCGAAAAATAAGTGAAGGTCAATCTCGCTCGCAGCGTCTCAGTTGCGGCCGAATACCGGAAGTGGAAGTGCGCGCGCGCTACCGGATATCAAACGTTGTTCGCGATCGTTACAGTGCAAGAAGTGAATAGTTCCTCATAATCATTGTGAAGTAGGTATTCACAATGATTATGAGGAACTATCGATACTCGAATATCGAGTACCTACAAATGGTGCGCCTGTACGCAGTGAGTGGTGACAATTTACGGGGAGCAAGGAGATTGTAATCTGAAAATGTTACGCAACCGAGGTGTGATCAACCCGCAAGTGCCAGGACTGCAATTTCAGTAACTACATATATTTTGTTTGTTATTTGCTAGGTTAGTAGACATGAGTCAAATTTCTATCTTCAATAGGGTCGAACGAACACAAATTGATCAGTTATTGAAATCGGCCGTATGTTTGTAACTTTCTTTTTTATTAATCTGCACTTACTATGTACCTATACCCCATTTGAAATAAGATTAGATATTGAAACAAACCTTTATACAGTCCGTTCAACCGATTTTGACTTCTATTCCGTAGGCATAAGGATGGCATTAAAAGAAAAAAAGGTTACACACATTTTTGCAATAGGGGGAATGAACTCTGTTAAAGATGCCGCCGCTTCAGTCCGTGCCGCCTTTGGAACGCAATGCTCGGACCGCGCTCATAACAGGGTGTTTCAAACTACGTCATGCGTCTTACTATTGAATTTTTTTTATTTTTTTATTACTCAAATGTTCATAAATACCTATCTTTTTTTTATGAATGTGTAGTAGTCATTGGATACATGAAGTGGGCTGCGGATGAAAGACGATTAAAATGCCACGGTGTATATGTAGGGTAGTGTGCATGACCGAAATAAAGACTTTCCTGGAAAAAATCTTTTTGTAATTATTAAACTTCTTACAACATCTTAACTTCTTTCTCTCTCTCTCTACCACACATAGTCTCTCATTCACTCATCGCTGCATTCATGTCTGTCTACTCATTTTTTTAATTCAGATGCGTTCCTACATATATTTTGACTGGGCACAATTTGAAATCTGGCTACAATAAGAATCGAATCATAATCAGAGGGTTAGATTTATTTATTGAGGAAAAAAAAGTACACGGAAATAATAAAGAAAATAAAAGAATTTTTCCTTATAGAGTCCTATACGAGTAATATTAAGATGTCGTCAAGTATGTGATCAGTGTAGCCACTCGAGCGGCCGGGAGTGGCTCTTATTGTTTATCTTGTCGAGTGTACAAGGAGGCCACTTAATTGCACATTGGACACAACATTGGCCACTTCTGGATCAAGTTTTATAGAGAAATGTTACGTATACCTGGTTACAAGCATGGTGGGTTTTTTTTTATAGTCTTGTTAACATATGTTTTATGCTATTGGCTAGCAAGCAAGCAACTGGTACCTAAACCAACTGCTAACTCGCACGAATAAAAAAAAAAAATGACTAAGTGAAAAAGTGTTCATTCTGAGACTTATTATTTTCCTACATAGGTAGTATTCCAAACATACCTCTGCCAAACCGAAAAGCAGTTGGATGAAAATTATTATGTTTGTGAATATACACGTTCTCATTATTTTTCCGTTAGTAACTTACATAATTTTAAGCGAAGTGTGGGACGCCCCCCAGAGTTGGCTGGGACAGACTGGATGCGGAGGACAGGGTGTTGTGGCGCAGCCTGGGAGATGCTTATGTCTAACAGTGGACTATGATAGGCTGAGTTGATTGAGCAAATATATACAAAAAAATAAGTGTAAAATTTAATACATAATTATCTAGTGTTACAGTGTTAAAATTTTATTTTGTTTCTTCAAAATACGTCCTAATTTAAAAACGCTTCCTAAGTGCAGTGTGGCACAGGAAAAGAGAGACCTATGCCCAGCTGTGGGTGAAGTCAAGCTGTGGATGATGATGATGGATGAAGTGCAGTGTGTTGATAGCAAGGAGAACTGTAAAGCCTCTCCCCCACCGACGGAGAAACGCGCGTTCTACTCCTATTATCGCTGCAGTGTGTAACTTCGTGGCCGTCCAAATACAAAATGTACTGAAAACAGATATCGCAATAATGCTTGCATAAATATTACGATAAAGCCTCTCCCACACAGGTGCGTTTTTATCGCGCGATAATAACGCACCTTTGTGGGAGAGGCTTTATCGCAATATTTACGAGCTGTTTCCCTACCTTGTATTTTTGAACCGGAGGAAAGCTGCAGATAATTCTACCATTTTAAGGTAAAAATGTTGTTGTCAGAGTATTTTAAAAGAAGAATGATATTTTATGAGAAAAAAAAGTTATGAAGACGTATTACAAACATCTAAATAAAGCCTACACGAATTCGATATTTTCTTAAAACATCTGTCTTCAAACGTCCTTGCTGAACCAACAAGACGTGTCTAAAAATATAATAGACAGTAAATGATCGATGGATCTCCTCTTTTATGTTGCTGAGTAAGAACTAACAAGCTTTACGCAGCTAATGTAATATAAAATGGATGGAAGAAAAACGCCTACGCGGACTATTCAAACATAATTCCATAGAACGAAAGGAATCTTCTGTTTTTTGTTTATTTTCTTTCATCTGGTGGCCGTGTTTACTCGGAACGTCCAATAACTTGCCATTGTTTGATTTCGCGTCCTTATAGTCTTTTTATAGATATTTACTTCTGTCGGCAACTAATAAAATACTGTGTGCAGAGTCAGACAATCGTTTTTGAGAAGCTAGAGGGGGCGTAAAACGGCCACATTTAGCAATTCCTCTAAAAGCAATTAATTTCCTGAATTCCCAGCAGATCATTAACAATTCCTCTAATTTCACACAAAATGGTGACTCTTAACAGCTCAATCATATGTACTCAATTAAATTCATAATCGAATCACATTTGGTGTAAATGTTGTTGCATGAATTTGACGTTATGAAATGACCGTAATTTAAATTAATTTTTCTCAAGGATCTATCTTTATTTTACATTTATTATACTAAATTAACTAAAAACCCAACCTTTTAGACAAAATCGATCATATTATTCGAAACACTTTAACATCCATTTTAAATGTGGCACTGGACGACCGCGCATGGCTTCAAGCCACACTACCCATTCGTTTTGGTGGGCTCGGCGTCCGCAAAATTTCCAGTGTAAGCCTACCGGCGTTCCTGTCCTCGGTCCACAGCACCGAAAAGTTAACCGCAAGAATTTTAGCCTCTTCTCAGGTTGACTCTGAAGTGCCGTGTTTGACCGATGCAGTGAATGCCTGGAAAGTGGCTTGCCCGGACCCGGACACGGTTCAGCCCGAGAACCCGTCTTCCCAGAGACAGTGGGATGAGCCGCTCTGCAGGTTGGTACGGAATAAACTTATTAATACGTCCACCAATACTGCTGAGCGTGCCCGCCTGCTGGCTGTGGGTGAATGGGAGTCGGGCCTCTGGCTTCAGGCGCTACCGTCACCCAACATAGGTACTATGCTGGGTGACACCACATTCCGGCTCGCTACATGTTTGCGTCTGGGCGCTCCTTGCGGTGCTCCACATCGTTGTCAATGCGGTGAAGGAGTCGACTGCCTCGGACACCACGGCCTATCCTGCAGCAAGAGCGCTGGTCGGATGGCACGGCACGCCAGCATTAATGACATTATCCGTCGGGCTCTTGTCACCGCCGGGGTGCCAGCTGTGTTAGAACTCAACGGCTTGGCACGCGACGATGGGAAGAGGCCAGACGGAATGACCATAATGCCCTGGAAGTTGGGTAGACCTTTGGTGTGGGACGCAACCTGTGTCGACACCCTCGCGCCATCCCATCTTCCTAGCACGGCGGGCTGTGCTGGGACAGCTGCTTCAGGAGCAGAAAACCTCAAACGGCGCAAATATAACAACCTTATTGGGAGCTATATGTTTGAGCCGTTTGGGGTTGAAACACTAGGGCCGTGGGGTCCGAGTGCTCATCGAGTATTTCGGGACATCGCTAAGCGATTGGTCGACTCTTCACGTGACCAGAGGGCTGGCCTATTTTTAGCCCAACGAATCAGCATTGCCATTCAACGTGGCAATGCTGCCAGCCTTTTGGGCAGCCTTTTGGGCACCTTTCCCATTGACAACGATGCGGACGAATTCTTTGATGCTCAATGAGCCCCTCCCCTTTATTTTTTCTTTTTAATTTGTTATATATGTAATTGTTTTTTTAATTAATTAATTTTAATTTAACATTAAACTTCATTAAATTAATTCATAGTTTGTGAACTATTATACGAATCTCCATACAAAACTGTCAAACAGATGAATTGCGTTATATGAGATTTACGCAGATAATATATGAATTGTCAGTTTGTGACATTATACGATAATTCATAATATTATCTTATTATGATTCTGCCAAAGTGGCCGTTTTAGGCTCCCAGTCATATTTACTTCCCGCTTTATCCGAAATAGCACGTGGCAAAAAAAATCCGGTCGTCTTTGACTTTGTATAACCTAAAGTAGGTACAAATCTAAAAGATACCTATCTAGTACTTATGTTGAGCCACAGTTGAATCTAAAACTTTAAAATAACTATCGCGAAAATTGGATCAAGTGGTTCTCGGGTTATGCGCGCAATAACAGACAGACATAATTTCCCTCCTTATTATTTCCCTATTATTACATGGATCCGCGATTTTGCGGACGGACACCGACGAGCCCTGACGACGGACCGTGGGAAGGTGTACGTGCGGGGTCTCGCAGACATCGGAAGTTCCTCGGTGGCGCTCTGTGGTCGTCTGCCGTGCGTGTCCGTCTGCAATATTGCCGATCGTCGGATTCTACCATAACAGAGGCCCCAGACAAAGTGACATTCTACCAGCGATAACGATGATGGAAAATGTATATAACTGACATTAGCTGTTGAAAAGCATATATCAATTCTGTTGAAAGTCGTTGTAGAAATACGAAACGCTTTCGAAGCGATTGTCACTTGTCTAGGCCCTCTGGTGGTAATGTGAGTGTACTATAGGTACATCTCTGCCTAACCCTTCAAGTAAATACAGGTGTGATGTTAAACGTTGCATTTTATCATATTAAAAAAAAAGAAATTGATAAAAATATTATAACATCCTTCGCTTTTTGCAATGCCACAGGTCAATCTGCCTATAACCTTTTACCAACTATGTTGGGTTCGGCTTCCAGTCTAACCGGATGCAGCCGAAAACCAGTATTTTTAACCCCCGACGGAAAAAAAGGGGTGTTATACATGAAGCGGCTGCCTATCTGACTGCCATAACCCAGTTACTGGGTAACCCGATTCTCCTTAGTAAGACTGGTTGTCACACTATTGGGCTTCTGACAACCCGTAACGACTGTCAAAGATCTACGAATGACAACCGGCACCAATGGCTTAACGTGCTTTCCGAGGCAAGAAAAAGGGTCTAGATATGTAATAGATGGTCACCCATCCACGAACTCACAGCGGCCAGCGTAGCTTAACCTTCGGTCGACCCGTGCGACTGTTTCATATGGAAATGATATCATTCGAAAATGATACCTAATTAGCCAGAGTGGTTTCACTTCAATTAATATTTTGAGTACACGTTGGCGGCACACAACACTGTTTTTGTTTGCGTTTGGGGTAGCTTCATAACAAATGGGCACATTACACTATTAAACCACAGAATATATAGCTACAGAAGGCTGAGTATTACAACGAGCAAAAACGCACGCACACATAGACGAGAAATACGGCGGGCGGGCGACATAAAACAAATGCTAGTCGCGGGTGCGCTCGCACTCGCTGTACATGAAACGTGTCTATGCGTACGTGCGTTTTCGTTGGTCTTACGGAGCCGACCTCCTGCCTGCCTATCTATTCTATGGTTGAACGTCACACGTAGACAAAGAATGGCTCAGCTCCTGCATACAATTGCTTTTGGTGGGACTTGTGAGGGTGTAAGCACTAAAATAACAAGAGCGTGGTTCCCGGTAAACATTTACTTCTGAGAACTTGTGTGTGCTTAGTATATTAGACTAGACTTTGGGCATATTTGAACTTGGTCGTACCAAACTTTTTGGGACTGAATGGATAGTAAAGTTTTTAGTTCGGAGATTGTTACTACCTTAATTATGTTATAAATGACCAGTATATTATTAATTGGCTTCCGCCCGCGTGGTATGTCGATAAAAAGTAGCCTATTTCCTTTCCCGGGATGCCATCTATCTCCATCCCAAAGGAGAATGGGCGTTACTATACGAGTTGCGTCCCAACCCTTGTAACAAGTTGCGACTAGTATAAACACCTTCATTTAGTCTTTTTTATGATTAATAATCCAAGATTTTATTAAAATTGCGTGCAGGTCAAAAGTTATGGGGTTTTAAGTAAAAAAAGGAAAGTTATGGGGCTTCAAGTAAAAAAAACGTTATTTGAATTAAATAATGCTTTAATCATTTTTATGGTATTAATTAATTCATACTATGGCTGCTAAGTCGAAATTGAGGGCGAACATGGTGTTATTGAACATTCAAAAATTGGGTTAGGTTAGCTTCAACAGTGATGTAACTTATACCATGTGAAAGCTTTTGTGGTATTATTTAATTCATATTATGGCAGCTAAGTCAAAATCGAGCGCGAACATGGAGTTTTTGAACATTTTAAAAATATATTGGCAGTAGGTTAGGTTAGCGTCAACAGTGATGTAACTTATGCTGTGGCTTTTGGGGTATTATTTAATATTTAATTCATACTAAGGCAGCTAAGTCGAAATCAAGCGCAAACATGGTGTTTTTAAACATTCAAAAATCAGGTTAGGTCAGCTTCAACAGAGATGTAACTTATGCCATATGAAAGCTTTTAGGATATTATTTTATTCATACTATGGCAGCTATGTCGAAATCGAGTGCGAACATGGAGTTTCTGAACATTTTAAAATAAACTGACAGTAGGTTAGGTTAGTTTCAACAGTGATGTAACTTATGCCGTGGGAAAACTTTTAGGGTATTATTTAATTCATACTATGGCAGCTAAATCGAAATTGAGCGCGAACATGGTGTTTTTGAACATTCCAAAATATTCAAATCATTCACAAAAAAATCATATTCTAACAGTATGTGCGAAGCAGCGACGGGTTGCTAGCTAATAATAAAAACGGGTACCTTCATATCTACATGGGCATAATCTAATCTAACATAACCTAACGTTGCCTATCCAAACCTAAACTTTTTTTTTTCCGGGGTGTAAAATCCTCATGGATGTCCTCTGCCCTGGGGCGGGCGGAGGGGTCTGTCTCTTACTGACTCTTACTGACTAAAAACCACCCCGGTGTTCCGACTCACACCTACGCCGGGGGTCACGGGAACGTAAAAAATCTTCCGCAACCCCTGACTGGTGCCGGCCCGCCGCTGCGGGCCTCCTCGGGTCAGGGGGGGGAGTGACTTAGGGGCGCGCGTGGAACACTACGCGCCGCCACCTCGGGTCCTGATGTTTAGGGGGCGACGGACGTCCCCGAGATCCAAACCTAACCTAACCTAACCTACTTTTTATATTTTAGAATGTTCCAAAACAATTTTACTGCACGAGATACAGAGTTATGCTCATACATAAAAAATAAACACTCATTGTGATCTTTCATAACATATAGGTAGGAAAGTGTTACAACACTTGGGACGAACCTGCCCATTCTTCTTTAATCGAAATCCGTTCAGTGGTTTAGGCGTGAAAAGGTAATAGACAGACAGACAGACAGAGTTACTTTCGAATTTATAATATTAGTATGGATTTTTAACCCAAGAAAGAATAAGGACGCTTTCATTTTTGCAATAAGAAAATCTTTCTTAAGAATACCTATTTATAATCGTTTATGCGATTGTTTTAAGATAATAAGATAACTAGAAATATTCCAAACACTATTTAAAAATTTCCAAACATTGGTTTTAAACAACACATTCATACATGATTTTACCGATATTCTTGTCCCCCTCTCCCCCTTTATTGGCTTCGTTAGTGCCCTTAGAAAGCTTTTATGTTCCTATAAGCAGACAAAATGTAATATGTAACTTTATTGCAAAATCAAGTTAAAATAAAAGCTTGTGCTCCTCTTTCGTTTTAAAATTTTCCTTGTAAACAAAGTTGCTAACTAGATTGCTTCTCAGAAGTAAAAAATTTTTTAAGGAAAAAACTATTTTGGTAACATTCTTTTCTCATGTATTACAATAGGTATATAAATATATTCTATATTGGTTTTCATTACGTGTAGCAGAAATTTCCCTAGAGGCAGGAATATCTTGGAAAACGGGGGTAGCGTTGAGTGGCAAAAAATTGAGAAGCACGGCGTGAGGATAAGTGGAAAAAAATCTCAATAAGTTGGGAATTGCTTAGGAAAAACCACCACCGCGATTATATTAATTTTGAAAAATGGATGAGGGGAATGAACTAGGAATAGCGATTATATATATTTTTTTTAATGGATATGGGTAATATGAGCTAGGAATAGCGATTATATTAATTTTTAAAAATGGATGAGGTTAATATGAGCTAGGAATAGCGATTATATTAATTTTGAAAAATGGATGAGGGTAATATTACATATCCGGGTAATTACTGAAAAAAAATGAAAACAATAACATTATATTGTTTTGATTTTAAATAATTTATAAGAAAAACAGCTGTTCCGTACATTTTGACGAGGTATGCGAACATAAATGTACGGAACAGCTGTTTATTTTTTCGCGGTTTCTTAATTGTTCCCATAGTAAAAGTTGTTTATAATGATGAGTACAATGACTCCTTAAGAGATTGATGGTGTTTTACCAATAACCCTGTATATACAAAAACTTTCGTAAAATTGAAATGAATGAACGAAAATTTTCAAATTTATGCTACGTCTAAGTTATGTCATACAGTACGTGGTTGAAAATGTTGTAAAGATGCAAAATTGAATTCGTATCAGAATAGACAATGGTTATTGAACATTTTATTAACCAAGCACGTTCGCTGCAACTTCAGGCTTCTTTCTACCAGATAGATTTATACCGACTGAATATTTTTATACAGTTTTAAATTTTATTCGTTTAAATCCTGAAACCGAAAAAAAATAAGCTCGTCATAATGTTGGGAAAAGCTTATTTCGCGATTGCGATTTGCGATTTCAGAGTTGGTCCCATTGTGAAAGTTGTTCATAATGATAAATACAATGACTCCTTAAGAGGATTAAAACGAATAAAAACCGTGTAAAGGCTGTCCTTCGAAGAAGAATAAAATTATAGCCCTTTACTATTTTTTAACTTACTAGTTTTTAAAGTTCCGTACTTATAGGGTACCCTATTAATAAGGCTCCGCTGTCCGTCCGTCTGTCATAGGTACAGTTTATAATATGGATTAACACATAGGGTACTTTATCCCCTTAATCCCATTAGTACCTTCCCGTGGGATATTTTCCGCCATGCGACCTGCGATTTGTGGTCATTAAATGTGGCCTTTTCTCACGACATTTCATCCATTCCTATTCCATCTGGATTTTGTATTTCCCACTAAGCTTGCCAGCAGCTGAGGAACAAATTAGATACGTCATGTTCCGTGCCCTGTATTTGATTCTTTTGCATGTTTCGTTCAAAATATAAGGCCTGATTTCCTCTTATGCTGATGTCGGTCGCGTACGTCAGTCGCGCGTTACATTATGTTCTACTAGCTGCGCCCCGCGGTTTCACCCGCGTAAGTCTCGAACCCATGGGAATATCGCGATACAAAGTATCCTATGTGTTAATCCAGGGTATAAATTATCTGTTTGCCAAATTTCATCCAAATCCATTCAGCAAATCCATTTTTACGTGAAAGAGTAACAAACATTCATCCATCCATCCATCCATACTTACAAACTTTTACATTTATAATATTATAAAAACTTTCGCATTTATAATATTAGTAGGATGTTCTATATGTTCTATGTTCTATGGTATATCCTGTGTTCTATACCTATAGCACCATACTGCGACGCTGACGTCCGCGGCGCGTACTACGTTACTACACGTACGCGACCGACATTTCCGGCCACTTAATACGGAGAGAGCAGACAGAGATTGTGTTACTATTGTAATAGCTGAACCACAACACACGCAGATGTATCAGCAGTCGCTGCTAGACGTGGCGTTGTGAATGCTTTCCATACAAACCAAACTTGTCACCAAATCTGTCATCGTTTACTCACTCTACGGCAAAATGACGTATAGACCTGACGGCTTTGAAGACGTTCCGTGACAGATCTTGTTCGCTCAACGATCTTTCGACACTACGAACTGATGAAAGTATGGACCCTGCACTAATATAATCTATACAACCTTATTTTTTGTTTATGCTAAACCCGAAAAGGGGTCATTGTACTCATAATTTTGAACAAATTTTTATATGGGACAAACCTTGAAATCGCAAAAAAAATCAGCTGTTCCATACATTTGTGTTCACTTAAATCGACAAAATGTATGGAACAGCTGATTTTTTTTTCGCGATTTCAAGGTTGGTCCCACAGTTGTAGGTATATGGAACACTCTCTTGTGTTAGATCTGTTAAGTGTGCTCACATTATCCGATACGATAAATTAGTTCATTGCCCTTGTTATCATTTCATCACAAATTTTATGAATTCTGCCATTAGACGCTGCCGGCGCGGCGACTTCGTGGTCTTCGTGGGGGAAAGGGATGGAGCTATACGTCCTGTAGAGTTTCATCTCTATTAAGTCATCATCATCTGCCTAGCCTTTTCCCAACTATGTTGGGGTCGGCTTCCAGTCTAACCGGATGCAGCTGAATACCAGTATTTTACATGGAGCGACTGCCTATCTGACCTCCACAACCCAGTAACTCGGTAATACGATACCCCTTGGTAAGACTGGTTGACTCGTAACGACTGTCAAAAATCCACAAATGACAGCCGGGACCAACGGCTTAACGTGCTTTCCGAGTCACGGAGGAGTCTCGGTATGTAAAGATGGTCACCCATCCATGGACCAACCCCGGCAAGCGTAGCTTAACTTGATGGATCGACTAGTGCGGCTGTTATTAATTAGCTACGAGCTCCTCATCTCTATTAAGTAGTAATATTAAAATAATACTGCTGTAAGCGGTGCTGGTAGGCCCCCTGAACGCTCATCATGAAGGTTCCGAGGTTTGTAGCAACCATTTCTACCCACCCAATGTTTATATCTACCTCAAGAAAGTCTTAATTCCTAAAGTTGAAACCGTTTCTTAATCTAAGTTAACCCATGTTTAAGTTGGGTCAAGTGTTGCCAAACTTGTGAGGTTCCACCAAGTGTTGATTTAAGATTATTCCCTTTTGGCCTAACTTAGTAAATATTTGGCGATTAAGTTTAAATTTTACTATAATGTTCCCGTTTGTTGTTGGTCTTAGAAACACTTTATATAGAAGAAGACTTAATTACTCTTTTTTTTAAATAAAGAGTTTCTTATATTGGATCTCGCGCACTAGACGGCCACAACCACGACCAGTGGTCGCAGCGACCAGGTAACATATAGAATCCGATACGAATCGCGCACTTGGTCGCAACGGCCACGACTGGGCTGAGTAGTGGCATTTCAACCACAGATTCCAGGAAAGCGAGAAGGAAGATTTGCAGGAAAGCGAGAGAAAAGATGTTACACATCAATAAAAATCACATGTAAGAATTAAATGTGTTATTACACAAATTAGGTTTCTTAATTAAATCAGAAGCAGGCGCCAAAACCTTTAATTACTATCTCCAATACATACTCTCGGTGTTAGTGTAAACACCGTTATCCTTGAAACCAGTGGTTTGGTTTCATTTATGGAACGTAAAATCAATGGAAAAACACATCTTTATTTTTTTTAAGAAAATCTATATTTTTCCACAAGAATATTTCACCCTACACGCAAGGGCAACGACCGGCCCCGGCCGGCGGTTGGCGGGGGCGGGCGGGGCGCGCGAGACGTTACATGACCGGCCGTCAGCTGTTTCGCAGCTCTTTCGAACGCGTATCCATGAGTATCGGGACAGTGACGGATATTTACTTTTAAAAATCTTTTAATGAAAATAAGGTTTTCTTTTGTTGTTACTGGGTTATTTATTTTTATATTTAAGTCAACTACCCATGGTTTGAGTGACACCGGTGTTTACCCTTGCATACTGTATATTCAAGTAAAGAGGGTTATACAGCATGTAACAAAACCCTGACCGATCCAAAAGGGGGCGCCTAGGTACCGCAATAACATTACTAAAAAGTAATTAAAACATTTGTTTTGTGAAAATAAGAAAGTTATTACTATTCACGTTTTTAGAACCTAAATTACCCCAATTACATAATAAATTAGCATCTACAGAGGTTATGACTTGTAGAAATCCGAGAGACGGAAGTTCCCCATTGAAAAAAATGAGGCGTAATTTTTTTTTCTTTTCAAACCACTTCAATAGACTCCGTATGATTCTTAAAAACACCCTCACGGTTTGGACAGGGTTGTTTTTACACGCTGTATAATAAGTTCCACACGACACGGTAAATACCTACCTTCTAATATTGGTGTCACTATCACCCTATATTTGAAGAGCGTCGTCATATGATCGAGTAGAAATTGGATTCTACATGATTCTGCTCTTAACCTGGAATTAGTTCCCATAATAATTTGAAATCTGGAAGTGGATCAAGGAGCGCTGATACGTCATAGGTACGTCATACGTACATAGTGCTTATAATCCTGCTAGATCACCTAACCGTGCGTTTGCACTGGCGAAACATTCACAACAAAACATGTTGAAATCTCTAGTTCTTAAAAAATACAATAGACGTAGATATATTAAGTAACCTATTCCGCTTGACTATTCTTCTAGAGTCATAAAAACCCTGTAAGTAATCGACACGTGTTTCACCTCTCAACGAGGCATCTTCAGGATGACGATTGACCAATTGCAAACCAGAACGCGACATGTTACTACACCGAGCGCTGGACGCAAAGTGTACTTTGCGTCCAGCGCTCGGTTAAACACAGCGGTGAAACACGTGTCGATTTCTTACAGGGTTTTTATGACTCTTGAAGAATAGTTAAGCGGAATAGGTTACTAAATATATCTACGTTTATTGTATTTTATAATGGGTTCCCGCAAAGTCACGCCTGAATCAATTAACTATCTCTAGTTCCTATCAAAAATTGTATAGAATATTGACAGAAAATAGAGATTTCAACATGTTTTGTCGTGAATGTTTCGCCAGTACAAACGCACAGTTAACAATATTACTTCAATAAGTACGTACTAAATCACGCTTGTTATCCCCGAAGTGTTAGGCAGAGGTGTACCTTTATTATACCCACATTTCACCAGTTATGTGTAAGAGGTGGCGAGCCTATTGTTATGAACCGGGTACAAATCCAGACTCCGGGCTGCTACTGAGAAATTTCAGATAGGAAAACCTTAAAAGCACTTTGCCCGACCTAGGAATCTAACCCTGGACCTCATGCTCAGTAGTAGCGCTTGCAATCAAATCAAATCCATTTATTTGTCAATGTAGGTGTCGTTAATTACAGGTGTTAACAAGCTTAGGCCATATCGTTACAGGTATCACTACATTCTACTCTTAGGGCGTACAAACAATATGTTAAATAATATTAATCAATACATTAAAATAACAGATTAAATAAAATAACATACGTTATTACATTAAATTCAAATTTGTCTATCATGTCAAAATCATCATATTAAAATCCAAATCAGTCCAGTAAATATGTCACAACATTATCAATTAGTATTTTAAACAATTATATTAAAATTGTCAGATAAGAACTCGTCTATTGTATAATATTGCGATCACCAGGTGGCCTAAACCGGCCAGTTTAGCAATTCCTCTAAAAGCAGTTTATTTCCTGAATCCCAGCTGTCATTAGCAATGCCTCTAATTTGACATAAAAGCAATTCATAATTTGTGGACCATTTTACGAATCTCCATAGAAAACTGTCAAACAGATGAATTATTTCGTAATATGAATTACACGCAGATCATAATTATTATTATGAATTGTCAGTTAGTGACATTTTACGATGATTCATAATATTTTCATATTATGATTCTGACCAGACCACCATGGCAGTCTTATTCCATCACCTGAGCAACACGTCCTCCATAGATAGGTAATAAAAAATGTCTTTCCTCTTTCTTTCTTTAGTTTAAATTTGAATATATGTAGTAGGAGTAGGAGAATTATGTACAGTGGGTAATAGCTGTTACCTGACCCACAGTCGTTAGGTGACCCACTAAAAGTTACA
This sequence comes from Lithophane semibrunnea, assembly GCA_947363905.1. Lineage (NCBI taxonomy): Eukaryota > Metazoa > Arthropoda > Insecta > Lepidoptera > Noctuidae > Lithophane > Lithophane semibrunnea. The sequence continues at coordinate 13,647,304 of OX376199.1, forward strand.
CGAATTTGAACCTTCTGCAATTAGCAGTAGATAAGTGAAATTCAAAACGTACGAGCTTGTTGAACTAGAACGACTTGTTCAAGGTAGGCAAATATTATCGAATACGGTTATGCCAATTTGATCTTACGTAACGTTAGGGTAGGTAATCTTTTGAATACTGTTTCATCACATGATGGAATTGTTAATTTCAACAGTTTTCCTTAAGTTAATTTGGTCTAGTGGTCGCAACAGTTAACTTTCGTCATGATGGTTGTAAGTTCATAACTAGCAATCCACTTTTTGTAGCTCTAAGTTATAATATTCAAGTATTTTTTTTAATTCAAAATATTATTTAATATTAAATTAAAATAGTTAATTTAAATTAATTATTTAAATACAAATAATAACAGAAATGAAAAACAATAATGAATATGATAACGATTTTATTCACTATGAAAATAATAACTTACAAAAATAATTACTTGTCATATAATTATATAAAGCTAAAACATGTTTAAGAAGTTAGAATACTAAACTAAATAAGGGAAGCTTGAGTTTTTAAAATTTAAGTTGTTATAGCGACAAATAAACTGTTTCTTCGTTTCAATAGTTTCATAAAATACCTATTTTTATTGAGGTAAGTAATCTGTTACATACTTTACAAAGTATTTAATGTAGTGAATCAACATGTTATTTATTTAGAAATATGTTTAATAATTTCTATTTTATAACAATAACATCACCACATTAACTGTCATACCAATTTATAAAATAAAAAGAAATAGCACAAATAGTATAAATAGCTTTGATGTTTTACCTACTTTAAAAGTATTTTTAGTTTTAAATATGGTTATGATCGTAAAAAGGACCTGCTTATTCATTGTATGAAACACTTCCTTAGAAATTATGATAACAACAGTTTACATTGATACGTAAGTATTGTTGATTGCGGGCGGTGGTGCTATCTTAATAACGAAGTGGAGCACCATCTCTTTCTATAATTTGTTGCAAGCGGCATACCACACACCATGTTCCAGTAAGCATCACTTCTTCTCATGAGTTCCCACGTTGAAGTCACAAGTTGCGCCAAATTTTATTTTGTCCTGACTTCTGATGAATCCCAATTTAAAATCATTTGACCCCACAAGTTTTCTATTAGGTTTAAGTCAGGACTTTTAGATGGCCAACATATTATTTTGACACCTTCTTGACTGGCTAGCCAATTTTGCACCACAGCAGCTCTGTGTATAGCGCAATTATCTTGCACGAAGTAAATATCCGTGTTTGGATAAGCAACACGCACTGTCGGCAACATTACGTCACATAATATTTCCAAATATTTGTGACTATTAAATCGGACACCAACTTCTACAAGTTCACCAGGCCTCATGGAAGACATCCAGCCCCAATATCCCAGAGTTATTCTACCGCTGGTTCTGCACGGCAGTAAACAATTTTCATTATAACCTCCACCGTATAACGTTCACCTTTCTTTCGCCATAAAGTTGTTTTTCGCAATTTAGTAAGGCAAGGTAAAATATGTGTATGTCGTAGTCACTACAATTGTGCGTAGACTGGCTTTAGCTTTACTGTTACGGTTCATTTTTATTTTCCTACCCGATCCTTAGTAACATTTGAATACCAGTTCCGTATTGAATACGCATTTGTCTTTCAACTACCCACTTATTAACAAGTTAGGCGTAAATATTATCAATTTAGACATTTTACATTTGAAGAATGTGTCCGTCTATAGTTCGTTACAATTATTGCAAGAAATACTAAACTTCAAAAAAAAAAATCTGTTGTTCCATACATTTTGTCGATTTAAGTGAACACAAATGTATGAAACAGCTGAATTTTTTTTCGCAATTTCAAGTTTGGTCCCATAGAAAAAGTTGTTTTAAATGATGAGTATAATGACCCCTTTTCGGGTTTAGCATAAACAAATATAAGGTTATATACACCCAAATTCGTACCGCCGTCTTTTGCTTCTTATCAAACAAAGCAATTACACAGCCCTCATTAGACAGAGAATCTTAGTATGCAACATAAATAATTTTAATCAAAACGTTAACGTCTCTAGAAGATATTTTCAAGTAATAGAACCACAGAGCCGCAATCCTTAAGATAAATCAGTGTTAATTGTTGTTCCGGGAACGCCAGGCAAACGAGTTGCCAGCCGAAAACATTAAATGTATTTGTTTTATCTTTACACAGTAAATTAAGAGGTATCTTGCAACAAAGAGGATCCCTTTAAATATATTCAGCTTTCAGAAATACGTGGCAGCACACACACACATTCCTTATATAATACTTACTTTTACTTTAAAAATAAAAATTAGCTTTATACTCATAGTCGCTCAGGTAGATCGACACAGTCTACTAGTATACCAAAAGCATCACTTTTTAAGCTGAATCACTGTCTCTCAAGATACAGGTTTCCTAGTTTGAGAGGCAGGGTTTCCCATATTGTGTACAGATTTCAGTTCTTGGATTAAACTGCATTGTGTTACTACCAAAGCTCATCTAAAAAAAAAAACAAAAAATATTTTACGTGCGGCAACATTGATTGCGGAAAATTAATGGAGTTGTTTTTAATAGGATGATCTTTTTTGTAATACCGACGTTCGATTTAAATATAAAATAGGCAATTTAAAACCGACCATGTACAATCGATTGGTAGCAATATTTCTTAAGATGGATGACAGAAAAAATTGCTCACCAGCAGCTCTAGTAACATATTATTAAAAACCCTTTATACGTAAACTCACGTCTTCTTCCCATCTCCGCAGAAACTATAGAACGCCACCAACTACGATCGTGAACATGTGTCCAAACATTGAGCGTTAAACGCGCGTGGCTGCCGCGCGCGAACGCTTGTCTACCTGCCGTACACAAACATTTCTAGCAAACATTCGTCAGTACCTAATTGTGTTTGGATGAATTAACAGCAGAGCTACGAAACACGTACCCAATCGCTTTCATGCCAACTGAAGTGCGCGGCGTGTCTCGGATATACAAACATTCCTCGGTTTAGTTCACTCTAGAGCGCGGCAGAAATGTGTCCTGCAAACGCCGAGTGTTGCTGCTGCGCTCTTGCCGTGCAATGTTTTGACACGCCTTTACATACTGCTTTTGCTTCGTTAACGTTCATACATCTGGTCAAATACGTACGCTGGTTGTGAGTAGGTATTACGCACCTGGCCTTTCTGATAAGAGCATCACCAATAATGTCACTATTAGTGAAGGGCTAGTGCGTCCCCTCCCGCCGCTAATTTGCATTCAGAACTCCCAGGCACATTTAAAAAGAAAGATTTTACAATGGAAGCCTGAGAAAAATGGGTGCAAAAATACCCTGCAAAGTAGGAACCACAAGTTGAAAATGTCTGAGCATTGGAAAACGAACTCACTTATTACCCGACTACGGCGAAAAAAAAAGGAGGGTTATGATTTTGACCGGTATGTATGTATGTATGTATGGATGTTCATCTGTTCCCTCCTCTCTTCTAAATCAATCATCACAATTTAACAAATGACATATCGTTGCAAGCGTCTTGATCGTCCGCTAGTTAAAGGCTATGTGACGTCACATTAAATTAAAAATGGCGCCCTCTAGAGAACATAAAGTAAGTAACTAAAAAAAAATCGTTTAATCGTACTGTGTTGGGTATCAAATAAAAGGGCTTAATGAGCACATTTCAAAAATATATAATTATATTATAACCCCAAAAGAATTTAAAATTAAATTAAAAATCCGGAGTCACACGTAATCTGTTCGATTTATGCCCTAACACGTGTGACTCCGGATTTTTAATTTGTCTGTCTGTGGTGTCTTGTTTATACCTTTTTAGTCGTAGCTGGGTTTTAGTTTTTATTACTTTAATTTTTGTTTTTAAAGTATGGATGAGGATTCACACCTGCTGAGGTGTGAATCCTCGAGATTCTCAAACTCCTGTCTTATACTTAGAACAGAATCCGGCAAGTAGAAAATAAAAATATACGATGAAAATTCTTCAAAAAGATACAAGAAAGATAAGCAAATAAATCAGTCACGTATCGAGTGAAGAAATTATAGAACTTATTACAAGTTTCATACAAACTCAGAAATATTCCACTAAACATAACTTTGTGCTCCCATGAGTGAAGAAAGTTTATCTTATACCACAAAATTATAAGCAATAAACAACAGCAAAAGTATTTAGAGATAGTACGTTTCTATTTTTCTTTTAATTTTTGTACATTGTTTTCTACTTTACACTTATTTACAAAGCCGGAAATGGTTGGTAATAAAATATATGGATCTCTGCCTTTTCGCCGAAAATTGTTTGCCAGATTTTCACTTGGCAACTAACGTTTCGCAGAATTTTATTTGGCCGAATAATCATTTACCAACTTATCATATAATTTTGTTTTATTTCCCAACCTCACAGTTACCAACTGAACGTTTGGTCTGCTTTTCATAATGACACTTTTTAAAATGCCATCTTTCAAGTAGAGTTCAATTAAAATGAGTGAGTATATTGAAAAGTGCTCAGTGAGTGAGTGTTTTTTATTTTATCTTTAATATGACCTAATAAATTCTATGGAATTGTCAATCAACTGCCAGTACGTAGTTTGCATGTCATTCGCATCAATAAATACAACTCGTGGCCATGCATGACAGCACGGAACGCATCTCATACCGCGCGATCGTCTAGGTCCCGCTAAATAACTTTTGCACGATTTGATGCATAAAAATCAAAAGATTAGATAGATAGATAAAACGTTTATTTGGTTCACACAAAAGACAGCACAACATACAAAAACACGGTTAAATTATAACTAATTATGTACATTAATAAACAACTGGGTGAGAATATACAAAAAACAAAAAAAAATTAAACACAAAAAGAAAACTAGACACAGTGATGACAATATTGTCTATGACAAACTTAAAAAAAAAACGAACATCCAAAGTGCGGTGTGCGTCTCAACGTTGCACCAAATGGGAGTCCAACTCAGCATGTGATTAGATTTCAAAAAATAATTTCTGAGAAAATTTGTAAAATATGTGACCTTAAAATTATCAAAATGTTATTGGTATGTCATTGACATTTACCATTTAAAGCTACAACCAATTTATTTGCCAACAATAATGAAACCTGTAAATGAATGGAATTCTTTGTGCAAAAGACGGAGTCATTAATAAACCAATCATAAAATTACAATGATTTTATATTCAAAGCTTTGTTCACACGATTTCAGTTCTGTGCTAGTAAATAAGCTAGTCCAGTAACTGCCTTCATCTTACTTTGAGCAAGCCATTCTGTCCAGTCGAACAAATAAAATTCTGCTTTCCATACATAAAGCCTGAGATACAGGTCTACTTTGGCTACGGAAGCTTTTAGAATTAGCTAGACTGGTAGACCAAGTCAGAGTCAGGCCAACCACCACTTCTTATAATAGGTAGAATTATTTTAATGTAAGAGTAAAATTGGGCGAAAGGGATGGAGCATTATGCCCTGTCTCCATCTCTTTCTCCCACTAAAGTAATATTAAAATAATGCTAAAAGGTGGTGGTTGGCCCCCTTTACCTATTTATTACCTTCAACTTTGGTCTTTAACTTTGATAACTTCTTCTCTAATTTGGCATGATAATGACATTGCGTACGTAAACTCATTATTTTAGAACTGAGAAGACAATATAAGAGATAGAAATTTCTAACCTAACCCAACGACACACATGGCATACTATAGTATGCGCTACTTTACACCTTTGATAATATTCGCATACATCTCAAATACAATCAATTAAAATAAAAGAGCAAAACTTCGTTTGTAATTAACATTTTTAATGCCAATTAATTTACAATAAAAATCCAATCAAATGCCAGACTATAAGTAATAAACAATCAGCGAAGAACGCCATTTCAAAACCAAGCCGTAATACCGAGAAAAGTACATTTCAATACATACGAATTGAAGGAACGGGAAAAATCAAATTAATATCTCCCGGAACAGAAGAAACGTTAGCTTAAATTTTTAATTGTCCCTCGAAGGCACTAGATCATTAACCAATCGTAATGGGACAGTAAAAAGAACGTTCAGATTCGTCGGAAATTCCCCTTTTGTTACAACTCAAAGAAGTAGACAATTCCGTAATTAAAGAACGTACTGAAAAGAAAAAAACAAGGAAGCGAAACCTAAGTAACCGGAGGAAAATATATTATATAAAATACATTATATCACAATCATCCGAAGACGAGAAGTCTGAGGAATTTGAAAAGAAATAAAAAATGTAGCTATTGTTCGCCATAAAATATAATCAAATTCCGAAGAGTGTTGCCAATTCTGAAGCCTTATAATATAATGCGTGTGCCCGTCACTCCAATTTCAATGAAAGCTCCAACATTCACAATTTTATTCGGTACTTAACGAAATATAAAAAAAATGTTTTTTTATGAATCACACACCTGGCGTCGTTGGTCATTTTTTACGTTACATCGCCTCGCGAGCATTTTTCGCTCTTATCGAAGGATTTAGAACAATGGCCGATTGTTTTGCAGAATTTCATCTAGTATATAAAACATTAGCCAGTGAATTTTCGAAACAATACACTTTCTGGCGTTAAGAAAGAAAAATATCCGATTTCTTCTGTTTCAGCTTTCAGTAATTTTGTTGGAGTTGAGTAATGAAGTCGAATCATTACGCGTGAGATAAACGTGATATTTTCTACAAAAAAACTAGCTACAATGGAAAGTAAGTAATTTTGAATCTATTGATACCTAACAACTTCATTTTTCAATCCATGCCCGTAATGCATAATCAGCCTATAATGTTCCCACTGCTGGGACACAGGCCTCCTCTTTCTGAGAGCGAGTGGGCCGTTATCCACCTACGGGCCCAGTGCGGGTTAGTAGATATGAGTATGGCACATATCTTCGAATTTTTGGATCTAGGACATGCCGGTGTCTTCACGATGTTTTCCTTCACCGCTTTGAGAGCAGTGGGGATGAAATAATTTACACAAACTAAAGCGTCAGGGTTCGAACCTACGACCTACAACTCGTAAGTCGCTGCCGTGGCCATTGGGCCACCACTGCCCGTAATGAAAGCATAAGAATAAGACGTTATGGAGAGACGAGAGAAGAGAGATATCTACAGACAAACAAAGGAGTTGAACTTTCGATTAATTCTTTTGAAATGGAACAAGAAATTCTTTTAATGGCTGCAGAAATTTCATTTATGTAACGTTCGCGTCTTGCTAAAGTTCCTTCACAACTTCGTTTGAGTGAAATCATATTACATTTTCAATTCTGTCCTGTGAACTGCTGACATTGTTGAAAGTTTTCATCGACGTCTTCAGATCTCAACAGCGCCATTTTCCAGTGTGTTGTTTCAGCTTTAGTACGTAACTATGTTGAAATACTTTCAGAAATACTCATCTTCACGACTTTCCTATCAATAGCTGTAACAGTGAACAGCTACAAAACAAAGTTTTTCTCACAAAGCTTAGAGTCGGAACCTCCGATCTCAATCCTGTACGCGCGTGACCAGAAAAGTGATAAAATAACAAATGACTGTCTAACAGAAATGTATCCACGAAACTTGTATAAATACCCTCTGCGTATCGATAGGAACGACATTCCTTGTATAATACATTGTGTGCTCAAAAAATTCGGTATTATGACGAACGACGGTTTAATAAATATTAAGAATTACTACAGGAGAGTGCAGACGATTCATAGGTACGACCCGAGAATATTAATATCGGACGTCGGAGAGACTTGTGCCCAGAACATTAATGGAATGAATCTGGAGCATGACGTGTGCAAAAAAGCGAAAGTGTTCAACGACTGCACGCAACTGTACGCGGTGTCTTACAGAGATCCTGACGAGTTTCAGTAGTAGAACTTATAGATGTACGCTTTTTTATATTTATAAACTTGTTAATAAAACCAATAACCTCTACCGCTGCTTTTATTACTGGGGTGTCCCCTTTAAAGTCAAATCATTTTTGCATTTTTATATAAAGTCGATGTAAATTAAACCATATTTCTTTCGTTACGTTCAGAGGACCTGTTTTCATTGAGGGCTTTTGATTACAACATTCCTGCATATAGAAGTACTCTCTCTGCATATCAAAGACTTGGGAGGTTTCATTAGATGGTACACAAGCTGCCCCGATTTTTTATTTAGTTTTAGGAATTTTCTTCTTACCTACTTGTTTTGTTTAGTAGTTGCAAAGGCGACAGAGAAATGAGCTCAAAAAAAAATTCATCTCTGCTACTGACTCTAATATAATAATATGCAAAAATGAGTCTGTCTGTAAGATGGATACGTTTACAATTCTTAAAGTTCCAAAGTCATTTTGATATCTTTTTTGGCGGAGTAGGAATTCTGGATTGCGTAAAAGGGAGCCACGAGCCTAGCTAGTTGTGTAAAAGCGTATAAACAAACCATTATGTTGCAAACTTTGTGATGTTTACGAACATGTGCACTTTCGGTCACGTGAATTTTATCAGGATTGCACGACTGGTTTACATATTACGTTGCATACACATTATGTTGTATAACATTGCTTTTGCATTTAACTAGCCTACTGTGATTACAAGTCAAGAAGTTATAGTAAAAATAGTACCTAATGTGATTACGTTCCATTCTAGTCTAGAACATGACGCACCTGCTGGAATGTCCCAAGTATAGATGCAAAATGTATTATAAACGTTTTAAACAATTTAGTTTTTTAACCGTTTTTTTGGTTTAAAACGTTTTAAACCACCATTAGCGGTTTAATAATGGTTTAAAATGTTTTTTTAATATAATGCACTGAGGCTTCACACGAAGTGATCTGGACCAAACCTACTCCCTGATATTTTTTAGAAATGATCTCGATTTGTCTATAAAAATTTTTATTCATATTTACAAGAAAATTCATTCTAAAAATATGCAGTTGCTTAGAAAAACCTAAAATCAGGGACTATTTTTTTATTGATACTTAGCTACAACCTATTTTTGAAATGTATATTTTAATAAATACGCATATCAAGATTGTTTTTAATCTGTCTAATCCTAAAAAGTAATTTAAATATGTTAAATGAGTCACATATAATTGTAAAAATGGTGAATGATTTCAATTAGCCTTTCTAACTTAATGTTTAATGTAACGCGTAATCAATGTACGGCCCACGTTGTCGTGGTTTAAAACCATTTAAAACAAATTTTAAACGGGTTTTAAACCATTGATTTTGGTTTAAAATGGTTTATTTACAACTATAGTCCCAAGTGTCATACATACAAAGGACAGCCTTTTGAGGATCCAATCCACAGACGCTGCTACTGACCACCGACTGGTTATAACTTATTTAAAGAGCGCCATCGACTCGAATAGAAGAAAGAGTAGTAATAGAGCATTAATAGAGCTATTTGTGAAAGAGGTCGTCTCTGGATGTACAGTACAACTATTTTCTTCCTGTCCCTCGGCAAACTTCGTGTTTCGTCAGTCGTCGGATTTCTATCAGTTGCCCATTGCACTTGATGCAGACCGGACGCTCTCTATATACTTCCAAGTTGATTGAACAGTGGTGGTGCTTGGGGGCGGCCTATGTCCAGCAGTGGACGTCTTTCGGCTGAAATGATGATGATGAAGCGTTAACTTAGAAGCTTGACTTATTTAGAGTTCCAAGGGACCATAGACCTACGTATTTTATATTAATTTCAACCTACCTCCACGCATTCTTGAGAAAAAGGGTCTTGACAGACTGACAGATAGAAGACGGACAACGAAGTGATCCTATAAGGGTTCCGTTTTTTACTTTTGAGGTACGGAACCCTAAAAACAGATTTCTGAATCATAAAAATACCTAAGTTGACAGTCCCAGTTCCAAGGAAAGATTGCCTCGAAGAAATACGACAAATATTCGTAATATTCATTGAGCCTTTGACAAACAACATTAGGTCCTTATGAAAACAGGCACAATGTAAAAACAACTACATGATGTAAACAGACACTCCATCTGCCTAGCCTTTTCCCAACAATGTTGGGGTCGGCTTCCAGTCTAATCGGATGCAGCTGAATACCAGTATTTTACATGGAGCGACTGCCTATCTGACCTCCACAACCCAGTTACTGGGAAATTATCATATAGACGGGAATTAAATAACAAGTGGCTTTCGGCTTCGTTAAGTGTCTTTTTACACCCATTATTTAAACCGGAGTTCAGTTCAGTCAGATGTAAATGATCTATCATAATAATATATAAATTAAAGTCACTTTTCGTGTTTGCCTGTATGACGGAACTATGCAACATAAAAAAAAATATGATGAAATCCACAGCAATCGGTTTTCACTATTATTTAGAAATGTCATTTTGGAATAATTAATAAACACGTATACCGTGTATAATATATCTATAACTTATAATTTATATACATATATAATGTAATCTCGATGTTTTGTCAAGTCGCAAAAACGGTGCGAAGTAAGGGCGAGGCGCCAGTATTAAGGCTCTTACATACTGGGGCGATTCGTCGCGCGACCCGAATTTTAACAAAACAATTTCTGAGAAAACTACACGACGAACAATGCGGCGGCGTCGCGTCGCCCGACGAATCGCCCCAGTATGTAAGAGCCTTTAATAGTCCAGCAGTGGCGCAGGCTTAACGTCCTTTCCGAGGCACGGGGGTATCACACCGCCAACTTCCACTCCGGGTTACTAAGAAATTCTTAATGGAAAAACCCAATAATACATTGCCTGACCCGGAAATCGAACCCAGGACCCCACGGTCAGCAGTCGCACTTACTACTTCGAGACCAAAGGGGCGGCCGCTAGTATTAGTAAGTAGGTACACGTACTTACGAAAAATATAATAATGTATGCAGTTTGAAAACTGCTTATATTTCAATTCCAATTCCTGGTCATTCTCCGTTCTTACGTCCAAAAGTAAAACATTTTACTAACCAATCGGATCAAATGGCAATTTATAATTCATCCTTTGAAATCTCCGGAAGCGAATCAAATTCACCAAGTTTCAAGATTACGCTTTGAAACTATTGACGAAGTTATCGGTACGAGGTACGGTAGCAATCGAGCGTAAGATTTCAACAAAACCAATAATTTTCAAAGTTATATTGATAGTATTAGAAATGAAAAAAAAAGAATGGTGATATTGTTTTGAATGGAGTCTGGATGTGTGCCCGGTTGATGGAAATGGGCTCGCTCCCTATTACATGTGATGTAACGGCTAGGGCTTTGCAGGTAGGCTGCGCAGGCCGTTAACTGATAGGTAGGTAGAGTAAAGAGAGGAGTAAAACCAGCTGGGTAGTTTAATTCATATATTAGGTAATATAGTAGGTAGGAGATCCACAGCTAGGTCGCGGGTAAGGTCACTGATCTTTCCGAGCACTCGCACACTTAGGTAGGTCGAAGGGTACCGTCCTTGGCCATCCGTTGTAGTAGGAGGGGGGCTGCCAGCGCAAGCACAGCGGGAACAGTAGGGCCGGCACGGGTCGGAGACACGTGGCCGACGAGGAGTGAGGAGAACTTAAGTTGAACATGACGTGTGATGTTCGGTTTGGGGACTTAAAACTATAACATACCTATAACCAGGCGTTAATACCAAGGTATAAAAGTTATCTTTTATTTACTCAGATATAAACCTTATTTACAATAAACAAGCTAACCCTAAAATATATAGTTTGTACAAGTATACAACAAAACTTAAAAAAAAAGTAGAAGAACTCATTAGGCGTAAAATAAATCGTCCGCATCGCTGTCAATGGGAAAAGTGCCCAAAAGGCTGCGGCACATTCGATCGCAATACTGATTTTTTGGCTTAAATAGGCCAGCCCTCTGGTCACGTGAAGAGTCGACCTACTGCTTAGCGATGTCCCGAAATACTCGATGAGCACTCGGATCTAAGGTCCCAGTGGTGCAACCCCAAACGACTCAACTAATAAAACTTTTAAATTCTTCCTACATGTTCTGTCTTCTGTTTTCTTTTATCGTTTACACCTAAAATAAGTTGGAAACACTAGTTATATACAAAAATCTTAACAAAATAGTTAACAAGTCACGTCTGAAACAACGTCAATACATGTATGATACATGTTTTTGACAAGTCTTTTGCACTACTTGTTGAAAACCAAACGCATGATATAGCATATAACATGATATATATGATATGTAAACTTTGATAATAATGCTACATAATTACGTACATAAGATTTGATCAAAGACCGCATGTGGTTTTCTGGTTTGGAACTTTCCTAATGTGCGTAGCAAGAGATTGAGGCTTGCCGTGACCTTACCACATCTACTCCTGTTTACAATAACTGACGATGTGAGCAAAAACTAAATGATCTAAAACTTATGAACAGTTTAAGGAAAAATACTTTTAATCACCATGCTTAGGAGATGAATTTCTGATCGCAGTTTCTTATAATCAGCCAAAAGGGTGATGTAGCCCGTCCCCCCTTATCCCCCTTTTTGCCAGTACGACATAAGTAGGAAGAGAACGGTGTGTTTCATCATCACCGTTGCCTTCTTCTAGAACGTTGTTAAGACCGTCTTTCACTCCAATACATCATTTCTTGTATATACTCGTAGCATAAACATAAGCACTATCAACCTATAATAGACTGCTGGGCTTCTTATCTTCCCGAAGTAGTGGGCTGTAAATCTGTAATCTACCACGCGGGCCAAGTGCGTGTTGGTAGATGGCACATGTCTTCGAATTTTTGGTTCTAGGATCGTGAGGAAACCGGCATTTTCCTCACGATGTTTTCCTTCACCGTTTTGAGAGCAGTAGTGATGATATTATTTACACAAAGTAAAGCTCCTGGGTTCGAAACCACAACCGACTCGACTTGTAGGTCGGGGCGCCACCACTACTCCTCTTTTATATACCACATCGTATAAAGAGTCACTGCCAGCATACCTACAATGATCACCTTTTTAAAACTCACCATTTCTTCAATTCCAGATCTCTTGCTCTTCACATTTCTAATGCTCACGGGGTTCGTGTACGCTCGCATTTCGGTGATGTATGCTCACGACAGGCTAAGCGACATAGTTGCCGAGCAGTGCTTGAGTGAGATGTACCCTAAGAACAAGCACATTGAGGTACAGGAGTCTGATGAGCCTTGCATCATTTTCTGTGTGCTCAAGAAGTTTGGTATTATGAGCGCCACTGGTGTTATTAATTTGGAGATTTATAAGTAAGTGCTGCTTTTATTTATAGTCATAATTATTTATAGAGCAGATGGACTGTGTTCTACGAGGCTCACTGACATGAAGCAAAAGTATTATGAAATAACTGTAGACTACCAGAAAGTAATTTGTCATATTATTCCATAAAAAAGTTGAAAAACATAAATGTGATGACAAAAAATAGAGATAATTGAAAATAAAAAACGAGCGAGCCTTAAAAGTAGTCGCATATGATGTGTAACATCTGTCGTCTTGGCTGACAGTACCAAACTCTTGGAAAATGGGTTGGTACCAACTGACGGCCAACACACTCACTGCGCGCGCTCATTGGTCAAATCAAATAGAGCACGCTTCCCCGGTTTCCTGTTACATACTTCCGTCGCTTTTCACGAAATCACTCGCACAGATTGCAGGAAAACGAGAGGAAAGATGTTAGACATCAAAAATAAAAACTGGTTATAGCCTTTTACATAGCCTTTTACAGCAAATTGTACTAAAATACTCAGTCTACGCTTTCCGCTAGTAACTTAATTTTGTCTCATCCTGAATATATGAAGGTACTTCAGTCCAACAATCCTATATAAATCGTTTCCGTCCAACAATTACTGTCAGATAGTTGTCCAAGAAACATGTCGAGGCGAAATCTAGATAAATGATAAAAAGAACACTTGGTCCGAGGATGTCGGCCACTAAATAGAGATTCTCAGGGAAATACGTCCTTTTTTGTTCACTCAGAAAAAAATACGGTCTGCTCACATCCGTACATTATTATGAAACAAAGTCTTCGGCCGCGTCTGTCTGTCGTCCTGTTCGCGATAAACTCAAAAACTACTACACCGATTTTCTTGCTGTTTCCACCTATGGATAGAGTGATTCTCGAGTAAGGTTTTAGTATATAACCGAAACCCACGCGGGCAAAGCCGCGGGCATTAGCTAGTGTGTGATAAGACGAAATCATGATTTTATTTTGGACGGATTCAACTGTTTTTACCGACTTCAAAAAAGGAGGGGTACTACGTTCGGATGATTGTTTTTTTTTTTTTTATGTATGGTCACCGATTACTCCGCAGTTTGTGAAGCGATTTTAAAAATTCTTTTTTAGTTCGAAAGTGTATACTCCCGAGATGGTCCCATATAAGTTTTATTAAGTTTGCTTGCGTAGTTTTTGAGCTAGCTTCAATATTACGTATCTTTCCCACAGTCTATGTAGACGATATAATTATTAGACTCCTTCACTGTTATTTACATAGCAGGTAGTAATTTGTGTGGGGTAGGTACCACCACTAAAAAGTGAAACATAAAAACTTTTTACAAAAAAAAACAACCGACTTCAAAAAAAACACTAAAAAAGTGAAAAATTACTTTAATTTCGGAAGTCGGTGGCAAAAAACGAAAATTAAAAAGCAAAGACACCGACTTCCAAAATTAAAGTTATTTTTCACTTTTTTAGTGTTCTTTTTGAAGTCGGTTGTTTTTTTTTGTAAAAAGTTTTTATTGACGTACTTATTCGTCTTAATTTCATCTCAATTCTGGATTTCGTGAATACTGATTAATTACGATCCGTTTAAGTCATATTTACATGTATCTTGTTTCAGAAAACGGGTTAGAATCGCTCACCAATTAGATCAAAGGAGTGGAATTGCCGACTACGGCGGCAACTGCATGGAGAGCGCCGAGGCCACACAACACAAGCAAGATGTTTGTAAAAAAGCCAAAGTGTTCAACGACTGCACGCATTTATATAGAATCTTACTAAAGTAACTTTATCATTGTCTGACTAAACTCATAATCTAAGAAGTCCGTTTTGACGTTTCGTTCTCGTACTTGTAATATAACGATATGCCTTGAGAATCAGTTTTAAGCAATGTAGATAAGTCGTCGATTACAAACTCTCTAAGTATGTTTAATCGATATGTCTCGAGGATCAGTTTTTTTTTTCATCGCTACTCAAAAAGGATTTTTACAGCTATCAAAACGGACTTCTTAGATTGTCGCGAGTCTAATCCGTTATGTCTTCAGAAAAACGAACCATAAATTTTTCTGTTCGAGATTTTGTGCCCATTAATTAAGTTGTGGGTCCTCAGGTCATTTTTTCGATGTCCAAGCAAAAAGTGTGGTAAATTAGGTGACGCCCTAATCTACTTGATCCAAAGTTTCTTTGACAAATATAAATCTGCGTTCTCATTTCCTGTGAAATCTTTGCTCAAATAAAATATTTTATATGAAAAGGCGTAGGTACGTACATACGTGTTTTATTTTTCTTTTTCCTCATGAATTGGTAGATTCGCTTAATAAAATAAAATAAAATAAAAAATAAAAAAGCCTTTAATTTCTTACAGAAAATGCTAGTTAATAAGTTAGTTAGTTTTGTTAGTATTATTTAGAAAGGTGTTTTTTTTTTTTTTATGTTTAGTGGTTTTTATATAAATAGTTTTGGATATTTATTTTTGAATAAAATTATTCTGTAAGAACCCCTCTGCAGGTAAAGGCCTCCTCCAAATTGAGCCAGTTTTCTCTGGATTGTGCTGTTTGTGTCCAGTTTGGACCCGCTATGCGTTTGATTTCGTCCTCCCATCTGCTGGAAGGTCTCCCCTTCTTTCTTTTGCCTATTGGCCCCCTCCATTCTGTCACTCTTATTGTCCACCTTTGGTCTTGCAGGCGTGCTATGTGTCCGGCCCACTTCCATATGAATGCAAGAGCTTGTGCTAAGCCGTCTGTTGCTTTCGTGATGTTGCGTATTTTTGTATGCCTTATTTTATCTATTCTTTTTATGTTTACCATACTCCGCTCCATTCCTCGCTGGCACGTTGTAATTTTATTCTTGATATTTTTATTAAACTTCCATGTCTGACAAGCGTAGGTCAGGCATGGTATAAGGCATGAATTCATAACCTTTGTATTCAGCTTGATTGGCATGTTGCTCTTAAATATTTCTTTAAGGCTCCAGTACTTATTCCATGTTAGTTGGGCTCTGCGCTCAATCTCTTGGTAGTTGTTTAGTTTGTCGAAGCTTATTTGCTTCCCTAGGTAAATGTATTTATCAGTGTATTGGAGAGGCTCGTTGTCAACGTATATTTGTACCTTGGTGTTGTTGGTCATTACCATCGTTTTAGAGAGGTTCATCTCTAGCCCGGCTAGTTTGCTAGCTTTGTTTAGTGATTCTACCATGTACTGTAGTTATTTTCCTTTCTCTGATATCAGCACCAAGTCGTCGGCAAAACGTAGGTGGTTTAAGTTTTTGTTTTTTACTTTTATTCCGCATTGATTCCAATCAAGCTTGCTTATTATCGACTCTAATGTGGCTATAAATAGTATAGGTGAAAGCGGGTCCCCCTGTCTTACGCCTCGCTTTATAGGGAACCAGGGGCCGGCTGTTTCTAGTTTAACTCTGCTTTTGCCCTTGCTATATATGCTTTTGATTACTCTTAAATATTCGTTTTCCACATTTTGTGTTGTTAGAGTTTCCCAGATATAGTTGTGTGACACTGAATCGAATGCTTTTTTGTAATCGATATATGCCAAGTACAGTGGTCTATTTCTCTCCTGGTATTTTTCAATGAGAAGTTCGAGTGTGTATTCACACACTCGAACTTCTCATTGAAAAATACCATATACCATCGACCATATTCATGGTCCATGGTAGAGAATCCTTTCCTGAATCCTGCCTGTTCAGCAGGTTGTCTTGTTTCTACTGTAGAGGTAATTTTTTTGGTCAGGATTGTAGAAAAAAGCTTATATGCACTCGACAGTAGACTTATAGGTCTGTAGTTCCCAATATCATTCGGGTCGCCTTTTTTATATAACAGAATTATGTTAGATTCAGACCATTGGGTGGGTGTCTCTCCAGATTCGAGGATAGAGTTGAATAAATTTGTAAGAGGTGTAACTAGTGTTGGGGCAGACATCTTTAGAATCTCATTTGCTAGGTTGTCCGAGCCCGGGCTTTTGTCTAATTTCAGTTTGTTCAATGCCTCAATGACGTCATCTTCTTCAATTTGGGGTCTTATTAGTATGTTACAGTCGCTGCTGTTATTTTGGTTCTCGTCGCTGGAGTCTTCTGGCTCTTTTGTGCTGTAGAGATCCCTGTAGAACTCTGTCGCTATGCTAATGATGTCGCCGCGGTTGTTTTTTGTTAGATCGCCTCGTTTTAGCTTTTCGATCCACGTTTTATTTGGTTTCAGTTCTTTGTATCCCTTTTTTGTGCTACCAGTTTGGTTTAGGTGTTTTTCAATAGTTTTATATCTGTAGTTGGCGTAGTCCTTTTTTATGCATTTGTTGACAAGCTTGTAAAGCGCCGAGATTTCGTTTCTTGTTGCTCTAGATTTATTTGAACTTTTTTGCAGGTCTTGTCTTCTTTTAAAAAGTTTTAATGTATGCTCTGAAATTATTTTGTGGACTTTCTTTGGGTTTTGTGCTACTCGTGCTTTTTGCAAGCTTGAAATGATGATGTTGATTAAGTTATCGTAATACTTCTGGACTGGGATAGTAATCTCAGCGAACATTGGATCTTTTGATACGTAGGAGTTTAGGTGTTCTTTGAACTTGGTGATTTCTTCTTCGCTTGTAAACTTTGTTCTACTTTTTTTGAAATGTGTGTTATATGATATTGTAGCTCTTACTGGCCTGTGATCCGAAGGGTAGTTAATGTTCTGTACTTCTATGTTTTTAAACAGACGAGGTCGATTTGATAGCACAAAGTCAATTTCATTTTTATTGGCTCCATCCGGTGATCGCCAGGTCCATTTTTTTTTGTTTTTTTTTTTTGAAGAAATTATTCAGAATTGACAGTTTGTGTTCGCTGGCGTATTCGATTAGTCTTTGTCCTCTCTCATTTCTGATTCCATATCCGTGTGCTTTCATGATTAAATGTTCCTCATTTTTTGGTGTCCCAATTTTAGCATTTAAGTCGCCCATCAGTATGTAGTCTTTGTGTGCTAGTTCTATTGCCCTATTTACTGTCGCATAAAAGTTATCGATTTCATCATCGTTTGCTTGAGCAGTAGGGGCGTAAACTTGGATGATGGATAAGCTGGTACTCTCGAATTTCAGGTTCAATATGGCTACTCTTTCAGAGAGACCGTGGTAGCCTTCTATATTATTTTTAAGATGGTGTTTAACTATAAAACCTATGCCATGTCTTCCAGGTGTGTGGCCTGTATAGCAGAAAATGAAGTTTTCATGTTCTTCAATTTTGTTCCCAATGCGTCTTGTTTCAGCTAATCCTAATATGTCATATTTAATTTCTTTAAGCGCTTCATTTAGCTCTAACAAACGATCATATGATGAAAGTGTTTTGACGTTATATGTCAGAACGTATAGAGTTTTTTGGGAGGTTTTTTCATTTTTTGGAGGGTTGTTTGGAGGGTTTTGGTCATGATCTTTCACGGTGACCAGCCGGCTTGGAAGATAAGTTTGGTGTTCTGATGATGGTTGTTGTATGTTGACGTTGCGAGAGGGGGGCGGTAATTGCTATATATTAACGTTATTATTTTTCTGCAGATCTGATGAGTTGTTTGTGTTTTTATTAATCAAGTAGTTCAGCATGCCCGGTTTTAAAATACCTTCCGATAGGCTTGAAGTTCTTTTTATTTGTGTTTGTGATTTATTTTTCTTATAAGCCTGCGTGTTTGCGTCGGCTCCTTTTGTGGTTTTGTTCTCAGGCGAAGTTGAAAGCGTTCTTTTGTTATTTCCCGCTGTTTTGTTTCTTTCACTTAAGACAAGCTTGTCGTATTTTATTTTTACCAGGTTTCCCTTTTCCCTTTCGATTTTTGCTTGATCTTGAAGCTCTTTCCTCTTCTCTAGGATGTTTTGTGGATGTTTTGTGGAAATCTTCCGTTACGTAGTAACCGGTATTTTTAAGTGCATTTCTATTTTTAAACAAATTAATTTTTGTGCCGAGTGTGCAACAAGTGACAATTATTGGTCGAGGTCTTTCCCCTTTCTTGCCTATTCTCCTAACTTCTTGAATATCCCTGCGGTCTAGTTCTTGAGAGAAATGTTCTTTGATAAAGTTCATTATGAGATTGAAGGTAGATTCGCTTAACAAACAAATAACAAGTTAAAGTAATCTTTTAGAACATGTCACAGCAATTAAATTGGAATTTCTACACAAACGATTTCACATTGGCTTGTCAAAAGAGAAGTCCGGATCTACAACTAATTCGTACGAAACAAATTAAATAGAATCCCTTGAGTTTCCATGGCCATACGCTTCACTTATTAAATGTCTCTTAATGCTTAATTTTGATCTAAGAAGATGGAAATTCAGTGTGTGTATTCAGGGTGGTATTTATTTAATTTAGTTTCATTTTAGCTAGTATTCCCTTAGCAACTATGTTTTTATTTTATTTTATTTTTGGCCGATAAATAGGCCAGTCCTCTGGTCACGTGAAGAGTCGACCAACCGCTTAGCGATGTCTTGATAGACTAAGTCAGTCTTCGCGTGACCAGAGTCTGTCTGTCTGTATGTTACCTTTTCATGCCTAAACCACTTGTTAAAATATTTTGTCTGTGGTAAACTTCGCGCCTTTGTCATAGGTTATCTGTGGTCTTTTCTCTTCTCTGTGAACATCACGAACTGTTGTGTTGTACTCCGTAATTATTTTATTAATATAAAAGTAATCTCAAGCAATCTGCTTTTCATTGCATTAGTGTAATAGGTTATGGGCCCAGGAAGCCTGTTAAATGTGGACACAGTGTAAAAACAGTGTAATATGTAAAACATTACATGCCGGTGAAAAAACAAGTGAGCATCGGTTTTACAGACTGTGAATTTATCATTCTGTTCGTCAAATTATAGCTTTAAAAAATGTCGTCAAGCAATCCTTTCGTCATGATCGAAAAGTTAACTGGTCGGGAAAACTATTCCACATGGAGATTCGCTCTCAAAACATATCTCCAACATGAGGAACTGTGGGACTGTGTTGAGCCTGTGCCCGGCGTAGCTGTCGACTCCAAACGTGACATTAAAGCAAAATCGAAAATTATTTTGCTTGTGGACTCTGTAAACTATGTCCACATACAGGATGCAACGTCTGCAAAGGATGTATGGGAGTGCTTGGCAAATGCTTTTGACGACTCGGGGCTTACACGCCGTGTGGGTTTACTTCGAGACTTATGTACAACAAATCTCGCTGGATGTTCTAATGTCGAAGAATATGTGAGTAAGATCATGACCACGGCACACAAACTTCGCAATATCGGCTTCAAAGTAGATGATGAGTGGCTTGGGACTCTGCTCCTCTCTGGTCTACCAGAAGTATATAAGCCAATGATCATGGCAATAGAAAGTTCAGGCATGAAGATAACTGCTGACTCTGTCAAATAAAAAATCCTACAAGATGTCAAAATGTGTGAAAGTGCTTCAGCAGACACATCTGCTTTTGCTGCGAATTATAAAAAGGGAACACAGGTTCCAAGAAACAAAAAAAGGGACCTCGCTGCTATAATTGTAATAAATATGGCCATGTTGCTGTAGAGTGCAAGTCACACCTTAAAAAGAAAAGTCAGGAGAGCTCAAGCTATGCAGCTGCTTTCATAGCCTCTACAATGACTCCTTGTGAAGATCCATGGTACATTGACTCAGGTGCTTCAGTGCACATGACCAAACATAAGAGTTTGTTACAAAATGAGAAAGTTCCACTTATTAAGACAGTAAAAGTAGCGAATGACAAGTCGCTATCTGTTCATAGCACTGGACAGTTAAGTTTAGAAGTGTGCAATGATACAGGTCAGTACAGTAAAATTCTGTTCCAAAATGTACTCTATGTACCAGAGCTGGCAACCAATCTGTTGTCTGTCAGTCAGATCATAAAAAACGGAGGCCAGGTAAAGTTTAACAGTAAAGGCTGTTTGATATTAAATAAAAATAATGTGGTTGTTGCAACGGCAAGCTTGATCAACAACATGTACAGGCTGAATGTAAAAAGCGAACATGCATACATAACTGATGTTGACAAGCAAGATGTTTACCTCTGGCATCAACGCATGGGCCATATGAATTTTCAGGATCTTGGAAAATTAGCAGACAACACTGAAGGTGTAAAATTATCAATGAAAAATGATAAATTAACTTGTATAACGTGCTTACAAGGCAAACAAACACGCTTACCTCTGAAACAAAGTGTAACTCAGTCTTCTAAACTACTCGAACTGGTGCATTCTGATATCTGTGGTCCAATGGAGACAAGCTCGCTGGGTGGTGCAAAATACTTTATGACTCTGATTGATGACTACTCAAAGAAAGTTTTTGTTTATTTTTTACAGAAGAAATCTGATGCTCTAGAAAAATTCAAAGAATACAAAAGCCAAATGGAGAAACAACTAGAATGCAACATAAAGTCTCTTCGCTCTGACAATGGCCTTGAGTATGTTAACTCCAATTTTTCTGAGTTATTAAAAGCTGCTGGAATAGTTCATCAAACCACCACTCCATACACTCCTGAACAAAATGGAGTTGCCGAGCGAATGAACAGAACATTGGTAGAAAAAGCAAAGTGTCTGTTAATTAACGCCAACTTACCTAAACAATACTGGGCTGAATCTGTACACACTGCTGCTTATCTTATCAACAGAACTCCAACTCGATCACTGAAATACAAGACACCAGAAGAGATGTGGTCCGGGCGGAAACCAAATGTCAATCACTTAAGAGTATTTGGGTGTGAAGCAATGATTCATCTTCCCAAAGAAAAGAGAAGAAAATGGGATGCAAAAGCACAGAAAGCAATATTTGTTGGCTATTGTGATCATACAAAAGGATTCAGATTTGTTATTTCTGGTTCCAGAACAGTAATAAAGAGTAGGGATGCAGTCTTCCTTGAATCTATAGTTAAAAGAAATTATGTTCCGGTGGACTTGATACAAGAAAGTTCAATGTGTGACTCATCATCTGAACCAACTGAAAAGCATACATCTGACAGCTCTGATGCTAATGACACGTTACAATCCACAAACACTGATGATTACTCTGAACCAGATAACAGTACAGACAGTGAATACTTACCAAGTGAAAACATTATAATGCCATCTCCCTCAAACATAACTCTGAGACCTAGAAATAAAGACAAGTTTTCAAAGTCAAAAGTTAATCAAGGAAAAGGTTACCTGTGCTGCAGTGAAGATACGCCTGTACCATTGAATTACAATGAGGCAATCTCATCAGCTGACTCTGAAAAATGGAAAATATCAATAGAGAAAGAACTGGAATCTCATCATAAAAATGGAACTTGGATATTGGTAGAAAAACCTCAGAATGCAAAGCCAATTGGAAGCAAATGGGTTTTCCGGATCAAAGACGAACCAACAGGTCCTCGTTACAAAGCCCGACTGTGTGCAAAAGGTTATGCACAAAAAGAAGGAATTGACTATGATGAGACATTCTCACCAACAGTAAGGTACGACTCTATTCGCGTTTTATTGTCCATTTCAGCACAAGAAAATTTAGAAATAATTCAATTTGATGTAACCACTGCTTTTCTGTATGGTGAATTAAAGGAAAACATATTGATGACATCACCTGAAGGACTAGACTGCAAGCCTAACATGGTATGTAAACTTGTTAAATCATTTTATGGACTAAAACAGGCACCCAGGTGTTGGAACACAAAATTTAGTTCTGTCCTTAATAAATTTGGCTTTGAGAAAAGCAAAGCAGATCAGTGTGTTTATATTGGAAAAGTAAATGGTTTCAAATGTTATCTGTGCCTCTATGTTGATGATGGTCTTTTGCTTTGCAAAGATAAATCCACCATGATGGAAGTAATTAATGATCTGCAAGCAAACTTTGATCTAAAAGTATTTCCTGTATTAACTAATTATGTTGGTATGCAAATTGAAAAGTATGAAAACTGTATTTTCATACATCATACCAAATACATAGATCAGTTGCTGAGGAAATTTAATATGCAGGATGCTAACCCCAACTGTGTTCCTGCTGATCCAAATGTGAAGTTGCAGAAGGCTGATGATGCACTAAAGAAAAACTATCCTTACCGAGAAGCAGTAGGATCACCAATCCATGCAGCTACTGTAAGCAGACCTGACATTATGTTTGCTGTGAGCCAGGTGAGTCGATACTTACATTCTTATGATGACTCCCACTGGAATGGTGTAAAGAAAATATTAAAATACCTGAAAGAGACAAAAAGTTATGGATTATGCTACACATCTCACTGTGACAGTACTGATTTAATTGGATACAGCGATGCTGATTTTGCAAATGACATAGTAACCAGACGTTCGATAACTGGCTATGTATTCCTTAAAAATGGAGCTGCTGTAACTTGGTCATCTCAACGTCAGCAAACTGTAGCCTTATCCACGACAGAGGCAGAGTTTATGGCTGCCTGCGCAGCTACTAAGGAAGCTATGTGGTTAAGACAGCTACTCAGTGATATCAGTGAATTTAACAAAAAACCTGTGTATATACATTGACAATCAATGTGATTAAAAATAGTGAATTTCATAAACGATGTAAACACATAGATATCAAGTACAATTTTGTTAAAGAAAAATATCATGAAAATATTATTAGTTTGAACTATGTACACACTGATAATCAGTATGCTGATATTTTTACTAAGGTTTTGCCTAGAGACAAATTTAGATTTCTAAGAAATAACATTGGGATGTCAAAACTTGTTATTTAATTTGTATTTTAGTTTGTATTCATGTAGAAGTATATAGTTTATTTAGTAGAGGTTTGAAGTAGGTATACTAAATGTTTTTATTCTACTAATATTTAATTTCAATATGAACTTAAGTGTTAAAGTGAAGGCTCGAATTTGGTAGGAGTGTTAAAATATTTTGTCTGTGGTAAACTTCGCGCCTTTGTCATAGGTTATCTGTGGTCTTTTCTCTTCTCTGTGAACATCACGAACTGTTGTGTTGTACTCCGTAATTATTTTATTAAATATAAAAGTAATCTCAAGCAATCTGCTTTTCATTGCATTAGTGTAATACCACTAAACGGATTTCGATAAAAGGCAAGGATATAGATGGCACCCCGGGGAAGGGCATATTAAAGTGGAAGCTAATATTATTATAAATATTATACTTAGTTTAGCGGATTTTATTCCCAAAAGCATATCTACTGAATTAAAACGAGTTCTTTTAATAGGAATAACGCTTGTTCAATTACGTGATTCTAAATAGATAGGGGATTTCGTTCAAGAGTCGACATGGGGGTGGCTCCTAATTAATTTGTATTTATAGACCAATTTATATACCTTTTGTTAAGGGGCTTATCCCAATTTGTTAGGCTAGTTTTCTCCTCTATACTGTTAGTTAGTTTGGTAAATCTCTCATTGAGAAATGGGGGCCTAAAACGGCCACATTAGCAATTCCTCTAAAAGCAATTCATTTCCTGAATTTTCAGCTGTCATTAGCAATTTCTCTAATTTGACACATAATGTGTGGACCATTTTACGAATCCCCACAGAAAACTGTCAAACAGATGAATTATTTCGTAATATGAATCGCACACAGATCATATTATGAATTGTGACTTTGTGACATTTCACGATGATTTATAATATTTTCCTATTATGATTCTGCCAAAGTGACTGTTTTAAGCCCTCAGAGATAGGAATCACATTAATTTAAACATTTTCCAGTTTTTTAGCATTTAAAAAGTATGACAACATTATTTGTAAGTATAATAATTATGAAAACAGAAAATACAAATTCAAAACAAGTTATAACGTAATTGCCTCCGGAAAAATTCGGAACGCTGAAATTTTAAATTTAACTGCATTGCCTTGCTTTTATATCAACGCTTCGCAAGCGAAAAAAATTACAGCATTTCAAAGTATAGTGGACATCCTGCGAGCATTCATTTTTATTTTACTCGTACCTACTCATTTTTAACTGCGTTCCCAATAAATTGTATACAACTTTTCCAATATAATTCAAAATGAATGAACGCTGCTATTTCATCACTGAATACAAACTTTCTTTTCATAAATGTAAAAATTCCACACGAGGAACACTTAATTGAAATGCTTCTAGAAAATAAGCTTAACAAAATCTGGAAAGCCATTTGAAATTCAAATTGGAAATCCTTTGAAGGCAATCTAGAACGATTTTTAAATAACAATGCTTTTGCTTTAAAACTGATGTTTTTTTTTCTTGTTTAGGCAATCTATTATGCTTTGAGAATCCCTACACCTTAATGGTTTTATTGTTTTCTAGTAGACCGTACCAACTATCTATGTTTATTTAAATTTACTTACTGAAATTCGAAATACGCTTACATTTTAGTAGCTTTTAGCCATGCATGTATTTTTGGGTTTAAAAAAATGTAGTTTCGATTTTTTTTCAAACTTTTTTTATATAGAATTTTAATCACAGGGCCTGCACCATTTTGTGTAGATTGGAAGCTGGTAGGTACCGGGAGGCAAAAATTGTATTTTAAGAAATGTAGGCAGGATTTTACAAAATAATTTTTCCTTTTGAAGTCTTTTACACCAAGGCTATCCGTGATGGAACAATTTACTAACACACTAAATAAAAAACACAAGTATCCTTTAAATAATTTAATCAAGAAATCAATACAAATGTTCAATTACCGCTCAGCAGTTGAGAGATGACAAACATGGCTATCTTCTGTATCCAGCACCAGATGGAACAGCCCTTCTTTGCAGGTTCCTCCTCTTCTTCTTCATCACCCTTCGTGGTTGCAGCCATTGTAGTCTCCTCCTGACATGCTACGAAGGTTATCAGAACCGTTAAGTAGACCAGAACCAGTAAGATCTTTTTCGACATCATTTTTGACACTTTCTTTATTTTGTTTCAGTTTCTTTCTTTCTTTATTTTGTTCTAAATTATAAACATGTGTGTTGACTACAGTTTTTGGAACAAAATGGATGATGCTCCGTTGTTTTGACACCATGCTGTAATTTAGATTACAATCTATTCAGATAGTCATCTGTTTGCGCTTTGTATAAACTCAAATCAAATGAGTTATGAACTGTAATTTCGTTTGCAAACGGAAAACTAATGTGTATTAAGGATGATGGGGCTATTAGGCGAATGTAATAACGCATTTCGCAGCGATTATTATGAGAGGAAATAATTACATTGAATAATGTGCTGCATTTATAATGCGCAAGGTCGTGTCACAAGTTATTTTGGATAAACAAAGGCAAATAGGAATCCAATTTGGTAGATCTAAAACGAAATCAAAAATAGTTGTTTTGTCTTCATTCTGTTAGCCTATGTCTGGTTTTTCCATTATTCTTTAAATACTGAGAAACCTTCATATGTAACAAAGATATTTCTAAATTGTCTGTACCATTTCTTGGTATTCGTTCCAATTTTATCTTATTTTGGCAGGTTCACTGTTGTATGAAATAAAATAAAAATGCTTTATTTGAGGAATTAAATATATTATACTAGCTGATGCCCGCGGCTCCGCCCACGTTGATGTCGGTTATTATATACTTAAATATTTATTATATAGTAATTACATACCTTCCTCGAGAACCACTCTATCCATTGGTGAAAACAGCATGAAAATCGGTGCAGTAGTTTTTGAGTTTGCGAATGGGACGACGGACAGACGCGGCGGAGGACTTAGTTTTATAATATGTATGGATGTAAGGATAAGTAAGTATAATACACAATAATAATACGTTACACGGTGTTATTTTTTCACAAAGCAAAAAAAAATTGTAGAACTCTATATAAGATAGGTACTGAGCTGAAAGATGTCCACTGCTGGACATAGGCGTTTTTCGTTGGAAGGCCTCAACCGGTTCTGTGCCTCTCGCATCCGGCGGATTCCTGCAGTCTTCACAAGGTCATCGGTCAACGTTGTAGGTGTTTTTCTAACGCTACGTCTCCCAGTACGCTATTTGAATGACTTATTAAAAATTTACGAACAATTTTTCAAAATTATACATCTCCAACAGAATCATAGATCATTCAACATCGCGATTCCATCGAATGTACACACAGCATCTATCAAACAGAGTCGATAAAAGCAATTTGAATACCCTCCTATTTTTTTAAGTTTGTTTTTCATCGCTCAGGGGCGTTCACCGACCGCCAATTAATCCGAAAATGCAAAAACAAACAGAATCTTGTAGCGAATACAAAGGGTTAATTCCGACGTCTTTAATAAAAAATTGTTCCCGTCATATCCGTGTATCCGACCACGGAATAACCAAATAGTAAAGAAGGTCGGCTCCATATAAAGGCTCTTACATACTGGGGCGATTCGCCGCGCGACGCGACGCCGCCGCATTGTTCGCCGTGAAGTTTTCTCAGAAATTGTTTTGTTAAAATTCGCATCGCGCGGCGAATCGCGCCAGTATGTAAGAGCCTTAAAGAGCAAAAACGCACGCACACAGACACGCTTTACGTACAGCAAGTGCAAGCGCACTTGCAACTCGCATTCGTTTGAGTTTGAAATCTCCGTACGTAGCGCGTAGGCGTCCGTATCCGGCAGAGAACCAAAGTTGTAGACATAGCTCACAGAATAAGCAAGCTGAAGTGGCAATGGGCCGGCCATATTAGCCGTAGAACCGTTGGGGTTGACGTGTTCTTGAGTGGAGACTGCGAATCGGAAAACGTAAGGTAGGACGCCTTCAGGCTAGGTGGAGCGACGATCTTCGCAGGGTGGTAACTGGTAGCAACTGGATAAGAGTTGCCGAGAATCGAGCTGAATGGCGTGCAATTGGAGAGGCCTATGTCCAGCAGTGGACTGCTATAGGCTGATGATGATGATGATGATGATGTACGTAGGCGTTGTACGTGCGTTTTCACCCGTTGGTTGTTTGGAGTGGACCTTCTGTGCCTTTCTATTTTATGACGGAATCTAATAAACTCCCATTCCAAATCCCGACCAGTGTTACCAGACCTCGATATCCCCCCTTCTTTGCGTAAACACAAGTAAACATCATGAGTAATGAACAGGTACACAAGTCTTCTTAAACTGGAGAATTAACAGCTCGCGAGACTTGCGATGTTATGGTGCCAGGCGGGTTAGAACGTTGCAAGTCGGTTATATTTTGTTTAAAATATGCCCGGTGGCTAAGGAAGCTTTGGTGTGTAGAAACCCTTACAGTGTTACAGAAGTTTTAGTGGTTTTTACGGTTCCGTATACATAGGGTAAAACGGGACCCTATTACTAATACTCCGCTGTACGTCCGTCTGACTTTCTGTCCGTCTATCTGTCTGTCTGTTTATCCGTCTGTCACCAGGCTGTATCTCATGAATCGTGATGATGTATTTCTATTGCAATATTTAAGGAGGCTCCCATACAACAAACGTGATGTTTTTGCCGTTTTTATAGATAATGTTACGGAACCCTTCGTGCGCGAGTCAGACTCGCACTTGCCCGGTTTTTTTTCATTATTTACGGATTTTCTCACGTTTCCGGGTAACGAAACAGTATGTTTTTCTTTTTGTTTGAGGTAATCTTGTGGTGTGGAAATGTTTTCACGTAGAATTTTTTTAAACCATAAATTAACGTAGAATGAATGTTAAGTTTAAACATGGCTTATACCAATACTATTTAAAAGAGGACTGAACAAAGTATTTACCCAAAGGAGCAATGTTCGTGAAAATGTTGGCATATGTATACTAAAGGCCCTACCCAACCTCAAATTGCTTAGCATGATCCTCCGTTATGCCAAAAATACTGCAGCATTAATTTTGAAATAAATATAATGTTAAAGTTGAGGACTGATGCTAGGTCCCATGTTTGGCGAAAACTCGATTAAGTACATAAAATTTTCTCGATAAAAATAAATCCAAAGTTACCTCTAAACAGAACTATAAACCTCTAGTATTAAAAAAATACTTGAAACTAGATCATGAAACTTTGCTTAATAACTGAACTAACTATAAAGCGGGTCTTATGTTTTTTAAATTACCATTATTTTCACCGTAAATAGCAATTACCTAAACTATTCGAGGCTTGAGAGCCGCCAGCACCGCACTTCGTCTGGCTCTCACTCAGGCCGCGAGTAGTATGGTGCGAGCGAGATAAAATCTGAGGTGGAGAAAATAGGGTAGGGTGAGGTAGGGTAATTTGAAAAATTTGGTATATTTGATTAATCCTCAAGTTTTATATCTATAGAGATATAAAACTTGAGGATTAATCAACTATAAAACCAATTCAGCTTAAAAAAATGCGATTCCCACCATAAACAAGAAAGATAAAGTACTTACGGTACTTTCAAATAAAAGTAGGTAACATTAAATGTCTTTACTGGAAGCATAACTTAAATTAAACGGAGCTCAAAAGGAATTTCTGCAAAGCTTTGGTACGTCATCAAAGTTCTAATACGATGAAATTGCACTTTGATTAGGTGCTCCCTGGCTTCCTCTGGATTATTTACGTTAGCATATAATTTTGTATCTCTTGGGGCTAGCGAGGGGATTCAAAAAATCTCTTATGTTAAAATGTAATTGGAGTTGTTAGATATATTCTTTACTAGCTGCATCCCGCGGTTTCACCGGTGTAAGTCTCGATCCCGTGGAAATTTCGTGATAATAAGTATCCTATGTCCTATTCCAGGTCTTGGTCTACACATGTTCCCAATTTCATCCATATCCGTTCAGCCGTTTTAGCGTAAAAGCAAACAAAAAAAAAAACAATCACTTCGTATTTATAATCTCCAAGACGAGCCAAACGAAGCGCAAGGAGGGCACTACCTACATTTTCTCGAAGCGCTTCGTCGTTTTTTTGAACCCTCATATGAATGTATGAAAGAATATTTTGCACTGTGCCGTTATTGTGCCGGTACTGTGTCGGAACTGTGGCTTCACTGATATGCGTGAATCTACCTTTAACGTTCTTTCTGAGACATGGAGGGGTCTTGGTATGTAAAGATGGTCCCCCATCCACGGACCAACCGCGGCAAGCATAGCTTAACCTGATCGATCGACCCGTACGGCTGTGATAACAGTACTTATGTACTTACTCAATATCTCACTATCCATAACTTGGACCTGTTTACGAAAATCTTTTTCCAATTTATATGAATACGTATTCAATATTTGCCTAAAATCTCTCATTGGAAATCATTTCCCAGATCTATTCATCAGAAACGTGTCGCGGATTAGCTCGCAAACTACTACACAATGTTTTGATATTTTCGCAGAAAGGTTATAAAAATAGTATCAATAAAAGGAGGAGGCGGCCACGTGGGTGTACTTACTTTTATATTTTTTAACCTTAATAGTTACTGGAAAATGAATTTCATTTCACGAAAATAAATGTGGTTGTGAAACTATTTTCTACGTAGTTGAAGATGTTTTAATCTAAGTTAGGTCTTTTGATTGATTTAGTGGAACTTTGGCTGCTCGCGGTTGGACTCGCTGAGCGGGGAAAGCTGCATTCATTATTTCGTGGGAAGTCCTGAATGGTCGCGTTTTGGAGTCATATTTTAAATTAGAGATGGCGGATGGTTAAAACAAAATGATGGTGGACAAATCAGGTGTCCTAATACCGCAATGCCGCAACAAAACATGGCGTCAAATGTTAATCGAAAATCGTTAACGTTAAATGTTATCGAACTCGTCCTAGGAATTTCGTTACGGGTAATATTGTTACGGGTCGTCAGAAACCCGAAAGTCTGACAACCAGTCGCCAAGGGGTATCGCATTGTCCAGTTACTTGGTTGTGGAGGTCAGGTAGGCAGTCGCTCCATGTAAAATACTTTTATTCAGCTTCACCCGGTTAGACTGGAAGCCGGCCCCAACATAGTTGGGAAAAAGCTAGGCAGATTGATTGACTATAAAAGTGATTATTGTCCTATAGATAGAACGTTTTGTGGGTGCTATGAGTGGGTTTTCACATTCATTCCTACTCACAATACTTGACATAGAAGAATCCTTCTAAGAAAATATTGCTTTATATTATTCTATGAATATATTTCTAAGCAATAGGACTTACCTACAGTTTATTTATTTATTTTTTTCGCACTAAAAAAAAAGAGGTACAAAGGCGGACTAAATGCCTTAGGCATTCTCTACCTGTCAACCAAGGGTGGTGAAGAGATTAGATGGCAGGTGCTCTGATTGTGCCCAAAAAGAGAAAAAAAAAATTATATCATAATGCAAAGATAAGACAGGTTTTACAGTATAAGAAGCTATAAACTTATGATACATTTACTTACATACAGATCAAATTCACACAGTTCAAATCACAAAGCTCTTACTCCGAGTAAGCATCCTACATTACGCTTGCCGATACGCGGTCTCCACTCCAGGACTCGTCTGCTCCACCGGCCATCGGTCCTTCGGGTCGACGGCGCGTCGTGTTCCATACGCGCCTCAAAGAGATGTCAGCACACTTGACGGGGTCCGTTAGGACCGATGCCTGCCAAGGTTGCGGGAAAGTCCGAAAGGGATACCGGGACCTTGGCAATAGGCTCCTTCAGTTGCCTATTGCCAAGGTCCCGGTATCCCTTTCGGACACACGGGTGGGTATAGTCAGTAAAAGTCTAACACGCCCTCCCACTCCGCCCAGAGCGGGAGAAGACATTTGATGATTTTCAATCACGATAAAAAGGAAATCGGTCCTTCGACAAACATAGCCAGCCTACTGCCACTTCAGCTTGCTTACGGCTAATTTACTATGACATAAATAAATGGCTCAGCAAAGTTAGTTTATTCTTTGATAGATAATATTAATAATGACTCATGGCTGACGAAATCCATAAGAAGACTTAGCCCACTAATGAATATGCTGCCTGTCTGATTTCAGAAGCACGTTCTCAGGACCAATATATATGAGACATTCCATTCCGGTCACATTAATATGTAGTTATGCGACCAGATGTGAATTTATGGCGTTCATGTGCCTTGAATACATTTCAGATACATAGAAACCATAGATTATTATAAGAGTGATAAAATGACCTCTCATATTAAAAATGTGAACTATGAATTTCTAAGTATAACATAATCAGCCTTTAATGTTCCCACTGCTGGGACACAGGCATCCTCTCAGTGAGAAGGAGTCGGTTATAATCCACCACGCGGGCCCAGTGCGTGTTGGTTGATGTCACATGTCTTCGACTTGTTGGTTCTAGGGCATGCCGGTTTCCTCACGATGCACTGCTGTCAAAAAGGTGAAGGAAAAAATCGCGATTTTTTCCTTCACCTTTTTGACAGCAGTGATGGTGATGAAATAATTTACACAAACGCTCGGGTCATGGGGCCCGAGTGCGCGTCTCCTTTTTAAGGAAATTTCTCACCGACTGGTCGATACTTCACGTGACCAGAGGGCTGGCTTGTTCTTTGGCCAAAGAATTAGCATTGCCATTCAACGTGGCAATGCTGCCAGTCTTCTGGGCACGTTTCCGGATGACAGCGATGCGGACGAATACTTCGACGCCTGAGGGTCCCTTTGTTTTTATATCTATTAGTAAGTCCTTTTAGTTTTAGTTTTTTTTGTTAATTATTAATTATTTAAATCTAAATTAAGAAATCTCATTGGTAACTTGAATAACACTATCAAAGTAGGTAGTTGTAGTAGCAACCTACGACCTCC
This sequence comes from Lithophane semibrunnea, assembly GCA_947363905.1. NCBI lineage: Eukaryota > Metazoa > Arthropoda > Insecta > Lepidoptera > Noctuidae > Lithophane > Lithophane semibrunnea. The sequence continues at coordinate 13,679,983 of OX376199.1, forward strand.
AACTCGTAAGTCGCGGCCGTTACCACTGGGCCATTACAGAAACAACTAACAAACTAACATCGTGTCGTATGACAACCGTTTCTTAAAGTTGCAATCGTTTTTTCACGAGATTTAATTTCTTGCGTAATTTTTATGCTCGTGACTGTACTAAAAAAATGGCCGACTTCCTAAAAATAAAAAACAGATCATTTCATATGGGTAATACGGCCACCTGTCGAGTGCGAAAAACGAAAACAAAGTAAATCGTTTCGCAACAATGCAGATTGTTCCTATTTCAGTCATTGTTTTTTTACTAAAACGTTTTATAAGCTCGGCATGTCACCTGCTGCAAAATACATTAGACTTGCAGCCGGCGTACTGAACTACTGAACACTTGGTGAGTTAGATCTTATTAATCTTGCTGTATAAAGAATTTCTTTTCATTCATCATCATCATCTGCCTAGCCTTTTCCCAACTATGTTGGGGTCGGCTTCCAGTCTAACCGGATGCAGCTGAATACCAGTATTTTACATGGAGCGACTGCCTATCTTACCTCCAGAACTCATTAATTTTCTTTTCATTGCAGTGTGAAAATAAAACCCTGAAGTTAGATGTTCTAAGCTAGCTTTTACTTCTTCCGTCTCTGGTCCCGTTATTTGGGATCGGGTCTTCTCACTTTTCTGCGCCCAGTTATTCTGTCAATTGGACCTTCTTGAGGTCTCTTTTTATTACACGAGCAGCTTGTGGACCAGATTTACTAAAAATCGTATAGTGCCCTCCGCGTGCAGTACAACAACGCGTTTAGGGTGCTGTTGAGGCTGCCCCGCTACTGCAGCGCAACAGGGATATTCACTGACATATATGTGGATTGTTTCCTGCCACAATGCGAAAGCGCTATGCGTCTCTGGTGCGTGAAGTGTGGGGCGGCAACAACAGTATCCTGCCTCTAATTTCGAGCAGCCTGGACTGTCAGTACGTGAATCGCTGCTGCGTCATTTCCCATGGAATGGTGCAGCCGCGGTTTAGCATACTTGAAAACGAAACTTGAAACGGGCGCCATCAGTAGGGACTGGTCATCTCTTAGCTGCCTTTTGGCTTATTTTAATTTATTTTAATTTTTGAATTGTTTTGTATCTTTTTATCTTTTATTTACGGACGCTTTTTTTTAACCTGCACGTTTTTCTACATTGTACTCACATGTATGATTCCAACATGACTGATGTAAACAATATATTGTAACAATATTCTGATTTAAAAGTGTCCGTGGAGTTTATTGCCCGTTCTTCTCCATAGGAACCTACTACGCTTTGGAATGGGCAACTAGCTTCATATTTTTGACTGACCGACCCCTTGACAATTCAAAAGTGCCTGTAATTGGTTTATTTGAAATAAATGCTTTGAGTTTGAGTTTGAAATAAATTGAATTGAATATTTAACCACCAGGTCAATGGCTCGGTCGGTTTTCGGCCCTTTTATCAGTGATTGGTGCGACTGCTGCCTCGTATGTATTAATTTCGCACTTTCTCAAGTCTGGTCACACTTCCCGCCCATCTAAGAATCTTCATTTCACTGGTATGGTACCGTTTGCTCATGCCTCTTCTTAGTTGTCCAACATTCGGATCCATACAATAACGCCAGACGAACTGCTGTTTTATATTTCTAAGCTAGCTTTTACTAGTATTTAATATAAGGTTTAGTTTTATTTGGACACAAATCTCAGAACATGGAACCACCATGGTGGTTATTATCTTGATAAGTATTCAATCCGTGTCATGCGTACCTTACAACTATACATTTTTAAAGAGGTAGGCGTGGAGTCCTACAAAAACCTTATGGAGCTTGAATGACATTGACAAGGGGGCGCTGTGACGGCTTGTTGCTATCCAAAATTCATACCCTACATCAGTGCCTGATTCCGCTCCAATGCTTCTTCATATAACATTATTCGTTATCTTTCCACTTCTCAATTCCAATACACGGTTTTACTCCATCAGCACAATTTCGGGATAACTCATTCGTCTAGAAGTTATGTGTATTTATTTCGCTTATTTGTACTGTTGGAATACATTTCGTTACTCAGAAGGTACAACGGTTTTAACATTTCGTTTTTTTTAAGAAACGGCGAATTTGTTTATTGCTCTTGTTTTTTTGTACTACAATTTACTTTGTTACTTCCATTAATGTAGAAAGAAACAAAATAAATAGGTACTCATCGTGGTAAAAGCTTCTAAATAGTATTAAGTCTGCCGTTCTGTTAATACAATTTGAAGTATCTTTTAGGTCTGTTTCTAGTTTTCTCTTGTAAAAGTCGCAGCCACACTTAGATTCTTGACCTAGATACACCACGAAAGATTTGATACGCTTCTGTAAAACTATTATTTTAATTTTAAGGCAAAGTATGTAGATTTCTTGATTATCATTTTACATAAAAATTGCATAGCTGTTATTAAGACCCTTCCTCGCATAAAAAAGAAACATGATTATGTAAAGAACAACATATTTTTTTGTTTTTTTCCAGAACCATGAAGCTATTCAAAATTATGGGCTTGCTGTTACCATTCGTCATGGGACTGAGAACACAAAGGTCGGCGGGAACATTAGTGGATTTCACAGACCCTAAGGTAAGAGGTTCATGTTCTAATTTAACTTTATTATGTACGTTAAGTGTAAGGAGTGTGTGAGGAGCTCGTGGCTAAGTAATAATAGCCGCACGGGTCGATCCATCAGGTTAAGCTACGCTTGCCGGGGTTGGTCGACAAAGGAGAAGCATAATAAGAATATTTTACTGTATCACCAAAATATTAATCGCTTCTCTGGCAAAATCCTAGACGTGGAAATGTTAATAGATAAATATCATATGGATATCTTATGTTTTTGCGAAACCTGGTTAAAACCAGATAGGATGATGTTTAGTGTAAATAATTTTTCAGTTGCCAGTGCGTACAACAGGTCTTCAATAGGGGGTGGTACCTTGATATTATGTAATAGTAGTTTCAGATATAAGGAAAGGAAGGATATCACTGCTTGCTCTGTTGATCGCTTATGTGAGGTAGCATGTGCAGAGGTTGAAGGCCATACCTTCTTATGTGTTTATAGGCCACCAGCCTCAAACTTGTCATCATTTTTAATTGTGATGGAAGAAATACTAACTAAACTTTTTAGAGATAATAAAATAGTTTTTGTCAGTGGTGACCTAAATATTGATCTACTAGTAAATTCACCGGAAAAATGTAAGCTTATCTCATTGTTTAAATCGTTCAATTTAAAATGTATATTTAATGAAGCAACTCGAGTAACAGCAACGTCAGCTACATGCATAGACAATGTATTTACTAATTGTAAAATAAAAGACTCGTCTCTAATTAGTGGCGTCAGGTCTGACCATACAGGTCAACTTATATCCTTTGAATCAAATAAAAAGTTATGTTTAGATAAAACCATTGAGTTAAGACCCCTTACTAAAAATAAATTGAAAATGTTTAATAATAATGTACTTAGCAATCTTTCAACAGCTAGTTTTGATTCTCAAGACCCCAATGTAAACTATGGTACATTATTTTCTACAGTATGCAAAGAATTCAATAAAGCATGTCCTGTTAAAAAAGTAACACTCAATACTAAGCCAAAATTTAGTGAATGGGCCACTGCTGGCATTAGAAAAAGCAGAGACATTTTATATAATTTATATAACGAAAAATCATTGACTTCTGATCAAGTTGTTCATAACTATGTAAGGAACTACTCTAAGATATTTAAAAGAGTCTGCGCCCAAGCTAAATCTAAATTAATAAGTAACAAAATTGATAATTCTAATAATAAAATAAAAACTGTGTGGCAGGTAATTAACAAAGAAACTGGAAATGCAAAACAACGTGACCCGAATGAATTGTCTCTAAAAATTAATGATGAAACCATTTCAGATAAGTTAAAAGTTGCTGAGACACTAGAAAATTTCTTTACTAACATCCCAATAGAGGTTACCAAATCTCTTCCCTCTTCATCTTTATTAGCAGATTCTCTTCTCAAAGAAAACTTTACTAAAGTCATTCCAAGTTTTGCATTCAAGCCTATTTCTATTACCACTATTAAAAAAGCATTCATAAGTCTTAACTCAAAAAATACTGAAGATTTATGGGGCATCTCTGTTAAGGTTCTGGGAGATATCATTGAAACTATCGCCCCTGTCCTAACAGGCATACTTAATCAATGTTTGGACACTGGTACATTTCCTGATTTAATGAAATATAGTAAAGTTGTACCAATTTTCAAATCAGGTAGTAAAAGCGACCCCTCTAATTATAGACCAATATCTGTATTACCAGCATTGAGCAAAATCTATGAAAAAATCATGCTAGACCAGATGTTGTCACATTTTAACTCAAATAGGATTTTACATAGTCACCAGTTTGGGTTTACGAAAGGTAGGTCGACGACAGACGCGGGAGTAAAACTCATCAGTGACATTTTAGAATCCTGGGAGAAGTCCCAGGATGCAATTGGCATCTTCTGTGACCTCTCAAAAGCGTTTGACTGCGTTGACCACAATACACTGATCTGTAAATTACACCACTACGGAGTTCGTGGACAAGCTGCTGATCTTGTTCTTTCTTACCTATCAAACAGGCAGCAAAAAGTAAATATTAACGGGGTGACGTCCTCGGGGTCTCTAGTTAAAATGGGCGTGCCTCAAGGTTCAATTCTCGGCCCATTCTTATTTCTAGTTTATATAAATGACCTTCCTTACATGATGGCTAACTTATCGGATATAATACTATTCGCTGACGACACTTCTCTTATCTTTAAAATAGATAGAAGAGATACAGATGTCTCACATGTCAACGATAGCCTGGCTATTCTTTCGGAATGGTTCGCAGCCAATAATCTTTTACTTAATGCGAACAAAACTAAATGTATTAGGTTCTCATTACCAAATGTACCTCAAGTGGGTCTAAATCTAAAACTTGATGGCAAGAAGCTAGATGCAATCACGGAAACTATATTTTTAGGAATTACAATAGATTCAAAATTACAATGGGGCGCCCACATCAGAACTCTTTCAGGTAGACTAAGTTCAGCTGCATATGCAGTAAGAAAAATAAGGCAGTTGACTGATATAGCCACAGCTAGGTTAGTGTACTTTGCTTATTTCCACAGTATTATGTCTTACGGCGTTCTGCTGTGGGGATCGGCAGCTGACGTAGATTCAATTTTCATTTTACAGAAGAGGGCAATCCGCTCGATCTATAAAATGGGTCCTCGCGAGTCCCTTAGAAACAAATTCAAAGAAATTGATATACTGACTCTGTCTTCTCTCTATATCTTTGAAAGTATTTTGTATGTTCGCAAAAACTTAGGACTTTTCAAAATAAGAAGCGATTTCCATAATATAAATACACGTAGTAGACATGAAATTGTCATACCCAAATTTAGATTAACTAAAACAAGCAAGTCATTTCTAATAAACAGTATCCGCTTCTATAACAAGTTGCCAAAGTCGGTTACAGAACTTAGCGATGGAAAGTTCAAAGCCCACATCAAACGTGTCCTTATCAAAAAAGCATATTATAAGATTAAAGACTACGTTGAAGACAAGGAAGTTTGGCAATAATTCCTTCTGCAGATGTGGCTTCCCTGGTACCTCATTAACGGCATATTTATGTAAGAGTCTATTAACTGCTCCCAAATTACCATATTTATTTTCTTTACATTCATCCTTGACATATAATCATTGTATTTGACATTATATACCTGCAATTAATTTCAACTCTTAGTGGCTTTTGTGGACAGGATTATAATTATTCAATTTGTTACAGTTGTAATAGCAATCACTTCAATTGGTTTAAATAGGTTTTTATTTTTATTTAAATTCTAATTTTATTATCATTAGTCTTTTAGATAGATTATTTTCTATTTGTGAATGTGAGAACGTTGTAGGCTTATTGGACTGTAGATTTATTGAACATCTTCTATTTTTGTTAAGTACCTGGTACTTACTTGTTGAAAGGCCTACATTGTCCTCCCATGCCTACCTACACTGTAATTTGAAAGTATTGTAAAAGCCAATTATTTTTAAAAGAGTAACCATGGAGTTTCTTGCCGGCTCTTCTCCATAGGAAACGACCAATTGGAACCGTGCACCTAGCTTCTGACGTTTCATAAGTGCCCATGTAGGTTTATGTGAAATAAAATATTTTGATTTTGATTGATTTTGGTCCGTGGATGGGTGACCATCTTTACATACAGAGACTCCTCCGTGCCTCGGAAAGCACGTTAAGCCGTTGGTCCGGTGATTGGTGGATCTTTAGTCGTTACGGGTCGTCAGAAGCTCGAAATTCTGACATCCAGTCTCACCAAGGGGTATCGTATTACCCAGTTACTGGGTTGTGGAGGTCAGATAGGCAGTCACTCCATGTAAAATACTGGTATTCAACTGCATCCGGTTAGACTGGAAGCCGACCCCACATAGTTGGGAAAAGGCTAGGCAGATGATGATGTTCGTTAAGTGTATTGATTCATTTAACCCAGGCATGTACAGTATATTAATGAAGAAATTAAGAAATGGAAATGCTACCATCAGCAACGCTACACTTATGCTGTTTGTCCACCGCACCGTGAACGGGACGTGACATATCGTCGTCGATAGTCGCTTACAATACTTTATCAAAAAAAAAAACCGCTTGTTAAAGGGTTGTTACTCTATAAAACTAAACTAGTTGTTACTCTATAAAACTAAACAGTTACCTTTAGACAATGATATTATATTAACAGATATGTTATACACTCACAAAACAACCGAAAAAAGTGTTCCGCGCAGCAGCGGCACTCATACCCACGTTTCATTCATTTTACATTTCACTACAAGTAAAAACGTTACAGTTGGAATGTTTTCGAGTCTTCACGATTGCGCGCTTATAACATATCTGTTAAATATAATATCATTGCCTTTAGATAAAGAACTGGTAGTTACTTACATAGTTATCATTGCTATAAAAATGCTAAACTATTCGTTGTATTTCAGGTCCAAGGACATTTAGACGCTCTAGTACGAATGGCACAATCCTGCGTCATCAAAGTTCGAGCGACTCCTAAAGACGTCAGAGCATACTTTACCAACTCATCACCAGTATCCAGGTCTGGGCAGTGCTTCGCCGCCTGTATGTTGGAGCAAAGTGACGTCATTAATCATGGCAAGGTAATTGTAGCTGTGTTTTTATTGATAACTGATATCAAATAAGTATTTCATAAAGTTATTTAACTTTATGAAATACTTATTTGATAGATTGGATAATGTAGCTACAGTGAAAACGTAGATGAATATACCTTATACAGAATGTTATCTAACGAAGGGCGTTCCCGTTAACCTGCAATGGTATAGCGTATACAGGGTGTAAGGGTAAACAGCTAAACAGTCTTGTCATTCAAACCATGGGTAGTTGACTTAAATATAAATATAAAACACGAGTAAAAAAAAAACGTTATTTTCATTAAAAGATTTTAAAAAGTTTATATGCACGGGCTCGCTAGCGAAACAGCTGACTGTCTGAGAGAGGAGTCGCGCTCACGGCCGGTCACGTTACCTCCCACGCCCCCCACTCGTGTTGAGACGCAAGTTCGTTGCCCTAGCGCATATTGATTTTACGTTCTATAAATGACACCAAACCACTGGTTTCAAGGATAACGGTGTTTACCTTAACACCATGCATGCATGCTAAAAAAAAAAACATTGGTAAAATATTCACAAAAATGTTAAATTAATACGGAAAAGAAACAATCTTGTACACGCACACTTGTCTTTCTACGTTGAAATACAAGTGTGCGTGTACAGAGTGTTTCCTGCCTTTTAATTATATGGAGCGACAATCCTCGTTAGTTATTTGACTAAGTTCTTTTTTTCACAGATAAACAGGGAACTCTTAGTCCACCTCGCCAGCTTAGTAAACGGCAAGAACTCCCGAGTAGTTCGCAAGCTTAACGCCGTCTCCCGACTCTGCCTGGACAGCATCGAAGGCATGTCAGACAGATGCCAGCTCGCCTCCACTTACAACGACTGTCTGAATGAAAACATGATCGAATTCGCCTTTCCTCTCGAAATTGCTGAAGAAGCTGTCAGGAAGATGCCTTTCCATTTAATACAACCGAAGTAAGTTATATTTTTTTTTTATTTATCTTCGGCCTGTTTCACGAGCAGTGCGCAGTGGTGGTCCAGTGTTAACAGCCACAACTTACGAGTTGTACTTCGTAGGTTCGAACCCAGACAAGCACTTTACTATATGTAAATTATTCCATCATCACTGCTCTCAAAACGGTGAAGGAAAACATAGTGAGGAAACCGGCATGTCCTAGAAATAAAAAAATAAAAATTAGAAGACATGTGGCATCTACCAACCCGCATTGGGTCCGCGTGGTGCATTACGGCCCACTCCAACTCACAGAAAGGAGGCCTGTGTACCAGCAGTGGGAACGTTATAGGCTGGTTATGCTTATGCTGTTTCACCGTCTCTGGATAATCAAATTCTGTTCCATTTTTATCTAAATCTGGTGGAGTATCAGGGGCTGTGAAACAGGTCTTTAGTGCCATTTCTAAAGACGGATTTAAAAATTGGGCTATAAGTAACTACCTAATACACTCGGTAAACTAGGTAGGTATACCGATCAAACCATCGCGTCGACCTATTATAGTCTTCGCTGGCCCTAATGAGTCTAAATAATAAAAGCGAAGACCCCAATACATTTGAGGAAGAAAGAAAGAAAGAAAGAAGAAAGAAAGATGAGCATGTTGTCTCTGCGTCTGGCGCTGGGCATGGCAATACGCCGTGTTCGGGTTCGCGACTGGTCAATCGTCATCCTGAGGATGCCTCGTTGAGTAGTGAAACATGTGTCGATTTCATAAAGTGTTTTTATGACTCTTTAGGAATAATTAAGCGGAATGGGTTATCGATTCGATTGCAACGTCGTTGAAATAAGACCTATTTCATAATACACTGACGACCAATATTAAAAAATCCACTTGCAAAGTGCCAATAAATCTACTAAATATATCTACGTCTATTGAATTTAATAATGATTTTTTAACTCAAAAAACACAATAACATTACATATGAAACAGATACAAATTACTGACAACACGACCACGTACACTGAGTTATGGCAAAAGAAAACATACTGTTTAACGTATTTTCGCAAAGTTACGCCTGAATCAATAAACTAAACTAGGCGGTATACCTTTTCAACGATGTTTTCATCTGCTAAACTGGCATGGAATTACGTATTATGTCAAAAAATATATATTTGGGTCCAAAAAAGTGTAACTAGTCTCCTAGAATCCTGAAAATGATTCACGAAGATTAACATTCTTCTTGTTTTATTTTCAGGTTGCCATTTAGTTATATACTCTCCACACGAACAACTTTGACGTACTGAAATCCATTGCCAGGTGAGCAGATGAAAAACATTTACAGCATTAGTTCATATAATTAACTTGTGCATAGTTGATGGCATTTACCCGAACAAGCTCAAAAAGGTAATAATAAAACCCCTGTATAAAAAAGATGATAAAACAGATTTAAAAAATTATAGACCAATAGCAAAAATTCCAATAATTTCTAAAATTTTCGAGAAAGTAATCTATAACTCTTTATATGCCTATTTCGAAAAGTATAAATTATTTTGCACAGAACAAAAGGGTTTCCGTAAGAACACTACGATTAATATGGCATTATTTGACTTACTAGCTAGCATCATGTCGTCTGTCGATAAAAGAAATCCAGTCTGTGCAATTTACACTGACATGACCAAGGCTTTTGACTACGTAGACCATAAGATACTGTTGCACAAATTAAATAATTATGGTATAAGAGGGAACATATTAAAGTTAATAAAATCATACCTGAGTAATAGGCTTCAATGCACGGAAATTTCTAGGATATGTCCTAAAACTAAATTAGAAACCATATATGTATCAAAACCAAGACATGTAAAATATGGCGTCCCACAAGGTAGCGTATTGGGTCCGCCACTTTTTTTGATATATATAAATGATCTCCCGAAAGCAACAGCCAACAAAATGGTGCTTTTTGCAGACGACAGTACAGCTATAATAAAATGTACTAATTCAAATAATTATAAGAATGACATTAATAATTGCTTAAGCGACATAATAAATTGGTTAGACAATAATAATTTGGTTATAAACCTGAGCAAAACAAAAGTCATGCATTTTTATCAACGCCTTAAAAACCCAAATGTTAGCATTTCCTACAAGGGCTGTGATATTGAAGAAGCTAAGAAGGCTAAGTTCTTAGGCATTATAATTGATAGCCAACTTACATGGAAACCTCATGTTGAAGAACTATGTAAAAAACTTAGCAAATCCGCATATGCTCTTTTTCAACTCTCAAAGAAAGTTAACAGTCAGGCTCTTTTAACAGCATACCATGGACTGGTTGCCTCTGTTTTGCGGTATGGCATTATTTTCTGGGGGCAGTCTACTGATAGGGAGCTGGTATTTAGACTACAGAAGCGATGCATCAGGTCAATGTGCGGTCTTAAGACAACTGATAGCTGTATTCCATATTTTAAATCGTTAAAAATTTTAACATTGCCTTGTTTATTTATAATTGAAACAGCTTTGTTTGTGAAATGCAACCCACATCTATTTAAAAAATTATCAGAGGTCAGGAAAAATCCAATACGGAATCAATACATAAATCAACTATGTCAAGTAAAATGTAAAACCGCGCTAATGCAAAAAAGTTTTCTTGGTATTGCCCCACTCATATATAATAAAGTACCTAATATTATAAAAAATATGACTATAGTGAAGTTTAAAATGGCACTAAACGAAATTTTAATTATGAAGACTTATTACACGATTGACGATTTTCTTAATGATGATTTAATAACTGATTGACATAATGTTAAGTACTTACTTTTTATTCCCGTTGGACATTTTGTAATTTTTATTTTATTTTTATATTGCCACCATTGACCACACTGACATTTTTAATACATTTAAATTTATTTTATTTTATATAAACTACAATTGTCTGCCACATATTTTTTTAAACTTTTAATTGTAAACCTTTGCATGCCCACGTGACGGTAAAATATGGAGATCTTTATTATAAAAAACACCTATGTGCCAACTATACCCATGTTTGCAAAGAAATAAATGATTTGATTTGATTTGATTTGAGCATCTTCCTTTCCGTATCCTCATACAATTGGGTCGGTTTTTTAAGTACAAACACACATAATACTGTATAGAAACATTGTCGGGATTCATGAAATTATACACATTTACCAAACCCGCGTACAACTGTTTCAAAACTTCCAACATTTTATTACACACACATTTTAATACATAAGGAATTCTTGTTTGTACAATCCCCGAGTTTTAGCGTCTTTTACTGTCGACAGCAGAGATTGAACGAGTTCCCAAATTAGATTAAACAAGTCCTCGACAAGTTCAAGCGTTGAGAAGATTTGATTAAAGACTTTCTGAATCCGTAATCAGTATGCAGATTGATTTCAGAATATTTTATCTACCTGACTAAGTTAGGGATGACTATTATTGTATTATGGAGATTTTTACGTGATTGTAAAATAGAACCTGACTAAAATGCATAGATTTGCAGGCTAAAGCCTCGAATACTGAATTGAAAAAATCACATTGGTCCTCGCCCGTAATAATTTATTAATATTTTCCTTAAAAACTTATGTACTAAGTAATATTTTGTCTCTTGTTCCAGCTTGCCTCAAGAAATGAGGTCTAATCCATACTAATTTATTCTACAATTTAAGTATTTATAAATAATAGAATTTTCAATTTTTTAATGTTTACTTTTGCAATAAACGATTTAAAAATAATTTACGTATTTTTATTGTAAATAACTAAGGTTACTGTTACTAGAAACATTTTTTACATAAGAACAGATAAAGAAGATGGGTATATGAACAATATTCCTCATAAAAATGGAAAAGCAGGGCGACAAAAAATAAAATAATTTCCAATTTTCTTAAATACAAAAATATTTATTAGGTGCTATAATTATGTTTGAGCCGTTTGGGGTTGAAACACTAGGGCTTTGGGGTCCGAGTGCTCATCGAGTATTTCGGGACATCACTAAGCGATTGGTCGACTCTTCACGTGACCAGAGGGCTGGCCTATTTTTAGCCCAAAGAGTCAGCATTGTCATCCAACGAGCCTTTTGGGAACTTTTCCCATTGACAGCGATGCGGACGAATTTTTTGATGCCCAATGTGCTCTTCCCCTTTTTTTAAGTTTTCTTATACACTTGTACATACTATACATTTTTTTAAAGTATAATTATGCAAGTTCCTAGAATAAATTGTATTAAAACCAAGTGATGGTCCAACATAAAAAAATATTTATTTTAACTTAAACATAAAGTGAGGCAGCCCCAGTAAGTTACAATAGTATTTGTGTCGGAGAAATAACTTTATCCTTTTCCCAAAAAACGAGGAAAACAAACCGTTTGTACCACTAAAACTGTCATTATAAGGTACGGTTTACGACTCCGTACAAATCCTTATTATTATGTGCCGTATATGGATACTTTCCTGTATAGTGGGTGTGTTGGGTGCGACTGCCCCGTTGGTGTCGTGGTCGCAAGCGCGACTGCAGACCGTGGAGTCCTGGGTTCGATTCCTGGGTCGGGCAAAGTGTTATTGGATTTTTCCATTAGGAATTTCGTAGCACCGCGGAACAGCCCGGAGTTTGGAAGTTGGCGGTGTGATACCCCCGTGCCTCGGAAAGCACGTTAAGCCGTTGGTCCTACGCCTGATCTCTCTCCGGTCGTGTCGGATTGCTGTCCCATTGGACTATGAGAGTGAGGGAAGAGAGAGTGCACCTGTGTCTGCGCAAACACTTGTGCACTATAATATCTCCTGCGCCGATGGCTAGTCTCCGTTGAGATTGGCCGCCGTGGCCGAAAATACGGTCTGGAGGACTATTATTATTATTATTAGTGGGTGCGTTATGCTAGGGCACGATCGATCGTTGTAATTAAAACCTTCTGCCAATGCACATAAAAGAGACAATGCGCTCGCAATTTGCAACGAGACGTTACTTCCATATATCGCCTTTGGAATATCGATTTCCACACTAATAAAAGAGTTACTTAAAGTTTGTAATTTTGGATGTTGGGGATAATCTCCGAAACTACTCATCCGATTTCAAATATTCTTTCACTGATAGAATGCTACTCTAAAAAGGCATAAACAAGACAAAATCCGCGGAGTCACAAGTGTTAGGGACATAAATCAAACAGATTATGTGTGACTGCGGATTTTGAATTTGTCGACGCTTCCATACCAAATTTATCAAATTATGATGAGTAGTTTAGAAGTTATGAGGGAACAGATGAACCTAAATTATACAGGGTGTTAGTGTAAACACCGTTATCCTTGAAACCAGTGGTTTGGTTTCATTTATAGAACGTAAAATCAATGGATAAAATACAACTTTTTTTTTTAAAGAATATCTACATTTTTCCACAAGAATATTTCACCCTACACGCAAGGGCAACGACCGGCCGCGGCCGGCGGTTGGCGGGGGTGGGCGGGGCGCGCGGGACGTTACATGACCGGCCGTCAGCTGTTTCGCAGTCTCTCGAACGCGTATCCATGAGTATCGGGACAGTGACGGATATTTACTTTTTTTAATCTTTTAATGAAAATAAGGTTTTTTTTTGTTGTTACTGTGTCATTTATTTTAATATTTAAGTCAACTACCCATGGTTTGAGTGACAACGGTGTTTACCCTTGCATACTGTATACATACCAGTCAAAATCATAACCCTCCTTTTTGCTTCACCGTAGTCGGGTAAAAAACAGGTCGAGAGGTGTCATGGCACACTCAGTTGGAACACAGTTCCTTTCGCTTTTGCACTCTTGACAAATGAGAGAGCTAGCAGTCACGACACTTATGTTACATAAAAAAAGTGTCGTGACGGTTCTAAGCTATCATTCGCTAACGTGCCATAATGAACTTCGTTCCAAAAACCTACTCACCCTGTGCATGACAAGGTCTCCTCATACGGAGATTAAATAATCCACGTCTGATTGGATGCCTCCTGTACATTCGTGACAAGCCTGCTAATCCGTCCCCAAAGAGGGCAAATAATACTGTTTGTCGAGGACAAACGGGGCCAAATATAATAATGATGACCACAAATGAGGCAGATGGCTATTTGCGCAGTTGAGTTGTTCTGCGGCTAGGCTTACGTAAGTTAGGTGATTATTGTGTTCTGTGTTAGTTTAGTTCAGTAGCTACAATAGTGTACCTATGTGGGTGCGTGTAACGGAGTTTGACTTAAAAAAAAATACTTCGAAGTTCTATTGCATATTTAATATTCTAGTTTTTGTAATTTTACTACAAATATTTGATTTTGATTGCGTCGTTTGTTTAAATAAATAAATATGCCTAGCCTTTTCCCAACTATGTTGGAGTTGGCTTCCAGTCTAACCGGATGCAGCTAAATACCAGTATTTTACATGGAGCGACTGCCTATCTGACCTCTACAGCCCAGTAACTGGGTAATACAATACCCTTCTGACTGGTTGTCAGACTTTCGGGCTTTTGACGACCCGTAACGACTGTCAAAGATCCACAAATGACAGCCGTGACCAATCCGAGGCACGGAGGGGTCTCGGTATGTAAAGATGGTTACCCATCCCCGGACCAACTCCGGCAAGTGTAGTTTAACCTCATGGACCGACCCGTGTGGCTAGCATTGTGTGTTGGTAACTGCTAAGCATGGGGCACCTGGGTTTAATCCCCAAGTCTAGCCACATGTTATTGACTTTTTCATTTTAGGAATTTCTTAGTAGCAGGACGAAGTCTGGATTCTTTGATGGCAATATGATTTGCCCCTTATTACATAGAACTTACCGCCTGGCCACGGGACATTCCGCTGCAGCGAATTTACGCGCGGTGCGAACGGCGAAGCGTCTTGCGGCTAAAACAAATGATTAAAAATCAATCCAATCAAACAATCTTCTCCTACTCTGTCCTTCTCATACTTCTGACTTTGTTCATTCTTCTTTTCATATTCAGTCTATTCTTCTTTGGAATGCGCTTCCTCTTGATATCAGGACGGCCACCAGTCGTTATGCATTTAAGCGGAAATAGCGGAGTTTTTTCTCAAAATAAATAGAGTAGAGTCATGTCATCACCTCTCACCCTTGAATTTGTATGTTATATATATATATTATAGTAAATATATGTGTAAGTATATGTATCATAAGTTTATAGCTTATTTATGTACTGTACTGCTTTATCTATAATGCAATATGATATATTATTATTTTTTTCTCTTTGTTCCTCTCAATTAGAGCACCTGCCATCTAATCTCTTCACCACCCTTGGTTGACTGGTAGAGAATGCCTCAGGCATTAAGTCCTCCTTTGTACCTTTTTTAGTGCGAAAAGTTTAAATAAATAAATAAAAATGTAATGCCCGCCGCACCGCCGCCGTTCGCGCCGCCCGTCCCGTGGCTAGGCGGTTAAAACATGACTGGGGAAAAATGTGGGTTTGCCATACACTTTTGCGTTCCGAAGAATAAAAGGTTTGATTTTATATTTGTTTTATGGTTTAATAATTGCAGTTTAAAGTCGGAATCTAATTAAAGTCAGCAAACATGGTCATCAATTTGTTTCTGTTATTCCAATGCGGTGGAGGCACAGCGTGGGAGGCCGCCCACGCCCTCACGTAGGTGATATTTACAGTACCAACGTTGTAATATAAATCAAATTTACCCATTCAGTCGCGAAGCTAATATTCGATACTATTAATAATTCCCTAAATTCGTGTGTGTCTAATTTTATCATCCCGTGTAGCCTGTGGCTGTACTTCCCTACAGGCATTGATATACATAAATCCTTTACGTTATTTATGTCATAAAAGTACCTGAGCATTTTATTTATTTTATTTTATTATATTCGGGAAACTTACAGCTAACTTTTATAGTATTCTTAAACGATATAAAATTGAAGGCCGTTTACAAGTTTTCCCTGATAAACACTAAAAATAAAACGAAAAAGGTTGGTACACTATACCTATAACATAAATTAGGAAATTAATAGTAGGTACACGATATCTAATACAAACTAAAAATCATTTGCTAACAATTAATTTTCCGTAAAGAAGCTTTTCACTAACAAATACTTAAGCCGAGAAACACTGGTATTGAATATATCCAAATCATGTTCACTAGACAGTTTATTAAAACTAAAACTGACAGTTTTTTTTTTTTAATTAGTTTATTGCATAACATCACGCCTGCATTCAGGCTGTCCGGCCTGCAGAAGGCCGAGGTGTACCTGTGCAGTGGACCCACAATATTTTGCCCTGTTTTTACGTTGAAGCCCCATGTACATAATAAAGGTCAAACTATTTACAAAGACTGACTGATTGAGAATTTCTTAATGTAAAAATTAGGTACAGGTTGTATTTGTATCAAAAAGTCAAACAAAACTATTCCAAAAATAAGTCACGGCAAACAGAAAACTCTTTGCAGCTGAAATAGAGCGAAACCTTCAACTCCCAGTTACACACTGAAACCGATACGAAACGAAAGCTCACACAAAGCCGAAGAATAACTTTACTAACAGAATAAATCAAACAATCGTGAAAATACAATAAAGGGATCGCGGCTTTAAACAACTGCAAGAAAGTTTTGATGTAAAACAAGAAGTTCAGAAATCGAAGAAAGAAGTTGGATGTGCTCGGCATTACGTAATCCTATCTGCCATTCAACTGTACAAGGATCTTTTGGCGCTTGGCCAAAATGGGAACTAACGCCGCCATCTTCTTTTTTCAATACATTTCACAAAAAAAATTGCACAAATGTTTACCAACAGCGCGTTCCGTCAACGTCATTCGAGCGCCAAAAGATCCTTGAAGCACTAGGCGATTCACAAGTGCTACAGACCGTTCATTATAACTTGTCCCTTGCACTATTGCTTGTCAAACTTAGTTTCTATACTAATAGAGTTCGAAATGGTGACTGACAGAATATTGCTACCAATCGCGTCACGCGTCATTTAATAATGAACGAACAAAGTCGTCATGCTGTCACTTGAAAGTGTATTGTAGCGAAGGGAAATAATTTTCAGAAAGTTCTTTTGAGTATTCGGGGTTGCTGATCTATGTGTTGTTTCAAGCACCGCTACTGGGCTTAAGGACTTTGGTTAGAAGCTCACGGTGAGTAAAAAAACTGGCAAGTGCGCGTCGGACACGAGGAGTTCCGTACCACCGTACAATATTGAACACTCCATAATTATTTTCGAAAAAAACCGTGGCGGAAAACATCATGAGTAAACTGGCATGTCCTAGAACCCGCACTCGGCCCGCGTGGTGGATTATAGACCACTCCCTCTACAGAGAGGAGGCCTGTGCCCCAGCAGTGGGAACATTATAGGCTGATTATGCTGCACTAAGTATTATCAGCCAGCAGCTGCTGTACTATAAAAAGCCCCACTCTTCGAATCCAGCACCATATGTTACATGTTCTCCTGGCAGTTGTATCCTCAACCGGCGCTTTAGTTGCAAGAGTAGTGATATTCATCATAGTACCATTATAATAATCTGGAATGTCTTCAAAATCGTAGTAACTTGGGTAATAACTTGGATAATAATAGTAGCCCATGAATTGTGGTGGGTAGTAATAACAAGCCCACGTTGGGTCGAAAAAGAAGAGAAGTAAAAATGCTGTAAGAAGTAAAAAATTGTTTTTGTTCATATTTTAGCTCTCTGAATGGAATTTCTTGCTCTTTATCTTGTTGTTTCTATAAAATTGTGTGTGCTTCTAATTTCGATTTTCGTTTGTTTTGTCGTGAGGAATGATGTCTATTTTTTCATTATTTTATTAAAGGACTTATAGCAGGGCTGCAGTTTGGAATCCTGCCAGCAATTTAAACGTTAATAATTTTGTTGATAATTGTATAAATTGCAAGTTTGTTTTTCCAGTATTTTTTATTTCGTCGTGTAAACTGCAGTGTTTGGCTGAAAAAGCAAACATTATTGTTGTAAAAATGTGCATTACTATAAAGATTTTCTACCAAGTATGGCAATTTTAGGGTGTTCATTTACGGTAAAAAACCCGTAATTTCCATAAATGTTTCGTATGGTGTTCGAACTCCACCACAACTCGTTCATTCTTCTGAATACTGTACTTCAAGCAAACCCCTCAGATACCACACTAATTTAAACTATACGTCAACTCTTCTATAATTTTATTATTGGGGTATTTCAGTCGACCAATCACAGAACAGAGGCCCTAGACAAAGTGACATTCTATAAACGACAACTATGATGGAAAAGGTAAAAATGTATAGGACTGACATAATCTATCGAAAAGCTTATGTCAATCCTGTTGAAAGTCGATGTAGGAATACGATACGCTTTCGAAGCGATTGTCACTTGTCTAGGCCCTTTGAACGAGATTTGACAGCAAACAAACGACAAACGGCAAACAAAATTCAATCACATTTTTCAAATCAATAGAAGCCGTTACGCAATTTCTCACGTGCCACTTGAAAACGTACTTACAAAGTAATATCCAGAATAAAAGTGAAAAGCTATCAGGTTATTCAATAAAACGTCTATGGAGGATTCTTTGCTTACCTTGCGTTTTTATTTGATTTTTCCCTATTGTGTTTACTCCGTTGGAAACTCTGCTTTGTTCAGACTATACTAGCACTTTGTCTATGCTTTAGTTTTGAACTGCATGTTTAAAATGATGATACTCTGGTCAAATTGTTCATGTCCGACCTAGTTTGCGCAAGCGCCGGCAGTATTTGAATAGTGTGGCGGATTATGATCTTGTTTTGTAATCGGCTATTGTTGTAGTATGGTACTTATTGATTTGATAATAAACGGTGTATATAACCTAAATGCTTTGCATGAATTAGGATAGATGGTATGCAATAGAAGTGGAAAAAGAGTAGGGAGGCCATTGCCCATCAGTGGGACATCACAGACCTTTATGTTGACGTCGTGGTGGGGCTTGCGCGCTCTTATGAACTCTAGATCTGTGCCGGTAGAGTTTATTTTCCCGAAACACGTGTTGTCCGAAGATGTTTTTCAACTACACTGTTAAGTTAAATTCATTCCAACTACGGAACTCTTTATTGTGCGTGTTCCGACACGCACTAATAAGACTTTTTTTTTAAATAAGAATGTTCATACCACACCGAAATGTTTTCACGATTTAATTTCTAGTATACACAAACCATTAGGTACCTAATATACTAAAGCAAATTTCGGTATTTAACGCATTATAAAACACAAATTTCAATAAAGTTGTGAATATAGATAAGTAGGTAATTACACGGCTTCTTAGATAAGTTTATAACTGAACGCCTTAGAGACTTGTAACGAAGACGGGGCCGCGAGAAAAGCGATATTACTAAAATATTAACTTTGAAAAATTCTTTTTATAAATCTGATAAGCAAACACGTCACCGGGTTGGTACTGAAGGACGTTTGTATTGAGTCAAAAGGTTTGATACTGCCATATTGATAATATAACTATGTATACATAATGCCATCCACGAAGACGAGCCCCACTCCGCTCCGCTCTGTACTAAAGTACCTACAGCTTACAGGGGCGAGGCTTCATAGATGACTATCTGTATTTGGCTACATAACAAATAACGGTGAGCTCTGAAACAAATCGGCATTATTTATCTTCGTTTTTCACGAAAAATGTAAGAAAATAAATTATACTCCCCAAACGTAGGCAGAGTACGTTTAGCAATAGATAAGTCACTAAATACTAATGACAATGAGACCAGGACGTGCTTATTAGATCCAGTAGTAAAAGTAAACGAGAGAAGAATATTTTTTCTCTATCTCCTTTGCGTATGAAAATTTAGCCAACAGCTGCCCAGTAAAACGGTTGTCCCAGTGCCAACTACATTAAATATAGTTTGACTGAGACAGCTGTACCGCGCTAAGGCGCACAACTGTCTACTACACTATTATTTACACTACTATACCTAAGGTATATACCTAAGGGTATGTGCGCGTCGAGGCGGTGGAGGCAGTGCAGGCCACTCATTCTTCAACGCTCACGGCGGCGTCCCTCTGCTCTTTCGTCAACACTGCCGGGCCTCGCTGCGCATTTTTAAGGCGCGGTACAGCTACTACGCGGTACTAGTTTACAAGTGACTGTCAAAGATTATTGCTATCTCGTAGGGGATACGCTGACAGCTAATTTATACAATACTCTATCTACGTCCCCAAACAAATCTAATTAGGTAATGTTTTTCAGCGAGAAGGTCCTTATTCAAAAAGCCCATTATTCCGAGTTTACGATTTTCTAATCTATAGACTGTCGCCGCGTTCGAGGCCACGGTTTGAAGATAAATAGCCTCGGGCTGAAGAAACAATTAAAAACTTGTTTCATTTAGTTAATTAAGCCCGTCGAAGGCGTCCCAGTTACAGGCTTCCCATACAAATTAGCACAGTTAGCATCTTAGACTTATTGCTTTCAGCATGTTTGAATAATAATTTAGTACTTGGAAGTTAATTGATGTTCTATTGTTTTGTGCTAGGCAAAAATTAGGATAACTTTGGTGAAATAATATACTTAAAAACACCATGACCTTCTGCACTAGAAAGCACGCCTGCGCCTTGGAAAGCACGGTGTGCCGTTGGTCCTGACTGTCATTTGTGGATCTTTGACAGTCGTTACGGGTCGTCAGAAGCCCGAAAGTCTGTCAATCAGGCTTACCAAGGGGGAAGCCAACCCCTACATAGTTGGGAAAAGGCTAGCCAGATTGATTTACCTAGAATCTGCACTAGAATATCTATTTAAAATCCACAAGGAAACATGAATGATGCTCATAAAAATATTAGCTACATGAGAAACTTAAATTTTTAGTGTGGAAAGATTTAATTAAATACTTGGGCGTATTTAATTAAATTAAAATTAAATATCATTTATTTCAGGCACTTATTAAGTTCATAGAATACAAACACATACTCATAAAATAATAACACGGATAGAATATAATAATAAAATAACTATTGTATTTTTAGTTATTTTATTATTATATTCTAACTAAAATACAATAACTAAAAATAAAATAACTAAAATACAATAACTAAAAATACAATAACTCTAATACAATAACTAAAAATACAATAACTGAAAATCAAACTACTTTTTCAGGCATAGGTTCCAGTCGATTTCATGTTTGGTATGTAGTTATAGTAAACTCTTAAGTAACTAGGCACAAACTTCTGTACAAATCCCAAGGTACTCCTTAGATCAGACTTAGCTTAGTTAATTAAATTGCCTCAATCACATTTGACTAACAACCAGACCAAGTAAACTTAGGGTTTTGAAATCTAATTCTCAGAGTAATTTAGTTCAGACAAGTTTAGGCCTAGACGTGTGTGGAGACATAACTTAGTTCATTTGATAAAAGGCACAGACTAAATAAGTAGCAGTATTATATCTCGGCTGTGTCCTTGAAATAATTACCTACGGCCACTCGGTGGATATAGTAATTTGTCAACTCGTCCTAAATGCTTACGGCCCATCTAAGCCGACTTGCAGAAAATCAAAAGAACGTCCTAAATGGGCAGTAGGCATGTAGAACGAGTTGACTAATTACTCACATTCCGAGTCCGTGCGTAACTGCCGCATACTTGATAATGTTGCGGACTGATATACACTGAGATTTGGAAGCGCGTCGTTTTGTCCGTGTTCTAAGACGATATATAGATAGATAGATAAAACGTTTATTTGGTGTACACAAAAGATAGCACAACATACAAAAGCACGGTTAAGTAATAACTAATTAGACCAATATCCAAAAAATCAAAAGAAGAAAGAAGACACTGATGACACAATTGTATATTGCTCTCTCTCTTTTACGTAAATGACGGTAGTATAATGTTCTGATAAAAGTCTAAGGGCTGATTTTATCAAAGTCAGATATCTTTTATCCGTAAAATAAAATTGTCGTCGGACAGTTTTTGTATAGAAAAACGGTCAAAAATTCAAAATTTATTCGCACGATAAGACTTATACTCGGTAAAAAAGTTTGGTGAAATTCGCCCTAAGTATATATACTGTGGCGTACATTGGCTTATCGGCCGGCCCAACGCGTAGAGGAGGCATAAGACACTTTAAAACAATGAAACGTGCAAAGTGCGGTGTGCGTCTCAACGTTCCGTGAAGATAGAATACTGTACTTATATATTCTGTGTAAAAGGCATCTCTAAAGGTTGGTCCACACGATGCGTTGCGGCATCGCAGCGTCGTACACCTTCCCGCTTCGTCTCGCTCTGCTTGCCAGTCCAGTGTATTCGGCTATTCCGACGGGCACGATATTTCGCAGTGCTATCGGGATTTACCATCTGATATTCTTAGTAACGGAGTTTGGAGGTAGGCCTGGTTGATGGCTATAGGCTGGCCCCCTTATATGGAACTTAACATAACTGGCGAAATGTGGGTGTACCTGCTAGAAGCTAGCTCTGTAGAAATAACATAATATAACAACACACCTGTTTTTAAATTAATCTGACCCTGTGGTCAGATTAATTTAGGTAGCGAAACTTCGTAGACGTGATGAAGATCTACAACTAAACATTTTAAAATCATCATCATCTGCCTAGCCTTTTCCCAACTATGTTGGGGTCAGCTTCCAGTCTAACCGGATGCTGCTGAATACCAGTATTTTACATGGAGCGATTGCCTATCTGACCTCCACAACCCTGTAACTGGGTTATACGATATCCCTTGGTAAGACTGGTTTTCAGACTTTCGGGCTTCTGACGACCCGTAACGACTGTCATAGATCCACAAATGACAGCCGGGACCAACGGCTTAACGTGCTTTCCGAGCCACGGAGGAGTCTCGGTATGTAAAAATGGTCACTCATCCACGACCCAACCCCGGCAAGCGTAGCTTAACCTGGTGGATCGACCCGTACAGCTGTTATTACATAGCCACGAGCTCTAAACATTTAAAAATGAAAATAAACATTTTAGAATGAAAAAGAATAATTATGATTTTATGTTTTTTTTTGGGTTCAATATTTTGGGATTTAGGACTCCGCAGCTGCACCGCCACCGCAACGTATCGTGTGGACAGACCTCTTTGGCCTGTCTGTATGTCTATACCTAAGTTTGGTTCTAGTGTCAAGGGCAAAAGCCTTACATATATGTACTTGGACTATAGTCACTAGGGACTCGTTAATCGTTGTTCAAATAACTCAAATAGCAATGTAGTGTGTGTCTGACAATGTGTAGGCTTATCTATTTCATTTCGATATAATGTAAATGTTTTGTTTATAATAATAAAACTTGCTGCCCCCGCGGTATTACCCGCGTACGTCTCTTATCACGCTAAAACGGCTGAACGGAAATGAATGAAATTTGGCACATGGGAGACCATGACCGCTAAGGACATACGTATAGGATACATTTTATTCCAATATTCCCACGGGATCGAGACTTATGTGGGTGAAACCGGAGAACGCAGCTCATTCATTTATCTATCATTTTATATAAATGAGTGAGCCACGCCCCGCGGTTTCACTCATTTATCACGATACATTTCAGTCACTAGTATTTACGGTGCAGTATGTAAGTACTTAGAGATTGACTGGCTCGTTGGCCTAGTAGTCGCAAGCGCTATAGCTGAGAACGAGGTCCTGGGTTCGATTCCAGCAGGATTTTCTCAGTAGCAGCCCGTAGTCTGGATTTGTGCTCGGTTGATGGCAAAAAACTCGTCCCCCTGTTACATGAGACATAAACCTAACTGGCAAAATGTCGGTGTTAATATAGGTACACCTCTACACTAAAATCTTTTTTTTTTTGAGGTTGGTATGTCATCAAATGACTTTTCCCGCCCTGGACGGACCGGAGGATGTCAGACTTTTACTGACCAAAACCCACCCGTGTTCCTTCAGTTGCCTGTTGCCAAGGTGCCGGTATACCTTTCGGACTTTCCCACAACCCTAGCAGGGCCTCTGCCTAACCCTGTGGGATTCAAGAAACACGTACTCTTGGATTGAAACCATGTTACTAGTTACAGCATTGTTGGCTGGCTTCTTGAGAGTTTTTTAAATTAAAATACCAAAAAACTTTCTGGTAACAAAACCCTTTACCGAAATAAGTAAATAAATTTCAAAAGAATATAACAAGGAAAGTTAGTTATCAAACTTTAGTTACTGGTGGAAGATTCTTGGAACAAAAAACACTAAATAATATTTTTGAGAAAAAGATACCTATGTTTTTATGTATTTTAAAAGAACTCGAAGGAGCTCGTAGCTAAGTAATAACAGCCGCACGGGTCGATCCATCAGGTTAAGCTACGCTTGCCAGGGTTGGTCCGTGGATGGGTCACTATCTGTACCGAGACTCCTCTGTACCTCGGAAAGCACGTTAAGCCGTTGGTCCCGGCAGTCATTCGTGGATCTTTGACAGTCGTTACGGGTCGTCAGAATGAAGCCCGAAAGTCTGACAACTCTTACCTTATCGTATTTTCCAGTTACTGGGTTGTGGTGGTCAGATAGACAGTCGCTCTATGTAAAATACTGGTATTCAGCTGCATCCGGTTAGACTGGAAGCCGACCCCAACATAGTTGAGAAAAGGCTAGGGAGATTGAATTATTTTACAAGAACTTCTCATAGTAGGTACTAATGTAATACGACGTGCCTATTTGAGACAATGTTCGTTTGTCTCTCAATTTAAGGATTCTCTCACAAAATTATTTACATAGTTAATGTTGCTGAGAAACTTTGTCTTCTCAATATCAAACCACTTTCATTAAACTTGATCAATTTACTAAAGTTAGATATTACTTATTCATTAGTTTAAAGGTTATAATTAACGCTGAGACAGATTTTGCTTTTACTGAAATAAAGTCGGCTTTAGCGAATAACTATGTCTTAGCGGGGCCACGACGCTTTACTATAGCTACCTACCTTCGTGACGCGTGTCAAAGCGATCTTTGTGAATTCTGCGTTCCCGTTAAACGCACACAGGTCGTATTAAACAAGCATATTTGCTTTTGCCGACGTTAATTATTCAGATTTGTTACAGTGGTAATGGCAATCATGTCATTTGGTTTAAATAGGTTTTTATTTGTAGTTTCATATTTATCTTATATAGATTCTTTTCTACCTTGTGAATGTGAGAACGTTGTAGGCTTAGTGGATTGTAGACTTTTTTTTACCTAAAACTTTTTGAAAGGCCTACCGTCCTCCCATAACTAACACTGTTATTCAAAAATATTGTAAAAGCCAATTATATTTTAAAAGAGTAACCATGGAGTTTCTTGCCGGCTCTTCTCCATAGGAAACGACCAATTGGAACCGTGCACCTAGCTTCTGACGTTTCATAAGTGCCCATGTAGGCTTATGTGAAATAAAATATTTTGATTTTTGTTTTTTTTTTATTTCAATTAACATAATCTTCGTGAATACAGATTAACCTACATATGACTTAATGACGTCTGATCTTTAATTATGTGAAGTAATTTCATTCTCATTGTGTACTTTGTAGTCTGCACTCGTGACTAGTCAGATAGGAAACGCCGACTTCATCTAGATTATTTTTAATATTTTTTAATATGACGTGTAAAAGTGATTTAAATATCCTATTTACAGAATATACAATTTTATTTCATTTCAATTCACAATTCGCTTTCATAGATAGAAAGACAATAAAATACAAAAAAAAACTAGAAAAAGCTTAAAGATGAAAGTCTTCATCATAAAAAAATGTTATCCGTGGTCTGGTCGCTGGCGCGCTCGCTTGACATCTGTCAAATCATTATTTCAAAGCACACGAACGGGACGTCACTATGACCGATACGGGCATCTGGTCCTGGCATAGTGCTTACAGCACAACACAACTTTTAGAAGGGGTTAGTAGGTTACATTGAAAAAACGTTTGATAAGAACAGGTCTACTATCGTTGATTTTTCATGAAATTGGCAAGACTTGGGTATTCAATAATTTTACAAGTATTTTGTCAACGACAACATAAAATGATAATCTCGTTAGAAAAACACGACGGAGTTACCTCTAATTTCCACGCATTTTCGATTTATTTACATAAATTACGCCCCGCGGTTTCACCCGCGTAAGTCTCGATCCCGTGGGAATATCGGGATAAAAAGTACCCTACGTGCTAATTCAGGTCTTGGTCTGTGTGCTAAATTTAATCCAAATCCGTTCAGCCGTTTTAGCTTGACAGCGTAACAAACAAACAAGCAAACCAACACTCCCAACTAATTATTTCAGGATGTTTCTTTTAATTTTTAATTTAACATTAAAACATTTTTCCATCAGTTAGAAAGTTAAGTGATCACAATATTTTCTAACTGATGAAAAAAATGTTTTAACTTTTTTGACACTTTTCTAATTTTCAAAAGATTATCTTTAGAAAATCAGAAATCTTGTTCTAAAATATTTAGCAGTAAAACACAAACAAAGAAAATAAAATTAAAACTTAGTTCAGGTAATCCTAAAATGTTTTAGGATTACCTGAACTAGAAGAAAAGGCTACTTAAGCCCAGGTATTTAATTTAGCCTGTTTTATAGTTTAGTTGGAAAAAGAAAACTTGATTATGCAAAGCTGCCTAACGATTTTCCGTTTACTGAGAAAATATAATAGGTTTGGAATCTTAGAAACATAATATCTAGAAGGAGCTTCAGAACGCGCAGGGTGAATCACTTGAGTATTGGCACAGTTTGCATATCCGTGTTCTGAGCTCACTCTTGTGTGTGTTTAAGCGAGTGATGGCAATTCTTACATTTTTTAATAATTAACATTTACTTTATAATTAAATTATTATTAGCCTTATCGTTGGATTGCACGGAACCAGGGGCCTTAAAACGGCCACATTAGCAATTCCTCTAAAATCTCTCCTGAATTTGTCATTAGCAATTCTTCTAATTTTTTCTGCATAGAAAACTGTCAAACAGGTGAATTATTTCGTAAAATGAATCGCACGCAGATCATTACTATGAATTGTCGGTTTGTGACATTTTACGATGATTCCTAATATTTTGCTATTATGATTCTGCAAAAGTGATTGTTTTAAGCCCCCAGTTATAAACTTCATCTTCAGACTACATAAATAATTTCCTTTGTAATAAAAAAGTAATTTACAAAAAAAAAAACCTCACAAATCATTTTTTTTTTATCTACTTTCCCATCACAAACTCCTATACAACTACTTGCTATGAAACAACAGTGATACTTTTACAACAACATCAACATACACAAAGTAGATAAAATACGGTATTAATAAAGCTAGCTCAAATACTGTCAAAGCAAACTTAATTCAATTCATTTGGGACCTCCGCGCAAGCTTTCTCTATCAAATGAAATAAGAATATGTAAAATCGGTCCACAACTGATGAACATACATAAAAAAAACACATGTAGACATCGAACCTCCTCCTTTGGAAAAGCGCGCACACAGATTTTATCAGTGACACATTTTGTGATGCTACAAGTACTTCTAGGTGTTCTTATTCTTTGGTCTAAAGTTTATATTTTAATTACTGTTTTAGTTGGCTTCATTTATGATTGGGTATTCGATCTGCCCTCATTTCGGTAGCTGTTAATTTTATTGGTAGCTCGAATACAATAATAATAGTCCTCCTGACGACCTGACTCCTGAGACGCTGGAGATATTATAGTGCACAAGTGTGTAAAGACACAGGTGCACTCTCTCTCTTCCCTCACTGTCATAGGATGGCAATCTGACACGATCGGATAGAGATTAGGCGTATACTACACGCGGTATGCAGCCTGGGAATAATGACCATGCTTGAGTAACAAATGACAGACTGGGAGACAGTTGCAGCGCATCAAATAACAAAAACAAATGAAAATCGAACCGAATTTGGAATCTCTGCACTTTTTATCTTCGACGATATTCGTCGTTTTTCGTTACCATGCTAACGGTAAGAATTCTAACAAAAGTCATCTGCCTACCTAGGCTTTTCCCAACTATGTTAGGGTCGGTTTTCAGTCTAACCGGACGATAGCTGCATCCGGTTAGACTGGAAGCCGACCCAATAATATAAGCTAGCCGAGAGTGTAATGATCAATGCACACGCGTTTCATACAATGTTTTTAAACACTCTTCCGAGAAAAAAAGGGAGTTGTTGTAAGAATGCCAGTATTTTACATGTAGCGACTGACCTCCACAACCCAGTTACTCAGTAATACCCCTTGGTAAGACAGGTTGTCAGACTTTCGGGCTTCTGACGACCCGTAACGCCTGTCAAAGATCTACGAATGACAGCCGGGACCAACTGCTTAACGGGCTTTCCGAGGAATTCTAACAAAAGTATGACCTAAATTCCACAATTTCTTTGTCGAGTCCAGGTTTATTTTTCAAGCAAATACTTGTACGATAGTGTTAAAATTGAAAATCTTGTCCGCAAACTCGATCTTGGAGCGTCGATGGAGAATGTACTCGTAATGTGCTTCAGATTGAAAGGTACTCGGAATTCCGATGAACTTGCGGCAAACCCATTTGCAACTGCATGTTTAACTAAGTTGAAAGTGGACAGAATGTGAGTATATTGTTAGGTTATTGTTTTGCTGTTAAAATTTATTGACACGACAAAGTTTTTATATAATTTAGGATGTTAATTTATCGGTAAATAGTACAAAACCATGACCCTTTTCATGTGTGTCTGCCTGACCGGTAAACCACGCAACGGATTTTGAATGCGGTTTTCAACATCACTTACGGCCAGTTTCTTAATCAAAAGTAACAGCCAAAGTAACAGTCAACTGTTCTTCCGTGCTGTTGGACTTACAGCCCTCGCCTCAGTGCCGAGGATTGAAAATACAAACAGTGCAAAAAACTAGGCTTCACCCAAACTGCGTCTCAACACCCTGTCCTCCGCCTTCCACATCCAGTCTGTCCCAGCCGTTTTCTTAAGGTCGTCGGTCCATCTATCTGGGGGGCGTCACGCGGTCTCCACTATAGGATTCATCAGCTCCACCGGTCATCGGTCCTTCGACAAACATAGCCAGCCCACTGCCACTTCAGTTTGCTGTCGTTAACTCCGGTTCATTTCCGGATATCATAATGAGTACTCCAAAAAATCTCCGAGCAGGCTATCCGCTGCATAGCGCGCTGAGCGATCTTATAAATATTAAACTTACCTATAGTAAAAAATGATGACATTTGGCACAGGGGTAGCACACCATGACCTGGAATAGGACATAGGATACTTTTTAACCCGATATTCTCACGGGATCGAAACTTACGCGGGTGTAACCGCGGGGTGCAGCTAGTATATTATAAATGCAAAAGTTAGTTTGTTTGTTTGTTACGCTGTAACGGTAAAACTGCTGAACGAATTTCGATGAAAATTGGTGTGGGAATACTTTGAACCCTGGAGAAGGACATAGGCTACTTTTTATCGACATACCACTTGGGTAAAGCCGCGGGCGGAAGCTAGTAAGTTTATAAATAACTAAACGTACTATAATAACTGTGAAAGGATTGCAAGATTGAAACTGTCACATTGGTCTTGAAAGCTAAAATAGAACTTGCGGATGAACGTGCAAATGACATTCAACCTTATGATTATGATGATAGCAATACAGTCCTCCCTATTTAAGTTTCAATTTACCGGAAGTTTTCAGTTAGACTCGCGACAATCTAAGAAGTCCGTTTTGACAGCTATAAAAACCCTTTGTGTAGCGATGAAAAAGTTTAATATGTAAATAGTTTTTTATAAACTGATGCTTGAGACATATCGATTAAACATACTTAGAGAGTTTGTAATCAACGACTTATCTACATTGCTTAAAACTGATTCTCAAGGCATTATAAATGTTATAATACAAGTACGAGAACGAAACGTCAAAACGGACTTCTTAGATTGTCGCGAGTGTAGTTAAATTGTATAATTTTTCAAACTCAACACTAAGTACGTTATTTAATTCTCATACACAAAGTTGTATTTCTTTCCTTAATTTGAAACTAAACAGCTGTGTAACCAATGTATCCAGCGTCGGATAATTTATGTAATCAACTTAGCCTATCGCAGTTCACTGCTGGAGGAAGCCTTATTTATGTAAACCTTATGGTAATCAAGCTATCTACATCCTTAACTTGTTTGAGGGGAAAATGTACAGGGTCATTAAGTAAGTAAAAAACATTAAATGACCCATCGTAATTACCGTTGGGAATAAATGGGTCTTAACTGCAGTATATTTTGGCTGCCCATTATGTTCCTTACCTTCGACTTAGATAGGAAATAGAAATCGACTCTCGACATCATCTCTTTCCCATGGTGGGGGAGCAGAAACTCCAGAATGCCACCTGCTATGATCCTTACATACTACTTTTGCTTCGTTTACGGTTATACAGGATGTAAGGGTAAACACTCTTGTCATTCAAACCATGGGTAGTTGACTTAAATATAAATATAAATGACCGAACACAACAAAAAAAAACGTTATTTTCATTAAAAGATTTAAAAAAGTTTCTATCTGACACCGTGCTTGCTAGCGAAACAGCTGACTGACTAAGGGAGGGATCGCGCTCGCTGCAGGTCAGGTCACATCCCGTACCCCCCGCCCGTGTTGAGACGCAAGTTCGTTGCCCTAGTGCATAGGGCAACAAACTTGCGTCTATTGTGGTAAAATTTAGATCTAAAAAAATTAAAAAAAAAGTTGTAATTTTCCATTGATTTTACGTTCTATAAATGAAACCAAACCACTGGTTGCAAGGATAACGGTGTTTACCCTAACACCCTGTATATCTGAGAATCTAGGCAAAGTGACATTCTATCAGCGATACCGATGATGGAAAAGGCAAAAATGAAAAAATAACGGATTTCCAAAAAAAAATACTAAAAAGTGAATAATAACTTTAATTTCGGAAGTCAGTGGCAAATAACGAAAATTCAAAACCAAAGACACTGTTGTTTTTTTTGTAAAAAGATTTTATTTTCAAATTTTTAGTTTTGGTACCTACCGCACACAAATTCGAATATCACTACCTGCTATGCAAATAACAGTGACGGGAACTTAAAACATCATGCTTATAGACTAATTGGGAAAAATACGTAATATTGAAGCTCAAAAACTACGCAAGCAAAGTTAATACAATTTATATGGGACCACCTCTGAAGCTTGACCTGCCAAAAAAAAAAAAGAATCATCAAATCAATTCATAATTGGCGGAGTAATCGCGTAACAAACACAAAAAAAACATGCGAATTGAGAACCCCCCTTTTTGAAGTTGGTTAAAAACCAAAGCTTATTGCTAATGACTGAAATTCGTCAGTTACATTTCTTTTGACATTTTCAACCTACAAAGTAGGTTTTATTCAATGTTGTTTCCTCGAACGTTTATAACGAACGTCTGGAAGCAAAAGCCAAGTTTTTGTTTGGCACACAATGGCTGATGAACAATAGGTCTGGTACAGTCGCCGACACTCCAATTGATAAGAGAATTTATGAGCCTGAGAGAGACGTGATGAAGTCTTGAAGTAAGAGGCGTTTGTTCATTATGACAAGAAGAAAGTGCTTTGAAAATGTGAGGTAAAATGTCGTAAATTCAAGTTTTTTCGTCACTTTTAACAGAACATTTTGCGCTATTCTAAAAAAAAAAACTGTAAAAAATAAAATCTTCTTAACTTGTTTTTATCTTCGGCTTCTACTAAAAAAAGCCTGAAAACGTGTGCTAAGAGCTATTTAGTTTAGTCTAAGCACACTCATAACACGAAAAAGCAAAATGCTCTACCAAAATATAATACAAATAAAAAGATTACTACCCACTTTTCGGATCCTCAAATTAGGCATCCTCAAGGCCAAACCCTCGATGTAAGTAAATAATAACCCCTAATATTACGTAAAAGGGTTTACTACAAAGCTCAATAAGTACTTATTGAACGTAAACATCTTGGAAATATCGGTAGATATGGGCTTAAGTAAAGCCCTCGAATGTCGATATAATCACGTAGCTAGTGCTCGGTGTGCGCGCCTATACCATCAGGGCACCCTATTTAATCCTTATTTGAGGTTTTGACATCTTTACTGTATAAGCTGTGCGCGATGGTACCTACATTAAAATTAAATTTTAACGGCCATAGTACAGTTATGTACAAAAATATGTTTATGAATATAGAACGCTTTTGAATTTTGACAAGGAGACACTTGTACTTTTACAAAAGCACGTGTGCAAAGATGCGCTTTATTACACAACATTAATTTCAATTAAAAAGGGTAGTAGGAGAAAATCGGCTAATTGATGGAAGCTGAATAGAATACATGCTGCGCCAACCTTAAATAAATTGAGATAAGGGATGAGGGCTCGCGGCAGGCCACGTAAGAGATGGCGGGACGAGCTGGATAGGTTCCATCAAAACTGGAAAGAGGACGGGCTCGCGAAAGATGGAAGGAGCGGAGGAAGGCCTTTGCCCAGGAGTGGGACAGCGTAGGCAAGAAAAGAAAAAGGGTTGAGTATGATGACGATAAAATTAATTAATAAAATAAATAATATTTTATTTAAAAAAATACAAACCATAATTTGCACAGTTTTGCTTAGATGTAAATTATATTCCTAAGACTTACGTGCCTGAACTAGGCAATCCTGCGTATCAGGCGAGAAGACCTAAAAAGAGATTTATAAAATAAATAAATAATCAAAAGGTTGACAATAGATCACTATGTTGAGTAACTTAACTCTTAGTTTCTTTTGACAAATACTTAACAGTATATTCAGTTTAACACAGTTAGTAAATTCTCTGTATCTTCGTAAGACATACTTTGGAGAGCATCCTTGAGAATTCTCTTAAAATTTGTGTAGTTCAGGGAATAAATGTTGGCTTTCGAGTTAAGTCTATTATAGAGAAGAAAAACTATGAACGATGAAGTCATTGTGAAGGAGCAAATCTTTTTTGAATTTATTTTTGATGTAAACATATTTCTTCAGGTGACATTACCACGCTTGTGTTTCGAGTATGTAAATAAAGTATTTTAATTGAGAGTCATTATGGGGAATTGTGTCGTAATTAAGTAAAGTAATTTTAAGGCAATTGCATGCAGCTGAGATTTGAATGCTACGAGGGATGTGTGGTGTGGATACTATGAATGAATAGAATAAGAAATCCTGGCATACATATTATAAAACAAAGTCCTCCGCCGCGTCTGTCTGTAGTCCTGTTCGCGATAAACTCAAAAACTACTGCACCGATTTTCATGCTGTTTTCACCAATGGATAGAGTGGTTCTCGAGGAAGGTTTTAGTATAATTATAATAACCGACATCCACGCGGGCGAAGCCGCGGGCATCAGCTAGTATAATCTACAACTATATAATATATTAGTTACGATTACGAACCTCAAGATGTCAATCAAGTTGTCTAAAATGTTTAGCTTCATTCATATTTAAATCACCAGAGTACGCAGACTTCCTTTCGTACTAAGCACTTAACTAACTAAATTATTTATCTTTTAAAGCTACAGAATCCTAAGATATCTAAAATCCGTCCAATAAACCTTCAACTGTTATCTCCCACCAGTTTTTATTATTCGGACGTAAAATGTAAATCTCCGTTTATCGCAACCAATGTTTTATGTTCAATAACATTTGATATACATTAAGAGGGCCTTTTGGACACAGGTTTCTAAAGTCCAGAATGCAATTATACAGGGTTATTGGTAAAACACCAACAACCTCTTAAGGAGTCATTGTACTCATCATTATGAACAACTTTTACTATGGGAACAAATATGAAATCGCGAAAAAAAAACAGCTGTTCCGTATTTTGACGAGTTATGCGAACATAAATGTAAGGAACAGCTGTTTTTTTTTCGCGATTTCATATTTGTTCCCATAGTAAAAGTTGTTCATAATGATGAGTACAATTACTCCTTAAGAGGTTGTTGGTGTTCTACCAATAACCCGGTATAATAAAATAAAAAAAATCAATGTCAAATGTCAAGCAAATGTTTACAAAAATCATGCTCAATTAGATGGCGTTGCTCGTATGTGTTACATTCTCAGAAGGCTATCTTGTTACTTTACTCATGAGGCGTTTGGTAAACTATGTGACTTACTAGGTGCGTCATTATGGGGTCAAGAAACCAGCGCTTTAGAAAGAAGAAGTAGTATTTTTAGGGTTCCGTACGCAAAGGGTAACACTGCACCCAATTACTAAGTCTCCGCTGTCCATCCGTCCGTCTGTCACCAGGCTGTCTCATGAACCGTGATAGTTAGACAGTTCATATTTTCATAGATGATGTATTTCTGTTGCCGCTATGACAATAAATAGGAAAAAATAGAATAAAATAAATTGGGGTTCCCATACAACAGACATAATTTATTTGCCGTTTTTATAGGTAATGGTACGGAACCCTTCATGCGCGAGTCCGACTCGCATTTTCCGGTTTTTTTTAAAGCACTGGTTTACCGTGCTCTTCTATGGCTGGTTTCATTGTAATATCAATTGTTATTCCAAGAACTCACAACAGTACTTAAAACGACACAGTTATAATTATGTTTTCGTCAAATAAAACCACCTTCACCTTTCAAATCGAATAAATAACTATCAAGCAGTAACCTTTTTATCACAAGACGTTATTTAGAAAATATAAACAGCAAACACGAACATTTCCATTAAAATAATGACCCCAACATCGCGAAAAACAATTGAAGCACAAGCTCCAAATAAATAAAACACGAATAAAACAAAAGACAACGCTCAAATGAATAATAAATTAATGGCGACCTCAATTCCTGAAGACGTTACAATAGTTAAACAGTACGGCATTAAAGAGACTCCATTCGAGGACAATTAAGTTCTTTGTAATAGAGAGAAAGGGGTAATTAATACAACGCAAATCTAACAATTGTTAGGCAAATAGAGGGCGTCCGTGAGTACCGCGATTGGTTTGATCAATCCCGTCATTTTGGGATTCAGTGAGCGGAATGATAGGCTTGTTTTACGGCCCGAACCGTAGGAACTTGTCAAGCAATAAGTTAACAACGTTTAATATGAGGAAAAATAGTAAAACGACCGCGAAGATCATTCTTATTCATTAAGTTTAATGTAAAGTTATATGTTGGAGAATATTTGCTCCGGTTTAGCTCGCTAAACGGCTTTTGGTGTTGGTTATTTTTAGTGAACGGATGAGGCTTTTTATTCTGATATGAAGCGGGTGTTGTGAGCAACAGATAGTGAGAGACCAAATCAATATATGACGTGTAAAAGTGATTCTAATATCCTATTTACAGAAAAAACAATTTCATTTCATTTCAAAATCTACCTAGCCTTTTCCCAACTATGTTGGGGTCGGCTTCCAGTCTAACCGGATGCAGCTGAATACCAGTATTATACATGGAGCGACTGCCTATCTGACCTCCACAACCCAGTAACTGGGTAATACGTTACCCCTTGGTAAGACTGGTTGTCAGACTTTCGGGCTTCTGACGACCCGTCGCGACTGTTAAAGATCCATGAATGACAGCCGGGACCAACGGCTTAACCTGCTCTCCGAGTCACGGAGGAGTCTCGGTATCTACAGATAGTCACCCATCCACGATCAACCCCGGCAAGCGTAGCTTATCCTGATGGATTGACCCGTGCGGCTGTTATTACTTAGCCACGATCTTTTCTCCATTTTTTTTTTACCAGTCAATAAGAATTTGCACTAGAATTTTTTTATTAAAATAAATATTTCGAATAGGTACCTACTACTCGTTGCATATAGCAATGCTCGTAATTTATACCTCTAAAATACCAAAATGGAATCAATTTAACTGTAGGTGTCATAGCAAAATGTCGATTTCAAATGACAATTTATTATTAATGCCAAACCAAACTACGGTCTGGTATATTTATTTAATTTAAATAATATTTCCAGTACTCTTTGAAAGGGTGAAACCAGAATAATGAATAAATTATTGCGTTCATTTTGAAATGAAATACCGATAGCTGTTTGTTTGCAGCATTATGAATGAATAATGTGCAATTTTATAGCTCCAATTGTTTGATCATTATAATATTCCAGTAAAGAGCTCGGTGCTACTGATATTTTAATTACATCCCACGCGATTCCCGGTAATTGTGCTTTTGATCTTGCCAATTATTGTAATAATAACCCGAATTTATTTATCTTAAAATTGTCGGATATTTTAAAATACCTAGAAATAAATGAAATTGCCATGATCAAATCGAACGACCTTCAGTATTA
This sequence comes from Lithophane semibrunnea, assembly GCA_947363905.1. NCBI lineage: Eukaryota > Metazoa > Arthropoda > Insecta > Lepidoptera > Noctuidae > Lithophane > Lithophane semibrunnea. The sequence continues at coordinate 13,716,201 of OX376199.1, forward strand.
TTTTTGGAATCCTCCGAAATCGTAATGCGTAAAATGTTCTCCACAACCCAGTAACTGAGTAATACCTAAAATACCCCTTGGTAAGACTGGTTACTAGACTTTCGGACTTCTGACTTCCCGAGGAGACCCGACCCGAGGTCATCATATTTTTTTTTGAAACGGTCATTTATTTGCAATTCAAACACCTATGTGTTTGAATTTACTGTTTACTCTTTTTTAAAGCTTCTTTAAAAAAAATAACAAATAATTAAATTTAAAAAAAATTGGCTGAACAAAACCTTCTATAAATGTAACACGGGATAGAAGATAGATGTAATTCCAAAAGCTTGAGTCAACTGTCCCTTAATACGACTGCTCCAATAATCAAAGGGTTTGTCCTAAAGAGGGTCACCAATTCAATTTAATTAACTAAATCCGGAATTCATTGGAAACGTTGAAAAACTCCCCTCGATTGGGATTAAATTATAAATTCAATAATTTAATTGACAAAATGGAGCATCTTTTTAAATTCTAAACTGATGAAAATGAATTTAAAATTATTTATTGGTATACCTACGTAGTTAGTTAGTCCGTTAATTTAATTTTTTAGTTAATTTAGCGAAGTTTATCTAATGTATTAATATATTTGAAGATGTTCATGAATTCAAGATTATAATACGATAATTTAAAAATATTAAATAAAAAACGTTTGTTTCAGGGTATAAGTAACCTTTGAGCCAAAAATATTCCTTAAAATTTCTGAAAAATATAGCAGCGCTGAGCACTTAACAAAATAAACATGGAATATTTGGAAAAGGCTGGCAACACTCACGGAAGTAATACGACATGATAATGACATTTGCTTTTAAAGGAAACTCGATAATCGAGGAAAAAAAAACTCTCATAACTTGACCTCGACAAAGGTGAAAAAGGTCGCGAAGTGTTGCCGCCTAAGTGGAATTAAGTGGAACGAAAAGGTGTCGAGAAACATCAGAAATTGAGTTAAAATTCTTTTAACTCCTTTTGATGTTAAGTACCGATTATTTTTTGGTTTTCAATTGAGTTATTGAGGGACTGTCATTTGTAGATCTTTGACAGTTGTCACGGGTTGTCAGAAGCCCGAAAGTCTGAGAACCAGTCTTACCAAGGGCAACGTGTTATTCAGTAACTGGGTTGTGGAGGTCAGATAGGCAGTCACTCCATGTAAAATACTGGTATTCAGCTGCATCCGGTTAGACTGGAAGCCGATCCCAAAATAGTTGGGAAAAGGCTAGGCAGATGATGAATTGAGGGCTGTAAATGTTGTATGTATTCTACTATTTGTCGCTCATGGTGCTTTGCATGGTTAAGGCCTTCCCTACCTCAAATTGCTTAGCATGATCCTCCGTTATGCCGAAAATACTGCAGCATTCATTTTGATATAAATAAAAGTTGAGGATTGATGCTAGGTCCTATATTTGGCCAAAATACGATTAAATAAGATTTTCTCGATAGAAAGTTCCAAAGTTACACCGAACTATAAAGGCTCTTACATACTGGCGCGATATGTCGTGCGATGCGACGCCGCCGCATTGTTCGCCGTGAAGTTTTCTCAGAAATTGTTTTGTTGAAATTCGCGTCCGGAAAAGTCTGACACGCCCTTCCGTTCCGCCCAGAGCGGGAGAAGTCATTGGATGATTTCCCACCCGCAAAAAAAATAAATAAAAGAGGTAAAACAAAGAGGCCTTACGTTTATTCAGATAACGTCAACGCAAATTAAGATGGATTGAGGGTATGATACTAAAATCCCGGGAAAGCAACGGATTGTCACTGTGTGATTGGAGTTTTCCGATAAATGAACGTTCGACAAACAGATATTTAGTTATTTTAGGAAATACAAAAAGAAGTCTGCCTCGTTAGTCTAGCGGTTGCAAGCGATTCCCAGGTCATCATCATCATCATCATCATTTCAGCAGAAAGACATCCACTGCTGGACATAGGCCTCCCCCAAGCACCGCCACTTCGACCGGTTCTGTGCTTCTCGCATCCAGCGCATTCCCGCGGCCTTCATCAGGTCATTGGTCCACCTTGTGGGGGGCCTTCCAACGCTACGTCTTCCGGTACGCGATCGCCACTCCAGAACCTTTCGGCCCCATCGGCCATCTGTTCTGCGAGAAATGTGCCCTGCCCACTGCCACTTAAGTTTGGCAATACTTCGGGCTATGTCGGTCACCTTAGTTCTCCTACGGATCTCTTCATTCCTGATTCCCAGGTCGGGCAAAGTGAATTATTGGATTTTTCCACTGGGAATTTCAAAAAGTCAATAAAACTTTGCCCGATCCGGGAATCGATCCCAGGACCGCAGCAGTTGCGCTTTCGACCATATAATTGATCATAATATCAATGTGTCATTACCTGATTTAGGCCTCGCCTTGAGATAAAAACTAAAGGGGACCAAAAACTTATTCCCCTTATTAAACTAATTGGCCAAAGGCGCGAGTTCCAACCTCATTCATTGCGCATGACTATAAAAAATAATATTTTATGTAAAAAGAGGTAAGATAGGCTACCTGCCTAACATTTGATTTTCAAAAACGGCACAATTAGACACTATTAGATGACATGTCAAAGTAGGACGGCATGTGGTAATGATCGAGAGCAAAAAAAAGACAAGACGATCCTAATGTAACTTGACTAATTAGGCAGGTTTTGACGTACCACTTACGGAGCGCGTAAGTATAACATATCTGTCTCTTTTTACTACGAATAATTATCATTGATAATAACCCACACAAAGCACAAGCATTTAGTAGAATTAGTAGAAGAATAGGGACCAAGTAACCAACACTGCAAGTCAAATTCTGTTCTTACAGAAAAGGGAGACATATGCTACAGTATTTTTACTCATGAAGCGACGCGCGCTTTACTTATGGTAACTAGGCGAAAAAACACGCTGTGAATGTGTGCGTGAAGACGAGTGTCGTCAGTACATAACACACACACGCACGCACAATCACAGCTTCCGACTTCGCCTTTGTCTCGGATGGTACCGTGCCGAGAGCTCCTGTGCTTACACACACATTCAAAGCGTATTTGTACACTTGGTAACCACAAATAAAACGCGCGTCGCTTCGTGAGATAAAAATACTAAAGCGTAGGAGGTTTCTAACAATTGCAGGTGCAACATTACATTTCAACGAGTTTCATACATTTACTATGAAAGACACTTCTTACTCTTTTTGCCCTGAAAAGTGTAAAGTATACACTTTAATAATTTTTCATGTCACAATGCTAGCTGAGAAAAATAGAGTAAAATACTTACTTGTCATCTCTCATAAGTTGTTCCAGGTACCGCCTATGTGTGTTGCACTTACCAGTAAAAATGTCTTTTATTCCGATTTATTTTTCCTTTTTGCTGAACTAATGTAGGGCATTTTGTAAGATGTCATCAACTTACTTTGCTAGTAAGGGCGAATTTCACAAATCAAACTGAACGCAATCAGCAAGCGTTCAAGAGAGTTGTGGTATATTGACACTAACACACGATTTAAGTGCTGATCGAGTGTACATATATTATTTAAAAAAAAATGATAGTATCATATAAACTTTCTTATTATGCACTTAGCAAAAAGCTTCTAAAAGTTTCACATTACAAACAAAACTTCAATTGTATTTATTTGTAAGTACATAATAATAAAATGTGTATACAGGTTGTCAGGGTAAACACCGTTGTCACTCAAACCATGTGGGTAGTTGACTTAAATATAAAAACAAATGACCGAGAAACAACAAAAAATAACGTGATCTTCATTAAAAGATTTCTATCCGACACCGTGCTCGCTAGCGAAACAGCTGACTAACTAAGGGAAGGGTCGCGCTCGCGGCCGGTCAAGTCACGTCCCGCACCCCCCACCTGTGTTGAGACACAAGTTCGTTGCCCTAGCGCATAGGGCAACGAACTTGCGTCTTTTGTGGTAAAATGTAGTTTTTTAAAAAAGAAAAAAAATGTTGTAATTTTCCATTGATTTTACGTTCTACAAATGACACCAAACTACTGGTTTCAAGGATAACGGTGTTTACCCTAACACCCTGTAGATATAGATTTTTTCCATCCTTTTACTACCTCCTACTGCAACCACTTTTATCATTCCTCGCTCAGCGAAATCTATCTCATTACTCGCTAAGCTTTCAGCCATGTTCTCAGCTGAGTGCACGTCCAAAGGAATCAATATCTATGTTTATCGAGAAAAAATTGAAGTGCTAATAATTTCGTAGCACGCTGCATCGGACGATTGTACCAGTGGGTGGCAATAATCGCTTGTTCAACATGGATTAGCTAGGATTATAGGGAATTGGCTGGCAATTGGCTGGTTGGATACTGTTGTTTGGAGAACGATTATAAAATTAAATGGCCACCGATACTGGGCTGCAGAGGGTAAGATAAACTTGGTATTGTATTATTTTATTAAGGTTATTTATTCCTTATGCAAATGCTGGCGCCAGCAGTCGGCTACGGAATGGTACCTGCTTGGTATGGTAATGCTTGAATTCCTCCTACGCTGATATCGGTGGCGTACGCCGGTCGCGCGTACGTGTATACATTGTGTTCTAAATAGCACCATACTGCGACGCTGACGTCCGCGGCGAGTACTACGTTGCTACGCGTACCTATGTGACCTACAGTACGCGACCGACATCAGCCTATGAGGAATTTGGTGACCTGACATACAGGTTTTCACAAATTAATTCTGTAGACTATTTAATTACTTTCTCTGTAATTTGTGGTAAGATCAAAATCTGCCTAGCCTTTTCCCAACTTTGTTGGGGTCGGCTTCCAGTCTAATTTGTGGTAAGAAAATAAATAAATAAATATAAAAATTGTTTTTTTTTATAAGTACCGTTTTGTGTACTTTCTTATGCATTAAGTAAAATGCTGTAACTTTTACATTACAAACGGACGCTATGATACACATATAAAATTGAAGCGTCCGTATAAGATTATATATTACTATGTATAGATTTTATTTAACACGTGAATACTGGTATCTTCTGGGACAGGCATGCGGTCCGACTTTTGCAGACGAACTCTAAAACGGAACAAACGAGGACATTGTACGTACGTACTATATTGACATTATACGTATTCATATTGTATTGTACGTATACGTAGTTCAAAAAGCCATTTTTCGCCACTACATTAGTGCCTTCTACATACAGAAACTCACGCCTTCTTCCCATAGGGGTAAGCAGAAACGAAAGAGCGCCACTTGCTATGATCCTTACATACTAATTTTGCTTCGTTTACGTTCTGAGGCCCTAGACAAAGTGAAATTCTATCAGCGATAACGATGATGGAAAAGGTAAAAATGTATAGGACTGACATAAGCTATCGAAAAGCTTATGTCAATACTGTTGAAAGTCGTTGGAAAAATACGAAACGCTTTGGAAGCGATTGTCATTTATTGTCTAGGCCTTCTGGTTATACACGCACGCCGGTTGCGAGTACTACGCACCTGACCTGACTTAATATTATAAATGCGAAAGTGAGTTTTTTTTTGTTTGTAACGCTTTCACGCTAAAACGGCTGGACGGATTTGGATGAAATTTGGCACAGGGGTACACCATGACCCAGAATAGGACATAGGATACTTTTTATCCAGATATTCCCACAGGATCGAGACTTACGCGGGTGAAACCGCGAGGCGCAGCTAGTCATCAATAAGGTTACCATTTATCCATCTAGGGCGCCTGGCGTTTCCACTCACATCTGCCTTGTAAATACCTTTTAAAAAATACAATAGACGCTGATATATTTAGTAACCTATTCCGCTTGACTATTCTTCAAGAGTCATAAAAACCCTGTAAGAAATCGACACGTGTTTCACCTCTCAACGAGGCATCTTCGTCCAGCGCTCGGTGTGGTAACACGTCGCGTTCTGGTTTGCAATTGGTCAATCGTCATCCTGAAGATGCCTCGTTGAGAGGTGAAACACGTGTCGATTTCTTACAGGGTTTTTATGACTCTTGAAGAATAGTCAAGCGGAATAGGTTACTAAATATATCAGCGTCTATTGTATTTTATAATGGATTTCCGCAAAGTCACGCCTGAATCAATTAACTATCTTAAATACCTTTTGTTAGTCGCCTTTCATTCTTCCTCTCAACATGCCACGATCCTTACATACTTCTTTTGTTTCGTTTACGTTCACACATACATCTGGTACCTTCTATACTACATTTAATAGAAAGAAAGATGAAAGAAAGAAGATACTTTTATTTGCGGCAAACATGACGCTAAGAAAGGACAAATACACGAAAAATAACAAATTAAGCATCGCTCAGCATAATGCTCCGACCCTATGCAAGACAGAGCCCCAGCGCTGGTTTTCAGTGACAGCCGGCGTTGACGTGATGACGTCAATAAGGTAATAAGGTAGGTACTGTTAAATCGAGTACCAAAACCGTAACAGCAACATTAAAACACTGTATTAACAGTTACGTAAATACGCCTTTACCGTTCAGTTTTGTGAAAGCAAAATAAACATCATTCGCGTCCGATAAAGGCTGTTTATTTACCGTAAACGTGTTCATGTTTTTCTTTGCCGTTTAGGTTTATTTAACAAGGATATTTTATCAAGTAAATATTTTGCTTAAAATGATTATTTTTATGTAATAAATCAAGCCAACTTCAAATATGTTTGAACTTGACTTGATTGGAATTTTGAGCCAAACAGGCTCAAAATTCCAATCAAGTCAAGTTCAAACATATTTGAAGTTGGCTTGATTTGAATTTTGAGCCAAACATATTTGACTGCCTCGTTGGTCTAGTAATCACAAGCGGTACTGCTGAGCCTGGGTTCCTGGGGTCGAGTTCGGGGTCGGACAAAGTATTATTGGGTTTTTCATCAGGAATTTCCCTGAGTCTAGATTTGTGCCCGGTTGATGAAATAAAAACAGTTTTAATAATAAAAAACAGAAACTATTCGGAGGAGATTAGGATGATTTTGAAGCAGCTAAAATACCATAAAGCAATGAAGTCCACTGCTGGACATAGGCCGTAGGCTAATATTTTCGCGGATCTTTGGAGCCCTATGGCTCCGCGAAAACAGTACACTTTGAGTATGGCTCTAGAGACTAAATAAACAAAACATTGGAATTGGAAGTAATCATGCAGTACAGGGAATTCCAAGAGTAGTTCAACTGACTTCGGAATTCAATCTGAAGGCAATACAAACTAAGGCTGCGGTTAGACATGATCAAAGGTAAGTAAACGTTCGTGAAATCACGACTTCATCGTTAGCCTGTAATTAATAAGGGATCCCCGATAGGATCAATTGCAATAGATCAATGGCCATCAATATTGTCAATCGCTTCAATTTCATTTGGTAGACGGTCAATTTGCGCATCAATCACGTAAAAATTGACAATCGCAATTGATCGTTTCGGGGACTCTTGATGACTGCTGGAATGAGTTATCGTTTATTGTTATAGTCACCGAGTTTGGTAGTTAAATTGGTGACCAAAGTTATATTCTCAGTAAGGAAATAAGTATCTTTATTTGCATAAAATTTGGTAAATATGCAGGATGTTACAGACAAATCTTAGTGCAGGCACATTCTGACGTATGACAATATTTAAAATATTTCGCAATACTATTGTCCCACCGACAATAGTATCGCGAAATATTTTAAATACCTACAGGTTTGAATTAATAGAAACAATGATGATCTCTTTTGACAATGTCAGTCAACCCTTAGTTGAATTTTAATCCTGTTTTTGCGAACTGTACTTCTTTCGATGACATTCTAGCACGTCCAAGTAGTCACAATAATTATGGACTAAAGTTACATTATAGACTAAAGTTACGTTAGAGACTAAAGTTACGTTAGAGACTAAAGTTACGTTACAGTTACATAGACATCGAACATGCATTCTTTATGCTCGTTCTGTATATTGCTTTTTAGGGTTCCGTACACGAAGGGTGCCAAACGGAACCCTATTGCTAAGCCTCCGTTGTCCGTCCGTCTGTCTGTCTGTCAGCGGGCAGTATCTCATGAACCGTAATAGGTAGTCAGTTAGCCTTTTTAGAGCCGCTATACCAACAAATAATGAAAATTAAATAAAGTTAATAATTAAATTTCCATACAAAAAGCGAGTTTTTTTCGGCGTTTTTTACTCGATCAACCCTTTTTACGATAGATTAACTAGTTACAAATTAATTAACTATTATAACAGTTTAGTACAATGTTATCAGTAGTTCATGAGTAGTTCTATAAACGCACGTTATCAAAACTCCCCTTAACAGTCATCTGAACTTACCCTAAGTTAAAACTATCTCCACATACCCTTTGCAGTTTTACAAGAGTACCTTGAGTCTTTGGCAGTTACCCGTATGCCTTTGCTTCCAATAAGACTGCATAGAACTTTACTGGAAACCTGAGATTGTCTACGCTCTGAGACTCTTGCACGAACGCGCGACGTAGACATAACGTAAATTCGAACGAATTTTTTAAATCGAAAATACAACTATTCTATAGCATTCCTCTCTCCTACCCTTTTGCTGTGCCCTACAGGTCCATAATGTTCTAAATTATATAGTTACCACCTAAGTACATATTATGGCAAAGCAATAAAGATATTGAGTAGTGAGCATTTTGTTTTTTTCTGCGACAAACATAATAACTATCAACCATAGATATGAATAAGTCTTAAAACTAACTGAATATTGTGTGTGAAACGAGTATTTTCAAACGCAAAATCGTTCGAATTTACGTTACGTTTCCGCGCGTTCGTGCTATGCACACTTTTCTGAAGGACTAACATATTATGTTTTAAGTTTGTTTTGCTATCTTTAGTATGCTCGACTCTTTGCTGTGTGTGGAGATTCAATTAAAATGTAGTGTGAAACTTCTCAATAGAGCCACAAGCTGTTTTTAATCAGTTCAAAATAAAAGTAAGCATTAATTGCCTACTTTTATTTGAACTAATTTTGAACATTTTGATTTAAATACTTATGTTGTTATAGGATTGCTGCCTTTTTATTGAATCTGATGTTAATAAGAGATACATTTTTTAGTAAAAAAAAACTTAAACTAAAAGGACTCAAACTCAAACTCAAACTCAAAGCATTTATTTCAATTAAACCATTTACAGGCACTTTTGAATTGTCAAAGAATCGGTCAGTTAGTCAAAAAGTTGAAGCTAGTTGCCCATTCCAAATCGTAGATCTCTATGGAGAAGAACGGGCAAGAAACTCCAAGGACACTCTTTTAAAAATGGATATAGATATTACAAAATCCTGGGTACAGTATTCTTGGTGCTTCTATATGTGAGAACAATGTCAAATGAAAAATAATCAAAAACAATTCAAAATATAAGATTAAAAATAAGCCCTGGCAGATGAGAGATGACCAGTCTCAACTGACAGCGCCCGTTCACGAACATGACACGTGGATCAGCACCATCCAGCTCAACCATTTTGTAGGGAACCGAATGATCCAACACACGCGCCACCATCAGCGAGACATTTAAGTGAGTATGACATACTCTCATCAGCCATGCTCTTCAAGTCAATATAAAACATGATACCATATTTAACGGCTCCATGGTACTCACATTTACAAAATTGAAAAAATGCTTCTAATTTATACAAAACTATAATTTGCAATGTACATGAAAGATTAAAATAATAGAATTTAAAGAAAAAAATAAACTTAAGTTTGTAAAGTCAGAAAAAAAAGGGGGAAGCAACTCTTCCAAATATTAAAAATTTTAACTAGTGAGCCCTAGTGCCTGTGGAGCAGGACCAGCATTAAGCCAAGCATTTTTATCTACGATATAATCATCCAACTTATAATATACCTGTCTACATAGTGTGCGTTTAATGCATGTTTTAAATTTCTTCTCATTTAGTTGAAGAATAATGAGTGGTATTTTATTATAACATTTTACACAGTACCCCATAAAAGAAGTATGTACTTTAGACAATCTGAAACGTGGTTGATCTAATTTGTTCCTATTTCTAGTGTTAAAGTTATGCCTGTCACTTATCTTACGATGTAGATTTTTCCGAACATACATAATGTTTTCATATATGTACTGACAAGGAACCGTCATGATGTTAATTTTTTTAAACAGTTCCCTTAGAGATTCGCGTTTGTGGAGGTTGTATATGGCTCGGACAGCCCTCTTTTGCAAAATAAAGATAGAATCAATATCTGCAGCCCGTCCCCACAGCAAAATACCGTAAGACATGATGCTATGAAAGTAACTAAAATAGACCAGTCTCGCGGTATCCACGTCTGTTAGTTGGCGGATTTTCCAAACAGCGTAAGCGGCTGAACTTAGTCGCCCTGCAAGTGATGTTATGTGAGGACCCCACTGTAGTTTTGAATCAAGCGTGATCCCCAGGAAAACTGTCTTTTCGAAGAATTCTAGTATCTCCTCGTTCAGTACAACATGACATTCACTACTTCTTACATTCGGTAACGTGAATCTTATGCATTTAGTTTTCTTCTCATTTAATACCAAATTATTTATAGTAAACCAATTATGGACCTTGAACATAGCGTTATTTACGTCGTCAAGCTCCCGTGCATGTCTATTTACTTTAAAAATCAGTGATGTGTCATCAGCAAATAACACCATTTGTGGTCGATTTTTCAGTAGTTGAGGTAAATCATTTATATATACTAAGAAGAGGAATGGACCCAATATCGAGCCCTGTGGTACACCCATTCTAACTTTTAAACCCAATGAGTTCACACCGTTTATTTGAACTTGCTGCATTCTATCATTCAAATATGATTTTACTAAGCTAAGCGCAAGTTTACCCAGTCCGTAATGCTCAAGTTTCAAGAGCAGCGTTTCGTGATTCACGCAATCAAAAGCCTTAGATAGGTCGCAAAAGATGCCTATTGCATCTTGTGCCTCTTCCCATGCCTTAAAGATGTGTTTCAACAAGGTGACACCGGCGTCAGTTGTGCAACGTCCTTTGGTGAAACCATACTGTTGATCGTGTAGGATGTACTTACTAACTATACCAATGAATATAAAAACAAAGGGACCCTCAGGCGTTGAAGTATTCGTCCGCATTGCTGCCTTAAGTACCTACCACAAAAATTATGTTATGTAGGTGCTGTTAAGTTAAAATATGGTGTAACCCCTTGGGCACCTCTCGTTCTTCGTGTCGTCTTCTATACAATCGTTCAAAATTGTTTAGTGAACCTGAATGCGTGGTCGCGCCCACAACGGGAGTTTTTTTGGATTTCCGTACAAAAAGTGACATACGCACGCGACCGATTGCATATTCGCGTATTCGCGCGACGATCGTTTTATCGAATTCAATAAATCATGCGATGTTTAGGTACATAGGTAGGTGGTGAGGAGCTTGTGGGCTATATAAGAAATAATAGCCGCACGGGTCGATCAATCAGGTTAAGCTAAGCTTGCCGCGGTTGGTCCGTGGATCCTGTTACCCAGTGAATGGGTTGTGGAGGTTAGATAGGCAGTCGCTCCATGTAAAATACTGGTATTCAGCCAACATAGTTGGGAAAAGGCTAGGGAGATGATGATGTTTATCTCATAGGTACGAAGAATATAATTCATAGAAGTTAAAAATAAGTAAGTAAATTAATTTAATAACTCATTTTGCCTTGTTAAATTTCTCAAACTAACATTTTACATTAAGAGGACCTAGTTCACAGAGGCGTTATACCTTAAACTTTTAATGACATCACATAAGTTATGGATTATGACCACCATGCACACCCCATTTAGTAAATTAATTAATGGGGCGTTAAGTCAAGGCCCTTAGGGCAAATTAAATGCAGCAGAATATTAAATATTAACACAAATAGCTATGAAAATTATGAGTAGGTATTTGATATAGGATCTAAAGTGAATTTAACGGGAAACTGTAGCAAAAATAAATTTTAAATATGACGTGAGGTTAATGACCTCGACCTGATGTCATAAAGAAAACCGTTAAAGTGTTCCCGGTTTTGAAAAGATGTCGCTATAAGCTAAGAAAAGTATACTAATAGATATTGATCAGTTTTACTATTTGTTGTCAGTTTGTACGTGTTTTTCTGGCGCCCCGAGGTTTCACCCGCGTATGTTCCGATCCCGTAGGAATATCGAGATAAAAAGTATTCTACGTGTTAACTCAAGTCATGGACTACCCATGTGCCAAATTTCATCCAAATCCGATCAGCCGTTTTAGCATAAAAGCGTAACAAACAAATATATAAAAAATCAAATAACTTTATAATATTAGTTAGATTAGATAAGATTAAAATAAAAGCATGATAAAAATCAAATAACTCTATAATATTAGTTAGATTAGATTAGATTAAAATAAAAGCATGATTTTTTCATTCAGCAGAAAATATTAAGTATTTGATTTGCTTTACCAATCGACAAATAAAATACGTAGAAAATATACATTTGCGCTCACACCCGGTCCCTGTTTACATCGCTCGTATAAATTATATTCAGCAAAAATATACAAGCTTCACAAATATGCGTATAAAAATATTATACGGCGTTCTAGCATGAATATATAGTAGTTTAGGTAACGGAACCTGTTGAAGGTAGATGGGAAAAGTTTTACAGACAACGTAGACACGAAGTAGATAAGTACAGAAGGTCGGTTCAAAAAATCAAAAGTCTTTTATCAAAAAATCATAAGTTAGTCCCCCTAAACGCGCGCTCTTCATTACTTCTTCTTCTTGGTGCTTTAGCTGGGAAGAAGAAGTGGCGCAACAAACCCCCCAGCAGCACAGCTGTAGAATGTTCTATACAACGAGTGAAAAGGCGCGCACAAATAAACACCTTAAGTGCACTTGCGACCGCCATTTGTTTGAGATCACCGTACGTACACTACTTAATGTCCCTCGGTTATCATCGTATTTCCGAATACAAACGAATGCTAATTTACATGTCCATCAATTAATAGATTTAACGTGTATAATAATTTTAATTCAGAATCAAGTAGTTTATTGTTGTTTTTTTCGTCTGTAAAACTATTTCCTCCCATTTTATATATAAATTACATTAAGTTAAAAGAGTATTAACAACTCTATATACTTCCAAGTCGATTGAGAGCGTTCGGTATGCACCAAGTGCAAAGAGCAACTGATAAAAATCCGACAACTGACGAAACACGAAGTTTGCCGAGGGACATTAAGAGCCTATTTTTTAAGGGCGCCTATTTTTGCTCGTTGTATGGAGCCGACCTTCTGTATCTATTTATTCTGTGCTCAGTAGGTGTTGCCAATGTATTCATAACACCGGTTATAGCTGATCGACAGTAGTTATTGACTGCAGAACTTTGATTACAGGTTCTCTGGAAGTTGATGCCTCGTTTTAACTACTAGAACTAGCTTGCGAATTGAAGGAAGCTCTGTGGAGAAATGAGTTGTGGGTGATGACTCGTTTGTAGGTTTATGTTCCTAACTATGTATGGAGTAGAGGAATATTATAAGGACATTGATATTGTAATTATTCGTGCTGTGAGGATTTGTGGCGAAAACCAGAGGCCCTAGTGTGAGTTTATTTTCACTATCTAGACTTTACGCATCGACCGCGTTCGGCGCTCTAATTGGCCCTTCACCAGTGAAGGGCTAATCGGAGCGCTAAACGCGGTCGATGCGTAAAATCGAAATAGTGAACTCACACTAGGGCTTCAGATCGAGTTTTCGAGCAATTTACACAAAAATGGGAGTTGTCAGCTATGGATATGGTACTTCTAAAGCGTTATACCGAAAACCTAGTTTCTTTTAAGACAAGTCACACCTCGATTCGTTGTGACGTGAGCCTTATAATATTTAGGTAAATATTTAAAAACGGTAAAGTAATCGTGCTTTAAGGCGAAGTGGGACTGACGGGAACCGAGGGGGGTGGTATGTCCCCGCCCGCGCGCAACTAAGTTTACAAATATTTAATTTTAAAATTTTATTTGTGTTTATATAGAAAAATAAGGCCATAATCCCTTAAAGTATTTAATAGTGAACACGTACACAAAATTTTATTACAATTGCTTTGATAACAATCGAATGGAATAGGTTTTTCTCTTTAAAAAGCAGATTTTAAGGAAACTTTGCGGTTTTTTTGTATCGAGGAAAGTTTTGTCAATCGTGTTTCGGGCCTCATACTTCACTAAAGACACTCTTAAATTTTCGTAATCATAAAAAAAAAATACGCAAATACGTTGTTTTTGTGAGAGAAAAAATGATTTTGCGTGAAGTCGAAACGCATCAAAACATCTGCTTTGGAACCACTTCACCTTAAAATAATGTTACTCATAGCTATATAGGTAAGATGAAACTTGAAGATATGTACCGGGAACCCAAGTTTATGTCCAACACAAGCCACACCTCAAACCGTTGTGTCATGATCCAATATCTTTTGTTTCCAAGTTCTGCAACAGCCCTGCTCTAACCGGGGGTTGTAGCTTAGTGCACTTGCATTGTGCATACAAGGATAATTGTCGATTGGAGCCTCAACACTTAAAAATGTCTGAGAGACCTCTGCGAGTTGGCTCCCCCCCCTCGTACGCCTTCCAAAGGTTCAGGACCGGGTCTCGAGATTATGTCAAAGATATTTTGAATAATAATAATGTAAATGTATGGTCCATTAACTACGGGTACACCAGAGAACTTAGTGTGAGTTTCTTTTAACCATCTCGACTTTACGCATCGGCCGTGGTCGGTGCTCCGATTGGCCCTTCACCAGTGAAAGTCAGTGAAGGGCCAATCGGAGCGCCGAACGCGGTTGATGCGTAAAGTCGAGGTAGTTAAAAGAAACTCACATTAGGGCCTCTGTAAGAGTTGTACAGTGAACCCGAGTTTCAAGTCATTAGTGACGTAAAACAACATATTTACATTCTGTGCGCAATAATCGCAGTCCTAAAATGTGAATGAAGTATTGACACCAAACTGACAGCGAGAAAAAGGCATCCGACTTTAAAAAAATCGAAAGGAGGTTAAAACTAAGTGCATGAGTGGCGACCTAAAACTGGAACTAAAACTGTACAATACTAATCTCGAGGACGACGCTAGAGCATAATCATTCAATTGTTACTAATGAAACAGGATGTGCTAAATATAAACCGAGATTGTTCTTGGATAGGTCTGTGTTGATGACTTGTTAAATATATTGTGTGGGTGAAAGTGATCCTTGTCTGCTGCGTAAAAGAGTAATATATAATTATCTTCCTGAATCGTTTGGTCCTTATCTGGTCTGTACAGAAGATGTCTTCCTGCATAAGATTTTGCAATTTAAAAAGGAGTCCATCAGCTATTATTTTGAACACTGGTGAAGCCTTGACAATTCTTAAGTACCTCATCATCTGCCTAGCCTTTTCCCAACCAATTTGGGGTCGGCTTCCAGTCTAACCGGATACAGTTGAATACCAGTATTTTACATGGAGCGGCTGCCTATCTGACCTCCACAACCCAGTTACTGGGTAATGCGATACCCCTTGGCAAGACTGGTTGTCAGACTTTCGGGATTCTGTCGACCCGTAACGACTGTCAAAGATCCACAAATGACAGCCGGGACCAACGGCTTAACGTGCTTTCCGAGGCACGGAGGAGTCTCGATATGTAAAGATGGTCACCCATCACGGACCAGCCCCGGCAAGCGTAGCTTAACCTGATGGATCGAACCGTGCGGCTGTTATTACTTAGCCACGAGCTCCTCCACAATTCAAAAGTACCTGTAGTTGGTTTATTTCAAATAAATGCTTTGAGTTTGCAGAATGTACAGTTACTAAGATAAAAAACTCGTCAAGTAATTTATTTATCGGAGGGCCTTTATTTTGGCTGTGAAATTATCAAGTAACAAGTAACGCTTTGGACGGAGCGGGAGAGCGTGTCAGACTCTTATTGACTACCCACCCGTGTTACTTCAGTTGCCTGTAAGTTGCCAGAGGCTACGGTACCTATCGGACTTTTCCGCAACCTCGGCAGGCATCGACTCCAGCGGACTCCTTCAGTTGTACTGACATCTCTTTGAGGCGCGCGTGGAACACAACGCGCCGTCGACCCGGACCCTGGTCCTGGTCCTGGTCGGCATGTTTTCACCACTAACAATGATATTGAAGTAGGTATGTCGGGCCACCCAGGGTATAGGATCTGCTATCGCCTTGCCTACTGGCAAATATCACGGAATAAGCTGTATTCAAATAATGGTCGCCTTTACACGACACGTGCTTTCACACGTGAAAGGCCTTTCATACAGGAAAGAACGCCCGTGTAAAGATAGAAAACGAGAACGAGAAAGCACGCGTGCGCCGCCCGCTCGCGCTTTGATGCGTTCAAGTCTGTGCGCTTCGAAAATAATTCAAGACACATAAAAATGTATAAAAATAATCACACACGATTGCGCGTGCAAGCTTTCTCGCGTTCAATCGTGCACACTCCGATCGCGAGTGACAGCGCGTGTCGTGTAAAGGCGGCTATTGAGAAGTAATGAGGAAAATGTCGTCAGGATAGTTTTGAGTATGTAGTAATGGGGCTGGCTACGAGTAGAGCAAAACCAAAGAAACGATGGGCACTGGCTTAGGTCCAAGGCACCTTGGTAAACAGATATGCCGTGACTATACTGATCATTTGTATGAATTTTTCCAGCATTTACGTATATGTTAGAAAAGATAAAATACATATTTTATCTGATCTGACTCAATAAAATAGGTGGGTTGTAGTCAGTAAGAGTCTGAAGAGATAAAATACATATTTTATCTCTACCTTATTTACGTATAGTTGCGAGTCTCTTTGTTTTGAGATTAGATATTATAAGATCTCAAGCAATGGACCTGACATTTGACATAAATAAGGATGTAACACGTAGAGGGCCTGATAATTATTTCGTAATCGACAACAACATGAAATGAACCAACCATTTTCCCATCAGATTTACTTAGAAAATTACAATGAAATCCCAATAGGAACGCACAATTATCATCGCGAGGTTTCCAGCTAAACTTGAATAGGTAAAGGAAAGAAAATTATCATATAAAGTGAAAATCCGCCGAGCACATGTAATCTGGAGGCTATACGCATAATATAAATGGAACGGCGTAAATACCGGCTAAATATTGGATTTGTGAGAGCTATGATCCTATTTAGGTAATATATTAAAAATTTGATGAATAGATTATTCGTAAATATATTAAATTTAATAAAAATTCCTTTTTTCGGCTCTCGGTTGGCGAATATAATATTCCGCCTTTCAGAATTTTGCAAGTACAAGACTTACTTTTTACTTTTCTTTTCTTTGGAGGTTTACTTTGAAGTCTAAGTGCCTTTTGTTTAGTTTCCATTTTATATTACACTTAAGATTAGACTTTGGTAAAGAAAATATCGTAAAAGAAACCTAGAATTTAGAGGGAATGCGCCCCTTGAACTACCATATTTCTATGTGTGAGAAGTAGTTCGCGGTTCATACAGCTGAAAACAGGACAGAGAATTTAATTTTCTCTGACTTTCTATTTGATACATATGTCATTTTAAAACCGAATTCAAAAAGGAAGAGGTTCTCAATTCGTCAATATGTCTTTTTTTGTATGTTTGTTACGCGATTACTCCGCCAATTATGAATTGATTTTGATGATTCTTTTTTTGTTTGGTTGGTCATGTTTCAGACGTAGTCCCATATTAACTTTTCTTGCGTAGTTTTTGAGTTAGCTTCAATAATACGTATTTTTCCCACTTAGCCGATATGGATGATGTTTTAAGTTCCCGTCACTGTTATTATTATTCGAATTTGTGTCGGGTAGGCAACTTAAAAGTGTTTTTTTTTTTGATGTCGTTTGTTTTTTATTGATAAATTATTTTTCATCAGATTTTTGCAGCCCAGAGGTACAGTTATCAGTATTACAGTTAACAATAGCCCAGTAGTAATAGACACTACACGACCAAAGCTTCAGCATTTTGATTCCCGAGTTAGAAAAAAAAGGGTGATTGGTGTTTCCGTGAGAAAAACCAATCGCAACCTGTGATTGGAAACTTGGAACAATGCCCGACGAAGCTTTGAAACCGAGTCTAATACGATTTGGGGTGACTACGGTACTATATTGTTCATCCACTGTATTCTTTTGCCTTCTGTGATTTCGATAATAGAAATGTCCGGTAGACCTGCGCAATAGAGGGTTGGGGAGATAGCTGAGCGGAACTTAGTCACTTCCATTAAGTAAGCCGATTATATCAATGGGATTGAGCTTCTCGCTCTGCTAAGCATTGTGACATTTTGAATATTATGGAAAGCCATAAAAATATACCTACCAGTTTTATATACAAATTGACATTATTGAATATTATATACAAAATGACATGATGATTACTTGTAAAGTATTGTTTTATTGTGAATGTGAGGACTATGTGGATATTTATTTTTCGGTCTGATAGTTTTAGCGAAGGTCTGGCAATTTGAGAACTTTATGCGACCTACCCAAATGTCCTTTCTTTGGTATTGTTCGTCGAGTCGTTGAGCTCCTTAAGTTCTGAGTTGAGCTCCACTATTACTGACAAATGCTTGCACTGACTGGACAGGTCCACTCAAATCTGTGTGGTTCTTTCCTCAAAAGACCATTTCAGACTCTTATCTACATGGTCCTCATATGGCCTGACCAAGATTATGTCTGGACTTGAAAGGAGACGGTGACCTCTGAGTTTGTTTCGGCCTTTCTTCTCAGAGTAGTCAGATAGGAAACGCCGACCACATCTAGCTTATTTTTACAACTTTTTAATATGACGTGTAAAAGCGATTCCAATATCCTATTTACAGAATAAACAATTTCATTTCAATTCAAATAGACAGAATTTTGATAGCAGGTTGGCGCAGCAGCTGTGCGATTTGATGCTGTGTTTTGTACGAACCTATAATAGTAAAAATTCATCATGAAGAAGTCGTGGCTAAGTAATAACAGCCGCATGGGTCGATCCATCAGGTTAAGTTACGCTTGCCGGGGTTGGTCCGTGGATCGGTGACCATTATTACATACCGAGACTCCTCAGTGCCTCGGAAAGTACGTTAAGCCGTTGGTCCCGGCTGTCATTTGTGGTTTTTGACAGTCGTTACGGGTCGTCAGAAGCCCGAAAATCTGACAACCAGTCTTACAAAGGGGTATCATATTACCCAGTTACTGGGTTGTGGAGGTCAGATAGGCAGTCGGTCCATGTAAAATACTGGTATTCAGCTGCATCCGCTTAGACTGGAAGCCGACCCCAACATAGTTGGGAAAAGGCTAGGCAGATTCAGTAAAAAATCAGTATATTATGTATTATGATTAAACCAAAATATTCTATTTGGGGTGTATGGTGGTGTGCGTTAATTCCGTCACATATTGAATAAGTAACTGAGTCAAATATAAAGACGAAAATCAAGCCAACCCACTAAGATATAACATAGTATCTAGAAACAGCGTAAATGTTCTACAAATGATTGTTATCAGTAAACGTTTACTTTAACAGCCTATTTACATAGTTTTGAGGCTGTACGGGCAGATGCGGTAAAACTAAACGATACTCGATAAAATCTTATATAAGATATAACCCTGATTTATTTAAAAGATCAAAGTGGTTTTTTTGTCACTCATAATACATTGACTAACATAAAAAAACACGTCTACGTAAAGTCTTTAGTAGCAAAATGCACATGAAGTTTATGAAACAGACTGTAAAGCTATGTCCTCACAAACGCGATCATCGCGCGCGTCCGAACGCGTGGTCGCGATCGAACCGTTCTGGGTTTCCCGAACAAATGAGTGATATTATAATTATGAACGCTACGATTGCTTATTTGTGCGAATGATCTTTTAGCTTAGGACACGGGGTAACACAATCATGTACCTATTCGAATGAGTAACGGAGTCAACGCTTTACACAGCCAAGATTTGTCCGAAACTCCGTATATTCGTGTGTCAATTGGTAATATCTACAGAAACATCAAAGTGAGACAAACCGTTTAAGTGTCCGATTGGACAGGTATTGGTATTATGAAGTATTAATGCCATCATTATTCCACTGCGAAAATGGGATGGTGCTTTTGGCCTTGTAGAGCTCCGTCTCTCTCTCACACTGGAAAAAAGGTGGCATTAATCTTCATAATACGGCACAAAGAAACAAGCACGGACAAAATGGCGGAGGCCTATAGTCAAGAGAGGGTGCAACAAAGCTTGCAATGATGATAATCCAGCCAACAGCTCAATTCAAATTCAAATTCAAAAATCATTTATTTAAATCCATTTAAGATCAAAAAAAAAAATCAATCACAATAAACATAATTAATTAAATAATAAAAATTAAATTAAAAATATAAAATTAAATTAAAATGACTAGGTACTATTAGTCATTTTAATATAATTTTGCCCTGCCTCTGAGTCATTTGTTTGTTTGTCATTACATTAATCGTATAACAGTGGTTAATGTACTGACAATCAAACCTGTTGGCAAAATTAAACTTCTACGACTTTTACTCCCTCAGGAATCGAGATAGTACCTTTTCGGCTACCCTCACAGATAATGAAATTACTATTTATTTATTTAATACTTTAAGCACACAAATGCACACAGCCGGACTTATTATTTTATTGGCTTCTTGAGGATTTACCTCAAGAAATATTACTACACACAGATTTCCATAGAAGACAGCAAATAACGCGTAAATAGAAAGAACGACAAATTGATGGAGATTAAAATTAACGGAGCTCATGGCTACTAGTCGTCTTGGCACTAGAACTAGACATTAGTTTTAGTCTAAGTAACTCTTACTGCTGGAGTAAATCACTTAGCCCTTACACTTGGTAATGTGGACGTATTTGTTCGAAGCACTGGACTGCAGGGTGCATTTATCAACTTAAGCAGTAGAATTTTAGTGATGTTACCTTTTTACTAACAATATTTTTTTTTTATACTACAGTAGTGGTTTTAATCAGAGGACCAATTCTCAAGTCGCAATCTGTCAAACTTGTTAAAAATGTTGATAAATTGATGGGTTTTTTTGACAGATTGCGAATGAGATGCGAATGTGAATGTTCTTACAATTATGGGAATTGCCCGCTGGATTCTATAGAAAATATTTCATTTTTAGAAGAAGAAAACATCCGAGACAGCCCCGAGCGACAGCAGATGTTGACTGTGTATTGCACAGTGTATTTTTAATATATAAGTGCTCAATACAAAATAATTATCATAATAACGACATATCACAGTTTGATTCTAAAAGCTTATAGAGCACGGAGATCCCACATTAAGTATATTTGCCCTGCGCTTGGAACCTGTATAGCATGAGTGAACCGCGAAATTTCGCGTTATTGTATAACTTTTTAATTAGTCGAGATATTTAATTCATATTCTTTAGGGCACCTCTTTAGGTCATGAGCTATCCGAATATTAATAATCATTTGGCCTAGGTCTTAAGGGGGAGGCGTGAAAATTGATTCGCTGTTACAATGTATAGTAGATAACTTATTAACAAATTGAGAAACCTCCATGACTTTGAAGGAAACAATAGATTATGCTCATATGCTGTAGGTAGATGTCTGTTTCCGGGCGAACACTAATTACAAAACTTTATATTCAGTATCAGTTACAAAACTAGTTTAATAATGTTCCACACGATGAAGAGTCCATTAATTAAGTTCTGTTCATGTACATTTATTTGATCAGTATTTCATCCTGTTTCACTTCAAGCAAGCCTTTTGCCTTTTGCCTATCTTCTTCTTTTTGTGTGGTTAGTGACTAACCTGGTGTCAGAGTTTTAAACCGCCCAAGGGCCTCTGACTTGGCTTCACACGTCGTCGAGAAATATCTCTCAGGCACATGGGCGTACCCAGGGGGTAGGGCTGGTGGGGGCAGCTGCCCCCCCCCTGGAAATCTCGCAGAACTTGTATGAACTCGCCTAATTACTAATCTTGGGGAGTCCGTGTCTAAACAGTAAGACAGTGGTCAGGGGCAGGGCTGTTCTGCACCGCCCCTACATTAATGTGTATGTGTACTAGGTGTGTTAAAACTATTAGAAGCAAGAAGACCCAACGGGGGTATTAATCGTGGTATTCAAGCCATTATAATGTGTAATGTGTGTGTATAATATAATCAAAGTGTAAACCTGGCAAAATGCACGGTGCAATTGCCAAAAAACCGCGTGGGACGATGGCACACTACACTACATATACCTAATGTTTCATGTAGGTGTGTTTGTGTAGTATGTATGACAAAACAGCCGCGGACGATCCGACCTAAAAAATCTGACTTGCCCCCCCCTAGGCCAGAAGCTGGGTACGCCCATGCTCAGGCATGCCTGAGCAGGCGCCATGCGGCGGTTTTCGCACGGTGTTTTCCTTCACCGTTTTTAAAGCAAGTGATAATTATACCATACGCACATGAATCCGAAAAGTCAGAGGTGCGTGTCTTGGGTTCGAACTTGAGACCTATGAGTTGGCAGTCCGACGGTCACACCACTAGGCTATCAATACCTATGTTGCACGTTATGAGGTCAGAAATCAGAACAAGATTGTAGACCTTGAAATATATTTTGATGTCTTCGGCATTCGAAGTATTAAGATGCTACTAAATACGTAAACATCCAATTTCAAAAGCTCCATAATTCAATATGTTTGGAACAAAAAAAAAACAACCGACTTCCAAAAAAAACAAAAATGAAAAATAACTTTAATTTCGGAAGTCTTTGTCTTTACTTTTCAATTTTCGTTTTTTGCCACCGACTTCCGAAATTAAAGTTATTTATCACTTTTTTGGTGTTTTTATGGAAGCCGGTTGTTTTTTTTTTGTAAAAAGTTTTTATTTAACACGTTTTAGTTGTGGTACCTACCCCACACAAATTCGTATACCGTTATCTGGTACTTATGTAAATAACAGTGGCGGAGTCAACTAAGATAATAATATCATCTACATACGCAAAGTGGGAAAAATACGTAATTATTGAAGCTAACTCAAAAACTACGGAAGCAAAATTAATAAAATTTATATGGGACTACCTCTGAAGCATGACCTACCAAACAAAAAAAGAATCATCAAAATCGATTCATAATTGGCGGAGTAATCGGGTAACATACACACAAAAAAAAACATACAGACGAATTGAGAACCTCCTCCTTTTTGAAGAAGTCGGTTAAAAAACACTTACTGTGTTACCAAACAAAATGATGTGAAATGGAAATCACGCCGCTTGCTCAAAAATCACAACAGCTATTCTGCCGCGCTTGCGATAACTGCAGTAAGTATAATTTTGTCCAAATTGAGTTAAACATAGATTCAGAATCAGCTCAATGAGCTGTACAATTTGATCTGACTGCCTTTTTAATATCTTAATTAATTAATTTTCAATAAGAATAACGGTAGTAACTTGATGAGTAACTTCATACTGAAGTTGTAAAACTCGTACTAGGTGTAAAATAGTTTTTTGTCATTTAAAAGTATTCTAATTGAAATACGTATTTTACTTAGGCTACACTTTTCAAAAATCAGAATATAAATAAGTTAATAAAACAAGTAAGACAAGCTAAAAATGTGACGAAAAACGTTGAGAGCGAATTACTCGAAACTATGCAAAACTTACTTACTGCACTTATCGGTAGCGCGGCAGTATTATAGGTGAATTTTGTTCGACAGCGGTATTGCAATTAGCAATTCTCAACTTCAAACAGCGTCAACGCTTTCAAACGCTAACCCTGTCATTACCGCAAATTGTCGTGCAAGCGACAACCGGAAGCGTCAGCCCTCGAACATTCACAATCCGAATACATAATTCAACAACCCTATTGCTTGTTTGTTCTAAATTGAGCGCTAGACGCAAAGGATGCCAGCATTTCATTTCAAATTCCGAAACTCAGTGAACTGCTTGTACCCTAGTACCATTGAGTTTATATTAAAAGCCAGGCACTGACATTTTCTAGACATTAGACACTAGACATTCCTGCTTACGATCTCCAACGAATGCTCTAATTTCAGGTTTGAAATCGGAACGTGAATTATTCATGAGTTCGCTGTACAAAGGTGGAAATTATCTGCGATACCGAAGGCATGCAGTACGATAGGATCTGATGAGGCCTTAGTCGAATAAAAAATTTTGAAATTCTCAAAGGATGAATGGTTCATTTAGCTCAAAGAATTTTCTTTTTAGAATTTTGGTAATTACTGGATAAAATTATTTAGATGGGAATATAAGGGCTCCGCGCCCTTATATTATCGGATCGGATCGGATGATCGAATGAAAGGTATATTTAGTATAATAACAATAATTATTCTTATCAAACAAAATAATAATTTTACATTTTACATAATTCTGTCAGTCCAAGCTGAGTTAATCAATTTCTAATCTTCTAAATACGAAATAGTTTTTATCTCATTATACATGTCGTCAATTTATAAAATACTAGCTGCCGCCAGCGGCTTCGCCCGCGTGTAATCTTTATAAATTATAGCCTATGTTACTCAGGGCGAATGTAGCTTTCTAATGGTGAAAGAATTTTTGAAATCGGCGCAGTAGTTTTTGAGTTTATTCACTACAAACATACAAAATCTTTCCTCTTTATAATATTATTAGTGTAGATTCGAGGAGGCTGGTTGCTAAACTCAACCGAACAAAATCTCTACAGGACCGACGCATTTTTTAATTTATAAACTGAAGAACCATAAATACACCATTTCTATTTCCCCGCTAATTAGTTCCTCACTTCATAATGTTCCCATCATCCTGCCAGGGTTGCGGAATAGTCCGAAAGGGATACCGGGACCCTGGCAACAGGCAACTGAAGGAACACGGGTGGGTTTTAGTCAGTAAGAGTCTGACACGCCCTTCCGCTCCGCCCAGAGCGGGAGAAGTCATTTGATGATTTCACACCCGTAATAACAGCCGCTCGGGTCGATCCGTCAGGTTAAGCTACGCTTACCGGGGTTGGTCCGTAGATGGGTGACCATCTTTACATACCGAGACTCCTCCGTGCCTCGGAAAGCACGTTAAGCCGTTGGTCCCGGCTGTCATTTATGGATCTTTGACAGTCGTTACGGGTCGTCAGAAGCTCGAAAGTCTGACAACCAGTCTTACCAAGGGTTATCGTATTCCCCAGTTACTGGGTTGTGGAGGTCATATAGGCAGTCGCTCCATGTAAAATACTGGTATTCAGCCGCATCCAGTTAGACTGGAAGCCGACCCCAACATAATTGGGAAAAGGCTAGGCAGATGATGAAACCCAAAAAAAAAAAAAACCTACCTTCGAAAGTGAGTTTGTTTGTTTATTTTTTTGTTATGCTTTCACGCTAAAACGGCTGAACAGATTTGTATGAAATTTGGCATAGGGGTAGACCATAACCGGGAATAGGACATAGGATACTTTTTAACCCGATATTCTCACGGGATCGAGTTTTACGCGCGTGAAACCGCAGGGCGCAGCTAGTTTTTCAATAAAGCTAAATAAAATCACTACTCCTTTCCATCGCCTTCCTCCCCCGCCAAAGGTTTTATAACAGGTCTATAAAAGTCCTACATCGTACAAGTTATATAAAGAATTTTCCAGCAGTTTTATTAGCTTCTAATTAAACCATGCTTCAAAGCAGCTTGCTTTTAAACTATTTATAATTCCAACTAGCTCGCCTGGCCTGGAACACGACGGAAATAGTATCGATCGATATTGGAACTGAACGGAATATTTATTTATTCAGCTTTGACATAATACATGGTCTCGAGTGGAAATGATATCTTAAGGCTTAGGAAAACCGGCCAAGTGCGAGTCGGACTCGCGCACGAAGGTTTCCAAAAAATCTAGTTTGTTGTATGGGAGCCCCCCTTAAATATTTGTTTTATTTTAATTTAACTATTTATTTTTAAAGTGAATATGTAACTAAATATTCTGTAAATATATATATATTTTTTTATACGTTGACACTAAGAATTTCTTCCTGTATCGTGGGTGCGTTTACAAACATAGAAACTCACATACACTAACACCCAGACCCGGAACAACTACTTGCAGATCATACAAATATTTGTTCCGTGCGGGGATCGAACCCGCGACACGTTGTGCAGCAGTCCATCGCTCAGCCACTGCACTAACCGTGTCGTCAAATCAAGTCAAATCATCGTATTTCAAGCGTCTACCTATTGCCGTTATCAATATCGAGCAAAAACGAGCAAAAAAGTCAAGTTTGTTGTATGGGAGCCCCTTAAATATTTATGTTATTCTGTTTTTTAGTATTTGTTGTTATAGCGGCAACAAAAATACATCATCTGTGAAAATTTCAACTGTCTAACTATCACGGTTCATGAGATACAGCCTGGTGACAGACGGACAGACAGACAGACAGCGCAGGCTTAGTAATAGGGTCCCGTTTTACCCTGTGGGTATGGGTTTGAGCATGCATGTTGATTTAAAACATAAAACAGATATGAGTAGATTGGTATAAATTCTGATAGTTTTGAATCGGGTTTTTGGCCACACTTACATGTTAGCCCGGAAACGGATAACGGGTATTCTTGTAAATAACTTCTTGTTTTAGTATTATTATTTTCTCATGAACGTATCGAACTATAATAATTCGTCCTTTGGCCAAAGAATTAGCATTGTCATTCAACGTGGCAATCAGTCTTCTGGGCACGTTTCCGGACGAGTACTACGACTAAGGGCGAATTTCACTAAACTTTTATACCGAGTATAAGTCTTATCCTGCGAATAAATGTTGAATTCTTGACAGTTTTTCCATACAAAAACTGTAAGATGACAATTTTATTTCGCTGATAAAAGATATCTGACTTTGATCCTTTAGTTTTAGTATTTATTTATATAGTTACTGTAAATACTTAGTTGAGTTGTAAATAATATTTAACTTGAAATTTGAAATTCTTTTTCAGGAGGAATTCATTTTTGATTTGACGAACGTACCTTTTGTGGACGGCAAAATCGTACGTAACCGTAAAACAACGAACGTAACTTTCAAATACCGACTTTACCGGCCCGTCCTAAGTAATCACACTTTGTACTTAAACCAAAAAACAAAACAACGAACAAAATAACTAATTCAGAGTGGTTAAATTTAAATCAACATTCCATTTGCTTAAAATCACTTAAATATTAAGGAGCCACTTGACGTCAGTAATTGACATTCTAAAGGTTTCAATTTGAGTTCACACATTTAAAGGTTAAAAACGTTACCTAAAAAACTCAGATCTTTTTTTTATGAGGCTGGGAAATCTTCAAATAACTTTATACCATGCCCCCTCTAAAAAGCTTATTTTATTCACTGAAAACAGTGAATAAAAAGCACTTTTAATCACTGTTTTGGTGTTTGAATTTAGAACACCAATTTGTTCGAACTCCATCTTAATGATATACAAACTCCTATTTGCTTTGATTTTCGAACAGGAGTTTAGCATTAGAATTAAAACTGTTTTGTGTTCTTTGCTGTCATTAGTAAATGGGCGCTATTTTAAATATTGTAAGTTGTACGAACAAAAAGTTTAGGGTTACTTAATAATAAATCGATTGAAAATGTTTTCAAGTGATGATGTGAGTTTATGAAAGAGAGGGCGGCCGATATAGTAGAAAGCTTGCTAACCAACAAGTCACGGCTGGTTTATATTAAAGCCTACGATGAGTTTGAGTGTGAGTTTGTTTGTTTGAGTAAATGGAAAAATGAAAATCAAGCTAACCACATTTTCAGAGTCTGTTTTCCTAACTTATTTTAATGAGTTGTCGAAAAAAAAAGAAGTCATCGACCTTATGGAGTATGTATTCTATGCTACGGTGTAGGTACTATAAAAACATGGCATAAAATTGACATAACAACATAATCGAAGTTGCATGTTCTTTTTCTCGTAGTCATGGTATAAAGTATAGTATGCAACTCTTGCATAAAACGGATTTATATCGAGGGCCATGAACGCTCGCGTCGTTCAGGATTCTAACACTTGAATCACTCCCTACGGTCGTGATTCAATCATCATGAATCACCCCCTACGGTGGTGATTCAGTCGTTAGAATCCTTCACTTGTTCGTGATTCACCTATGGCCCTCGCTTTAAATCCGTCCTTTATTCACTAATTGCATAATATATTATTTCCCGCTCCTGACAATAGCTATTATCTTCACCGCTTTTTACGTCATCAATCAGCAAAAATTGAGGTAGCTGCGGCCCTTTTTATATAGGAAACAAAGTAATAAACTAAAACACACGCTCGCGGATATAAGGACCAAATTCTATTACCAGCAGTTTTTATTTTATGGCCATACATAGCTTACTGTGAAGGAAAACGTCGTAAGGAAATCTGGACTTAATAGTCTGAAATCGCCAGCATGCATGAAGCTGGCTGGATGATCATTGTTTGTTCGTTCTCTGCTTTTAATAGTTCATATTTTATACCAAAGTTAGTGCTACTTTTCAACGCTTTTTAGTACTTAATAACAGCACATTTAGATGAGCTCAATTTATTTAATTATGAACATATGACTCAAAATAGACGCATATTCGCTTCAATTAAGACCAGAGTGGTGATTTGATGCGGTCTGGCTTTGACATTTAAATTATTAGCTCACGATTTTAATACTAATTAGAATAGTTATTAGATGAAACTAACAATAATTGGTGTGCAGTGTTAAGTCAATTGGGCCAAATGAGAAATATGTGACTTAACTTAACTTTTTATTTTGTTTTTATTGCACACCGCTGTATTGTCGAATACAGACAGACAGTCGGTAGTCTTAGTAAAAAAAGAAACATGATAAAAGAATAATGAAAATGTATAAATTACGAAATGTCCAATAGAGCATTCTCTTGAATGTAGTGTTGGAACAATTTATATTGAACACAGACTCTCATACTAATTTACAATGCGCCCAACACGGCTCGCCTTGGCAAGCCACGACAAAGCTACGACGTAGCCGTTACGTAGCATCTTGGCGCTACGCCGCCGTAGCAAATTTGCTACGTTACAATTTTTTGGTACTAGCTTCAGATGTTTAGGTCTTGAGTTGTTTGACTAAACTTTATGTAAATAGTGATATAGTATAATTATATTTACTTACAAGTCGCATATAGTACTAGGCCACTTGTAGGTAAATCAAAATTATAGTTTCTCTGTACACAGAGGACACACCTTAAAACCTTGTATTTGATAAATATCGCATTTTAATGAGTAGAGTAGAGTTTTAGAAATGAATATGTAAAACTTGAGCTGGTTCGTTCGCGATTTAATTACTCATGTTTTCCAGAAGCTCGTTTCAAATAAAACATATTCGGCAGAAGAAAAGCCTTCAAAAATCTAAATAATTATTTTTAATATTACGTTTCCGGAGAATTGCGGGCATTCCTATTCAATGAGAAAGCTCTAACGAGATGAAAGAGAAATTCCTCTAATTTCTTTTCAAAACACTTGAAGGTATTACATTTTATTGAGGCAAGAACTTTAAGAAATCGTACTCAATAATGAAGGGCCATCGACGTAATTGTTTGATGCTTTCGTAATTAAATGGAAAGTCTGAGTTATATTTGGACCTTTGATTGGTATTATTTTATCTCGTTAAGGGGGATGCGCTAGGACCCGATGCGCTACCCGAGAAATTCAAATTTTCTTACGTTTTTTGCAATTTGCAGGTCAGTGTCAGTTTGTATGTTGGTTAAAATATGATTCGCGACTGTAACAAATACGAATTAATCTGATCATTAGAATCATAAATACAACTCTTTAAGTTAGAATAATCCTCAAATGTCATGATTTCATGAAATTGACATTCAATAGGATTATATGAACTTAAACGTTGTATTGATGATTTTTATGATTAATATTCTATAAATAAATATTTGATACGGCCACGAATCATATTAAGATCAACATACAACCTGATACACCCCTGCAAGTTGCAAAAAAACGTAAAAAAAATGAATTTCGCGCGCTATCCTGAAGTTTTCGCTATATGCAGTTGGTTCCAGATGTCAATCGTAGATCATGGACATTTGTTATGGGTAGTCAGAAGCCCGCAATTCTTTCAACAAGGGCTACTTACCCAGTATCTCAGTCGTAGAGGCCAGGGGGCCAAGTCTACTAATTTACAACCGTGTCAGTGGTCTCACAATGATGAGTTTTTGACAGATTTTGTATGGCATATCTGTCAAAAACTGATCATTGTGAGACTACTGACATGTTTATAAATTAGTAGACTTGGCCCCCTGATAGGCAGATAGAATTTATCGTCGAATGACGTCACTGAAACGTTATCTATGAAAGCGCGTTGGTGTTTTTTTGACACCGTAAATTCAAACCATTATTTTCGTGACATACATCACTGCGGACGTTATGTGGCGGCCACCGCTGTCGCAGAAAATCAAAGCTTTAGTGAAACGCGGAACACAGGACTATTTTTAGGGTTCCGTACGCGAAGGGTGCCAAACTACTAAGCCTCCACTGTCGGTCCGTTTGTCTGTTAGCAGGCTATATCTCATGAACCGTAATAGGTAGACGTATATTTTTCTTGCGAGACAGTTGTCAAAAAGAACAATTTCCTTTTCCTTTTAAAATGGAACCAAAGATAATTTCACAACAACAGCATTTGTTTTGGTGCTTTAACAAAAGAAAATTAAAGGGGTCCCTTTGCAAGAAACGTGTTGTTTTTTTTACTAAAGTATTTAGTAGTGTTCAATATTTCTACGGAACACTTCGAGTGCGAGTCTGACCCGCACTTGGCCGCTTTTTTATTGTTTCCATGGTCCCAAATATCAGACGACAACACAGTCACAATGGGTATTGAAGCTACACGTAAATCACGTTCAGGTTTAATTAATTTGACAATTTGAAGAAAAAAAAACGTAAAGTTTTCGATCCGATTACGTACTGAGTAGGATTAATGTGCCAAAGACCTGTCAGTTTTAATCTTTAAGATGATTAACAATATGAGTACCTTCTAGTACCGTTAACGTCTCGAAACACGTAAATAACCCTTAGTGTCAAACACTAGGCACATCCACCAGTTAAACAGGGTTGGCAGTTAGTAGAAGTTTTTGGTAAAAGATTAATAAAATATCGTAAGCATCAACGAAGCGTAGGCGATGACCTTAAATAGGTGGCGCTTATTCCAGAAGTATTATATGTACAATACATTCATATTTAATTTAGATACAGCACAGAAATCTTTATGTTTTAACAGCACCCGTGCGAAACGAGCACTCGCCCCTGTTTCGCACGGGTACATCGGCGACATACTACGTTAGTTACATAATTCTGCGGTTGATCCCATTTTACGTAGTAGATAAATTAATGGAATCAAACTCGTTCCTTTTTACCGACTTCGAAAAAGGAAGAGGTACTACGTTCGGATGATTGTTTTTTTTTTTCATGTATGTTCACCGATTACTCCGCCGTTTGTG
Organism: Lithophane semibrunnea; assembly: GCA_947363905.1. Lineage (NCBI taxonomy): Eukaryota > Metazoa > Arthropoda > Insecta > Lepidoptera > Noctuidae > Lithophane > Lithophane semibrunnea. Next base: position 13,747,532 of record OX376199.1, read on the forward strand.
AACCGATTTAAAAAATTCTATTTTATAAGCTTTACATAAGCTTGCTCTGTTCGTATGTCTTTCTGGTTACTACAATGGTCCTCCGTTTTTAAAGCACTTCCTGGAATCCGTTTGAAAAAATACACGTTTTTTTAAGTTGAAAACAGCGGTGTGAGTTAAAAGCAATAAGTATGCCAAGTTTCAGCTCAAACGGATTCCAGGAAGTGATTTAAAAATATGAACTTAGTAATAGACAAGACATACCGTGCCGAATTCCCATAAAGAAACTTGAAATAAGTAGGTCATAGCATTTGTATAGAATTGGAGTTGCATTCACGAGGAAACAGGTGGTTTTACCTGTCTTCCTCATTCTTTGATCTAAGATTCGAATTTTAGTACACATTTTTCTTTTTGGTTAAATAGAATTTTGATATTGAAATGAAATTGTTTATTCTGTAAATATTCTGGATATTGGAATCACTTTTACACGTCATATTAAAAAGTTGTAAAAATAAGCTAGATGAGGTCGGCGTTTCCTATCAAATCGCACAGCTGCTGCGCCAACCTGCTATCAAAATTCTGTCTATTTGAATTGAAATGAAATTGTTTATTCTGTAAATAGGATATTGGAATCGCTTTTACACGTCATATTAAAAAGTTGTAAAAATAAGCTAGATGTGGTCGGCGTTTCCTATCTGACTACTCTGAGAAGAAAGGCCGAAACAAACTCAGAGGTCACCGTCTCCTTTAAAGTCCAGACATAATCTTGGTCAGGCCATATGAGGACCATGTAGATTAGAGTCTGAAATGGTCTTTTGAGGAAAGAACCACACAGATTTGAGTGGACCTGTCCAGTCAGTGCAAGCATTTGTCAGTAATTATTACTGACAAATGCTTGCACTGACTGAAGAAAGTATTTAATAGTCTTCTTTCAGGCGGAAACAAGGTGCGCGCTTTCAACGGTTGGGTCATGCCGGTTCTGATGTACTCTTTCGGCATACTCAAATGGACTCAGACCGAACTTGACGCCCTGGATAGGAGGGTCCGTAAGCTGCTGACTGCATACCGAATGCATCACCCACGGTCATCGGTCATGAGACTGTATATCCCGCGAAAGTGTGGAGGTCGAGGCTTTTTAAACGCTAAGACCCTCCACAATCGCGAGATATGCAGTCTCAGGGAATACTTCCTAGAAGCCGACGTGGGAATGCATCGAGATGTGGTCGCGGTGGACAAGGGCCTCACCCCGCTCTCCTTGGCGAAAGAGAACTGGCGCAAGCACGGATTGGGCGCAAGCCTGTAGTGCTTGACACTAACGATCGCAAGGAGGTATGGCAGAGTAAGGAGCTTCACGGACGCTTTTTCCGGGCCCTGCATGGACCCGATGTAGATTTATTAGCGTCCGTAGCCTGGCTGCGTTTCGGTGATCTCTTTGGGGAAACCGAAGGTTTTGTTTGTGCAATTATGGATGAAGTTATCATGACGAACAATTACCGGAGATTTATTGTGAAGGACGGCACGGTTGACATCTATCGGGCATGCCACCGACCGGGAGAATCAATCCGACACATTATCTCCGGGTGTTCTCATTTAGCTAACGGAGAGTACTTGCATAGACACAACCTTGTAGCCAGGATTATCCATCAGCAACTTGCTCTAAAATACAGCCTAGTGGAATCGGAAGTGCCGTACTACAGGTACGTGCCCGACCCAGTTCTCGAAAATGGAAATATCACATTGTACTGGGATCGATCCATCATCACTGACAGGACTATTGTTGCCAATAAGCCTGATATAGTGGTGGTGGATCGAACAGAGCGGCGCGCAATGATCATTGACATAACGGTCCCGCATGACGGGAACCTCGTGAAGGCCGAGAAAGATAAACAAATCAAGTATCTTGACTTGGCTCACGAGGTTGTCGACATGTGGGATGTGGACTCTGCGATCATTGTGCCGATAGTTGTATCAGCCAATGGCTTAATTGCCAAGAGCCTTGACCAACACCTAAGGAGGCTCTCGTTGGGCAGCTGGATTAAGGGCTTGATTCAGAAAGCTGTACTCCTGGACACGGCTCGCATTGTTTGGAGGTTCCTCTCTCTGGAGCCCTGACCGCCGGTAGCTTGAACCCTGTTCCCGATACCGGTGGGCTACTATTTTTTATATTTTTAAATGTTTTATATATTTTTTTATTCTAATATTTAAAAATATAATTTATATGTATAAAAAATGAAATAAAGAAAATAATATTATAATTATATTATATTGTTTATTTATATTATTTTGTTTTATTATTAGTTTAAACCCAAACAGCCAGAACAGTATAGCAACAAAGCGTATCGCGTCGGGAGTACTGGAACGGTAGTTGGACCGCGTTCTATGCAGTGCACTTTTTTTCTTCATATTTATAATTTTAACAAAGTTAACTTACCGCGTAAATCACGTCCACCGCAAACACAAAAACGACGAGGCTGGCCCGGTGGTAGTGACACGACTGACAAACCTGTCATGTTTCACTTCCCCTTACACCCCGCAACACCCCCGCTGAGCCCCGCGTTGCATAGTCTTACTAATAATAAACGCAATAACTCGTAATGATATTTTAGTTTTGATTGCAAACAGGCTTATTTTTAATTTTATTGCTAATCATAAATACAACAACTGTATTTATTTGCGAAGCTTCAGACAACACTAATAATAAGTACAATAACTCAAACTCATATTGTATTTATAACTAGCAAACAAATATTGGATTTCCGAGTTCTACTTATCATACGTGGAACAACTAATAGTTATTGTACTTATGACAAGTAATGTATGCGTAATTGAAAACTACACAACAACAAGAAAGATTATTGTATTTTTGATTAGTGAATTTGTTATAAAGTTTGAGTTATTGCATTCTTCCTTACTGAAAAACCGAGTTCCTGCAGTATTCTTAAAAAGTTACTTAGAGAGAGTTATAGATCTCGATTCGCTGATTTCGAATATATATATAACTCAAAATCTTCCAAAATCGAGTTATTGTGTTCTTCGTTAGCGCGGCAGAATAGTGGAGCTCAACTCAGAACTTAAGGAGCTCAACGACTCGACGAACAATACCAAAGAAAGGACATTTGGGTAGGTCGCATAAAGTTCTCAAATTGCCAGAAATTATGATAGGTAGTCTTTCTTTATAGGTATAAAGCCTAGACTAGACAGATAATAATTTTAAAAGTTACGATACGTCCTTTTCAGGGATATTATCATCTGGCGACCACATCTATTAAATCCTAACTTTTAATATTATAAATGCGAAAATGAGTTTCTTTGTTTGTTACGCTTTCACGCTAAAACGGCTGAACGGATTTGGATGAAATTTGGCATATGGGTAGACCATGACCTGGAGAAGGACAAAGGCTACTTTTCATCTTGGATCACAGACAAAGTTGCGGGCAACAGCTAGTATAGAAATATTCTAGAAACCAGAAACTTGCGACTTTGCATTTGCTTAGCCAACCTTCAAGCCAAAGTTTAAAATCTTATTTGCCTGTAATTACATTTATCAGTATTCAGGGGTATGAGGAACAGGGTGTAAAGCTCACTCATCCACCATAGAAAAGGGAGGATCCTCCGACCAGACGGGTGTTGTGTCTGGCGGGCAACTGCCCAACGATTGATGTTGGGTTCTTGTATACAGGGTGTTAGGGTGAACACCGTTACCCTTGCAACCAGTGGTTTGGTTTCTTTCATAGAACGTAAAATCATAAATCTACATTTTACCACAAGAGACGAAAATTCGTTGCCCTATGCGCTAGGGCAATGAACTTGCGTCTCAAAACGGGCGGGGGGTGCGGGATGTGACCTGACCGGCGGCGAGCGCGACCTCTCCCTCAGTCAGTCAGCTGTTTCGCTAGAGAGCACGGTGTTGGATAGAAACTTTTTAAAATCTTTTAATGAAAATAAAGTTTTTTTTTTTTTGTGTTCGGTCATTTATTTATATATTTAAGTCAACTACCCATGGTTTGAATGTCAAGAGTGTTTACCCTTACAGCCTGTATATGTCCATTGCTCGGTAAACTTTAATTGCGCGATCAGGATTTACGTGGCGTCAGGATTTTTGTGTGACGTCAGGTCTTTGATGCGTAGTTCGCATGTGGCGATGTAGATACCGCCACAAGTATTCAAACCAGCTACAGAAATTGTATAGTAAGTAAATTCTTCTTTACAAGAAGCTCTATTACCATAATAATAATAAACCATTTATTGCAGGCGACACAGGCCCATAGATAAATACCTTAACTTAAACATACATATTCTATAAACAAAACTTGTGTTAATAAATAAGGCTTAGACTATGTTAGTAGTTCTTCAATCTGCACTAGCTAGACTTTGTGCTGTCCAGTGGAACTTGTCCGCGAAAACGACGAAACACCACGTCCTGCGGCCAAAAGTCTTCTTCCATGACGAGGGGCAGATAACAGTCTGGCACACGCACGACGAACGCCTTGAACTTGACGTTCCGGCGCGATTCAAGTAACTGCACCCTCGGCGCGTATCTCGTCTTTTGGCGCACGTACTCCACGATGTCCTCCGCCTTAGTGGTGTAGTGCAGGCGAGAGATGTACACCGGTGTATTCGGCTTTGCGGCACGTAGGCTCACTTCGGGGCCCGTAGGAGCTTTGCCGCAGCGGTTCTTGTTCGTTCGCGATCGGTGCTTCCTCCTTTGCACCGTCACAAAACCGTCATCATTATCAGCCCTATTCGGCGCCTTTTCTGGCATGGGCTTGATCCTTAAAGCGCCAGGGGCACTTGCGGTGACGCTAGCGAAATCCGTTTGTACGGGTTTCGCCAGAGCTGCAGACACTGGCAGCGGGATGTGGCGAGGGGCACGGGCGGCGCTACACGGAGGAGCCGCGGTGACGAGCACGGGGCTGCGGGGCGCGCCGGCGGGGCGCTCTGCAAACTCAGCAATCGACGGATGCGCTGGCGACGAAACTGCTGACGCGGAATTCGACGACGATACATCGACGCCGGCTCCACGACATGTGTTTACGTTTGACGCATCGACAGGTGACCTAATTACCGCCACACTGTTGCGCAAATCGCAAACTTCTTTACGCAAATCGGCGACTGTGTTTTGAGATACATTTAATTTCGTTAGCACATCCGCGAGGCGGGCCTTTAGAAAGACAATGTCCTTCAGAAGGCTGGTTACATCGACGTGGTCGAAGGTGACGGGAGGAAGCTTGTGTAGCTCCTTTGCCACAAACGTCGGCACGTCGTCAGGGTTGATCTCCTTGAACAGCGTGATTATATCCTGCAGGCTCCTCTTAGTCCCGTCACGCCGGCGGGACACCATCTGGTCGCGCTTGTTCAGTACACTGTACAACAACAGCTTGGCAGCAGCTATGTCTTCCTCGCTGAAGTTCGTTGTACAGATCTGGACAGCGGACACCTCGTCCATCACATCCAGCTTCTGCTGCAGGAACGCCAGCAGCTCATTCGCCACTAGCTCATTACTCATGGCGACTAAATTACGAGCGACAGCTTGCGCTGCGCTATCCGAAATAAAGAAAATGCAATTAGTCTCGTCTAGTCTGGTATGGTGGTCGTATCATTGGTTAGACACCAACATGATTAGTTATCGAAAGAACCAACATAAATTGCGTTCTCCTCCTCACAAATATTTGTTACCAACTAAATGTGAGCTAAAACAGCAACCGTGTAGCAACCTTGTTGGTAGAAGGCAGGCAATAAATACATGTCTGTAGCAACGTAAATGTCACAGGTTGTTGGTTAGGCGGTAAATTAATGAGTATTATAATGTTACTGGCATGACAAGTCTTGTTAAGGAAATTTTGGTGAAATAGGCTTGAAACTGAACGGCTTACGTGACTTAGGACATGTCCATTAGTGAATTTTGGTAGGCTGAGTTAATTGGAACTAATGGGAGATTATTAAAAAAAACAAGAGTTATGTTTTACGTTTCTCTGTGTACTAAAATATGACGTTGTATCCTTTTTTATTATTATAACCATAGATGACAAATCTTATACACAATATACAATCTAACACTAAATGAAATGACTAACTAACTAAATATACAAATAAAATAAATACAAAAACAAAAGGACTTCTAGGCGTTTCTGTGATAATGATTGACATACCTTTCATTGATAAGGTATTGAAGTGTGACATAAATATGAATTCACACTGGTTAAATTAGCTAATTTTTTACACTATAATAAATAATTTCTCGAAATGTAACGTACACAGATTTAATGAATCACAAACATAAAAAAAGGCTTACATACTTTAATATACCTACATCCGAAAACCTCAGCTATAAAACTTAGAATCACAGTAGAACCTGTACTTAGAATCACAGTAGAACCTGTCTTAAATAGCAGTATTGGAATTATGAATCTAATTTTACCATAATATTCTGTAGTATTATATACAGGACTATAGCTAAAGTAAACTTCGTCCAGAAGCCTCTTGATCACTTGTAGACATTTCACACTGAAACCTGCAAGTGACCAAACTTGGGGCTTGAGTGGGCAATTGTCCGTAACCACAGGGTTCCGGGCAGCAAGCGCTTCGGTAGAGGGTCAAATAACAAGCAAGACTCGAACCGAAAACCGCTGTTGGTTATGCTGAAATGAATCCTAGTGTTGTTTGCAAGTTACAAGCTCTGTATTAAGGTCTTAATAAAATAGGGCAGTAGTGTGTGTGTGACAAAATATAACGTAAGACGTGAAAGTCTTACGTTATATTTTGGCGCCTGAATACAGGGGGTTTTTGGGAAACATTTGTGAAATTATTATTGTGGCACATAAATTGCATTGACAAAACAAGATCGCGACGTTAGTCCCGATGTTGGCCAAGCGCCACAATTACCTTGTATCGTTGTAAATCACAATAGACGTAGATATATATTTAGTTAGTTTAGAGAGCAGTGGTGGCCCAGTGGTAACTGCCGCGACTTACGAGTTGTAGGTCGTAGGTTCGAACCCCGACAGGCGCTTTACTTTGTGTAAATAATTTCATCACCACTGCTCTCAAAACGGTGAAGGAAAACATCGTGAGGAAACCGGCATGTCTTAGAACCAAAAATTCGAAGACATATGACATCTACCAACCCACACTGGGCCCGCGTGGTGGATTACGGCCCACTCCCTCTCATAGAGAGGAGGCCTGTATCCCAGCAGTGGGAACATTATAGGCTGATTATGTATGTATATATTTAGTAACCTATTCCGCTTAACTATTATTCTTCAAGAGTCATAAAAAAACTCTGTAAGAAATCGACACGTGTTTCACCTTTCAACGAGACATCCTCACGATGACGATTGACCAATTGCAAACCAGAACACGACGTGTTGCCACACCGAGCGCTGGACGCAGAGACCAGCGCGTTTTCTTACAGGGCTTTTTATGACTCTTGAAGAATAGTTAAGCGGAAAAGGTTACAAAACTATCTACGTCTATTGTATTTTATAATAGATTTTCGCAAAGTCACGCTTGAATCAATTAACTATCTTGTAGCGTTGTATATCAAAATAAGAAAGAGGGTTGAAGTAAATTGATATTCAGCTGCAGCCGGCCCCAGCATAGTTGGGAAAAGGCTAGGCAGATGATAAATAAATAATAGTCTGTCACACACAGGACGTTTGGAAGATCACTTTTTTCAAGCATAGAAACATTTTTAGACGGTTTTAGAAAATCTATAATTATACATATTATAAATTAATGTCGCTTTTCGTGTTTGTCTGTATGTCCGCGTTGTTCTTCTAAACAACGCTACAGATTTTGATAAGGTTTTCACCATCGTTTAGAGTATTTATTCCGGAAAGTTTATGTGTTATGTTAATATTAAAGTTACATATAAATATGAAACCTCGATGTTTTGTCAAGTCGTAAAATCCGTGAGAAGCAGGGGCTGATCGCTAGTACTAGTACTAAATGAATGAACAAACATACATTCTCAGTTGTAGATAATGCTGTCACTAAAAAAGTTGATGCCCCACAGACAAAAGTTACCAAGTAGTGGTTGAATGTCGTGTCATAAAACGTGTTTGGAACCACTCTGTTGCGTAACAAACGTGCAGCAAATACTGAAATTGAAACCACTCAAAGAATACACACATTTTTGTAAGGCAAGTCACGTGAACAGCATTATTCTTCTCAGAGCGTAGTTAAGGCGAAATTCTTAAATGTGACGCACAAATGAGTTCCTTTGGAAGCACGTGACTGTTTATCATGCAAAGTAATAATATTGTTTAGTGTCGAATATTCTCGCGAAAAATTCTCTTCTGTATTTTTAATAAAAATAGGTTAAGTTTACTCATATATTCTACTTTGGGATAAATTAAATTAGACTTCGTTTACTCAATGATGTTTCTGGAAAATGTGAAGGGAAAATAAGGTTTGCTCACGAACCTGTGTTTATTGTGATATAATTTATTAACGTTATTTATTAGCGTAATTTATAACGTAAATCTTGTTTAATCGTATTTATGAAGCACTTTTTTTATATAATCCATCTGAAACACATAGGGGTTTATTTATAAACGTTGCTTAAAGTTAAGTGACGTTCAAAAGTCAAATATGTATGGTTAAACAGTCGCTAATCTTTAGCAAATTATTTAACTTTAGCAACGGGATCCGCTGGATGCGAGGAGCACGGAACTGGTCGAAGTGTTTCCTTTCTTTCTTTTAAGTGGCGGTACTTGGGGGAGGCCTATGTCCAGCAGTGGACGTCTTTTGGCTGAAATGATGAAGCAACGTTTAATAATTAACCCCTTTATGTCTGTAAAACTATAAGCGAGTAGCTCTACGTAATGGTCGTGTGTGATTAACTCAAGACAATGTTTATGTTCTTTCTCCAGCATTAGCTTACCCACTGACAGGTTATATGAGTTCATATATGTATTTTTTTTATTTGACTGTATAATCAATTTATTTTTAATGTTTTTCTAATTTAATTTATTATTGACATTATCTACTCATTACAATGTTTACTATATGAGTTGTATTGCAATATGTGGTTAGCTAGCGACCTCGAAAATTTATAAATATTATTTATTTTACTTCAATGGTCCTAGTTTATCATTTATAACTTCCAGTTACATCTAAAAATAGCTATATGTAGGCGGGCACGCCCTTTGTGCCTGGAGACTTTGATTTAGTTAATTTATGTTTACATTTACTTTTTATTTCTGCTTGAGTACATATAGTTCTCGTTTTTTTTTGGTTGGTATATTAGCGTGTGCTAGCTGACATATGGCTAATAATTAGATTTATGTTTTGTGTTTCATAATGTAAATGATTTTGCATACTTTTGTATAGAATCAATTTTTTCTAACTGAACAGCTGTGCTGCTGGGGAGTTTGTTGCGCCACTTCTTCTTCCCAGCTAAAGCACTAGGAAGTGGTGAAGGGTGGGCGTTTTTGGGAGACTGTCTTATGTGATTTGGACGTTCAAAAAGTGCTGATTCTCAGCCTGGTTTAAATAAATGACTTTTGATTTTGATAACAACCGCACGGGTCGATCCATCAGGTAAAGCTACACTAGCCGGGGTTGGTCCGTGGATGGGTGACCATCTTAACATACCGAAACTACTCTGTGCCTCGGAAAGCACGTTAAGCTGTTGGTCCCGACTGTCATTTGTGGATCTTTGGCGGTCGTTACGGGTCGTCAGAAGCCCGAAAGTGTGACAAACTGTCTTACCAAGGGTTTACCAATCGTATTACCCAGTTACTGGGTTGTGGAGGTCAGATTGATAAGCAGTCGCTCCATGTAAAATACTGGTATTCAGCTGCATCCGGTTAGACTGGAAGCCGACCCCAACATAGTTGGGAAAAGGCTAGGCAGATGAAGATGTCTGTAAGCATATATTATTTTTGTCTTCAACACTATATTCAGTAACTTCAAAAAGCAGGCAAGCTTCAGTATCATGCAATGAATGCGTTGTGAAATTACCGAAATCGTCCGTCTTCCTATCACCATTAATTCCATCTTCTGGCACTTTTGACATTATTCCACTGTCTTAAAATTAAACAAAGAATACCAGTCAACTACCATTGTATTTGTTTCGGCTGTCTAAACAGCGCGAATATCTGCGTGCTACGGGACGAGCACGTCTTCTAAATTCCTTTATTAGATTCCTAGCAGCGTTCCCTGTGTCGTCGCGTCCGATCTATTTACATGTTTTGAATGTACTAGTGTGTATGTTTTGTTTTATGTGGAAATAAAATAATCTGACTGTTTTTGGTAGAAATGTTTTCATTTGGTCCCTAACCTATAAAATCAGCGTTTTGTATGGGGAATTTTAAAAAAGGTGCATTTTTCATACTAACATTTTCTTAATTTATATTACAACCATGAACACTAATGTTTAAAACTTTTATGCACTAATGTTTAAAAACTAAGATAACGTATGCCACTTAGATTAAATATAATTTTATGCTGGCAGATGGCTGCCGTCTATTACTGCAAATTGAAACGATGTAATTGTTAATTTTAAGGTAGGTAGGTACTCAAAATCTAGATAAAGATTTATTTAATCTAGACGATTAAGCGACAAAAAGTAAGTTTTGGCTGAGTTAAAAAAAAAGAGTGGTCATTTCTGCTAACAAAATGAGGAGTCATTTTAAGGTATTTATGTTTAGAAAACTATAAGTAATAAGGTTTTTTATTCTTGGTAGTTGCAGATGGTCATTATTCGATATAATATCAAGCAATTGATGAATATTTTACATAATAGAAGTGACGAGGTTCTCTATTTGTGAGAAAAAAACGCCAATTTCATAGGTGGGGACCCAATTTCCCTGACTATAGCGACCCCAGCAGGAAAAGGTCGAAAGAACAAGAGCATGCAGCAGGTCACCCATGCGATGGACAGACCAGATTAAATCCACCGTGGGTGGCCCATTACACGAATGCACACATATAACAGCCGACAGAGAGGGATGGCGTCGCATCGTCAGACAAATCACGGCTGTCCGAAATCTCACTGCAACTTGATGACCACGACCGTTGTGTCAGGGTGCACCGACAAAGAAGATTGCGACCCGCCCCTGTTTTGCACGGTTTATATGACATGGCAAATCATCGAGATTTCTTTATTTTATGTAGATTTAATATCACCGTTTTATGCCAAGATCCGATGATCCGCGATTTTGCGGACGGGCACGCATAGCAGACGACCACGGACCGCCACGCACCGCGCACCGAGGAACTTCCGATGTCTGCGATACCCCGCACGTACACCTTCCCACGGTGCGTCGTGCGGGCTCGTCCGTGTCCATCCGCAATATGGCGCACCGTCGAATCACGGCATTATGAATATAAACCTCCCGGATGTAATTCTCTAAATAAAGGTAGAAACCGCATCTAAATGCGTTCCGTATTTTAGAAGAACAAAGCGGTCACAGAGTAACTTAGTTTGATGGTATAAACTGCAAAGACTGCCTCGTTAGTCTAATGGAAGCAAGCGCTACAGCTGAGCATGAGGTCCTGAGTTCGATTCCCAGCTCGGGCATTGGGTTTTTCCAACAGGAATTTCTCAGCAGCAACCCGGAGTCTACATTTGTGCCCTGTTGATGGCAAAAGGCTTAAAAAAAATTGAAGTGTCTGATGTCATTATAAGATCATCCATATATCCTCAAGGCAATATAAAAAAATGCTGCCTGACTGCAAAAATAGGTATAAAAAAGTAGTATTTCCGGTTAGGATTTATTTTTATTTTAAGGTCTCTTTCTAACCAAAGCAGTGAAAGCCATTCATGTTGGAGTTTTAGAATAGTGATTGAATTGAATATTCGAAAACACATAAAACTTGGATTTTCTCGAATCCCATGATTTTCTGCCTAGGCTATATGGGGTGCTTAATTGTTACAAAAGAGTCATCATATCCTGGAAACAGTGCGTGAAATTACAAGTCACCCTGTATATTAAATCTGATATTCTCAAGACATAAACCTGATGACTATTCAACGCGATGCGGAAATAACCCTCTTTACATATAAGTACGATAATAATGTTTATGTTGAACAAGAAGTTCTGGCCAAATCCCTCGTCAAAACTCTGATAATGTGTCAGCAAACCATTCTCTTTGCTTTAAGGAACTATAGAGCCTCCTACACGACATTGGAAAGTAAACATTGTACCGTAGTATGTATGGTCTAAATTCATTTGTTCTATGGTATAACAGTATTTGGTTTCTTGTCTTGTAAAGTTTCGTCAGGCAGCGAATAATAAGTATGTGAAGACAATTCCCTTGGTTTGTTTTGTTTTTGACGCGACACGTGTATCGATAAAGACAGAACTAATATTGTCTTATTCTGATCTGCTGGCGTTATTAACTCAATCAACTCAGGCTATCACAGTTGACTCCTGGACATAGGCCTCTCACAGGTTGCGCTGCAGGACCATGTCTCCACCTCCGGTATCCAGTCTGCCCCAGCCATCTTTTCCAGGTCGTCGGTCCATCTAGCTAGGGGCGTCCCACACTACGCTTGCCGATACGCGGTCTTCACTCCAGGTCTCATCTGCTCTACAGGCTATCGGTCCTCCGACAAACATAGCCAGCTGGCTGCCACTTCAGCTTGCTTACTCTGCAAGCTATGTCGGTAACTCCGGTTCATTTCCGGATAATTTCATTTTTGATTTCATCCTACAAAGAAACTCCGAGCATAGCCCGCTCCAAAGCTGCTATATTTACTGTCAGTTAGCTGTTATGGAAGCATTGACATAGAACACTGGGCAAAACGCTCTTCACTAGTATTTTTTCGAAATAAGACACTCAAATATAGCACAAATTCCACAGACAAATTCAATGTGAAAGGTAAAAGTTTTCCTTCAAGTCTTCAAATAGTAATTGAAAGAACTAAAACTAAACCTTTACATTTACAGTAAAAACAGTTTAACTAAGTAAATACAAACAGTATCCATTCCACATAGCACTCGTCTGTATTTATTTAGTAGTCAAGTGAAGTGTGCATTTGAATGCATAAACGGTGGCGCTCTCTTGCGACGGTACCTTTTCTGTTGCAGAGTGCATTCTTACTAGCTGGTATTTTATTTACACAGAAAATTGGGTTTTAATATTTTAGGCTGGATTCATCAATTTCATAAATTGGGTTTTAATATTTTAGGCATGTTTTTTTAATGATTCTTATTAATTATTCCCAGGAAGAGATGAAGTGACGATCTAGATTCGTACCTACCACAAGGGTTGGATCGAGGTGGCCCTGGAAAAGGATGTTTGGAAGGATTTGGGGGAGGCCTTTGCTCAGCAGTGGGACAGGATAGGCTAACATAAAAAAATATATATATATATATATGTATTTTAAGCCAATCCGCCTTGAGCAAGCGTGGAGATCAATGCTCATACTTTCTCTGTATGATTTGTATGGCCTTTGCCCTGCAGTGGGACAATATTATACTGGTATTATTATTATTTATTTTAAGTTTTAAGCAAAATGAAATAATAATAATAATTTCTTGGTCCAGAGATTAAAAATGTAAGTCTAATATTTTCAGATTGAATTTCAAAGATTTAAAATATTAATGGATTTTTCTTTAAATCAGTGAGCTGATTAACAATTTTTTTTTTTTCAAACTTTTAGGTCTGTAAAATGTGTTTTAGATAAATGTTTTATTAAGTATTTTACATAGATATCAAAATTAAACGATTATTTTTCTTGAATTTGTCTACCGCATAAAAACAAACATTATTTTTATTTATTGCAAAAAAAATGCAATCACAATGAAAGCAAATGAAATCTTCAGTAATGTAGACTTTCAATATTCTGGTGCAATAACAATGGAACGTCAACGAGGTGAATGGGCGAATGTTTGAAAAAATAATGAAACTTGTAGTTCGCGCGTCGGTACGCGAAGGAACAATTGTACAAAATGAGCAGCCACGTTTTGTGTAGTGACAATGTTTAGCTGGTAACAAAAGTAGAAGAGTATTCAGATAACTACAAGTACTTTTAAAGCCACGTGTGTGTTTGTGCAGCCAAGTCTTTGACATTGGTTGTGTGAGGTCTACATTATAAAATGCTACGTTCACAATAAATGTTGCCTGTTTAGTGCAGTTGACAGTCGTCACGGGTCGTCAGAAGCCCGAGAGTCTTGGTTGGAAGTTGGAAGGTTGTTGAGGTCAGATAGGCAATCGCTCCATGTAGAATACTGGTATTCAGCTGCATCCGGTTAGACTGGAAGCCGACCCCATCATAGTTGGGAAAAGGCTACGCAGATGATGTTTAGTGCAGAATTGTAAGTTTTTTTCTGAATACAAGGAGGCCCCCTTGTATTAAACGGCCACATTAGCAATTCCTCTAAAAGCAGTTCATTTTCGGAATTTCCAGCTGTCATTACAATTCCTCTAATTCGACACAAAAGCAATTCATAATGTGTGGACTATTTTACGAATCTCAATAGAAAGCTGTCAAACAGATGAATCATTTCGTAATATGAATCGCACGCAGACGTTTGTGACATTTTACGATGATTCATAATATTTTCCTATTATGATTCTGCCAAAGTGACTGTTTTAAGCCTTCACAACTCTTTTACCTGTACCGAAGTAAAAATATTATGTTAAGGCTTCTGCCTGCGACTACGTTCGCTTACGTTCAATCAGTGAAATAATTTTAGAAATCGGTTCGGTACCTTTAGAGATTAGCATTGATACAAACAATCTATTTTACATAATTACAATCTTTGTGCCCAGTGTCGCCTTTAGCCACCCTTTCTTCAGTACAGCAGACTTCGTTTCTTATAAAATTTTCTTGCCTACTAGATTTTGCCTGCAGCTTCGCCCGCGTGGAAGTCGGAAAATATCCCACGGGATGTACAGTCACTGACTTTAATTGATGAGCCACCTGGTACTGTTCGCATTTTAGCCGTGTAATGCAAATCGGGTTTATTCGGTTCCCGACACGCAAAGTCAAATGTCTTCGTATTAGAAGAAGAAAATTATATTTCATATCTTTACCGGTTGGCTAACCTGAGAGCAGAACTACAAACTAGACAGCAGTGACTACTCAAAGTCAACCAATTGCAGGTCTAGCAACTTGTTGCTAGGTTACTGCTGCATAGTAACGTTAGCGTACGGAGAAATTCTCTGACATCGATATTTCAACTGTCACTGTCTTCAGTTAAGTTTTCAGAATTATTGAGTTAATGAGCTATGATTCAAAGGAGGTCAGTATCAAATAGATTGGATAAACTTAACGCAACATTGTATTTATTTTTATCATTGAGAACTTATTAGTCAACCTCTATGGATATTTCCGATTAAAAGTAATTTATTTGTCATCTTGATATTTCAACTGTCACTGTCTTCAGTTATGTTTTCATAATTAACGAGTTAATGAGCTATAATTCAAAGGAGGTCGGTATCAAATAGATTGGATAAACTTAATGCAACATTGTATTTATTTTTATCATTGAGAACTTATTAGTCAACCTCTATGGATATTTCCGATTAAAAGTAATTTATTTGTCATCTTGTTTACGAGCTTGCGATTTGAGTTCGTGTTTAATCGTGTAATCTCGTGAATGTATGAAAGTAAACAAGATGACAAATAAATTACTTTTAATCGGAAATATCCATAGAGGTTAACTAATAAAGTCAACCTCTATGAATATATCCGATTAAAAGTAATTTATTTGTCATCTTGTTTACGAGCGTGCGATTTGAGTTCGTGTTTAATCGTGTAATCTCGTGAATGTATGAAACTGCAAAATTGAAAAGTTTGAAGGTGGCTCATCAATTAAAGTCCGTGACTGTACTACCGGGATTAAAAGTATCCTATTTGTAAATAAAGCTTATAAGCTATCTGTGAGCCGAACATCCAGCGAACGGATCGTTTTACATGGAGCGACTGCCTATCTGACCTCCACAGTCCAGTTACTGGATAACACGATACCCCTTGATAAGACTGGCTGTCAGACTTTTGGGCTTCTGACTACTCGTAACGACTGCCAAAGATCTACGAATGACTGCCGGGACTAACGGCTTAACGTGCTTTCTGGATCTTGATATGTAATGGATGGTCACCCATCTACGAACCGACCGCGGCAAGCGAGTTAAAAGAGTAACCATGGAGTTTCTTGCCGGCTCTTCTCCATAGGAAACGACCAATTGGAACCGTGCACCTAGCTTCTGACGTTTCCTAAGTGCCCATGCAGGCTTATGTGAAATAAAATATTTTGATTTTGATTTTGAAGCATAGCGTAACCGTGTTATGATTGAGCCACGAGCCCCTCATTACTAAGATCCTCATTTTTGTAAATAAAAAGACAAGCTTTCTTGTGTGCAAGCAAGAATAAATTTAAAAAGTTCTTTAACAAATCCTTTGTCGGTGCAGTTCAAAACTTTGACCAACAGTTAGAACGAACGGTAAGGTTCTGTTTATGACACAAACGTATTAGCTAACTATTTCCATTTAAATCTAACAGCAAATGTAGGGTTAAGAGGAGTTAAATAATAACAGTGTGTATTAAATGTATTGTAAATGGTAAAATGCCGCTACAGATTTTTTAAGTATGATGGACGAATATCAGATGTATGAACTTAAACGAAGCAAAAGGCTATGCTAGTGCTACCGCTGCAGCTGCGGAAAACCTCAAGCGGCGAAAGGATAACAGCCATATAGCTTCCGCCCGCGGCTTCGCCCGCGTGGTATGTCGATAAAAAGTAGCCTATGTCCTTTCTCAGGCTCTAGACTATCTGTGTACCAAATTTCATTTAAATCGGTTCAGTCGTTTTGGCGTGAAAGCGCGACAGACAGACAGACCGACAGACAGAGTTACTTTCGCATTTATAATATTAGTAAGGAAGTAAGGATTATATTTTCGAGCCGTTTGGGGTTGAAACCCTAGGGCCGTGGGGTCTGAGTGCTCATAGCTTGTTTCACGAAATCTCCAAATGGTTATTTGAAACTTCCCGTGAGCCAAGGGCTGGCTTTTACCTTGGTCAGAGGATAAGAATTGCCGTACAACGTGGCAATGCCGCCAGTCTCTTGGCTACATTACCAGCCGACAGCGATGCGGAGGAATTTTTCGACGCCATATTTTAGTTGTTTATTTGTATAATTTTTCAGTAATATAATTTAGTATATTATAATGTGAAATAGTTAGTACAGTTTGTTAGTTTATGTAAAATATTCTTAGTTAATAATTAAAATGAATGGTCAGCAAATAAATAATTATCTTTTATAGCAAAAGGTGTGCGTCAAGTGGTGTTCTGTAGTTTTCACCTATCCCCATGCAAAGAAAGCATGAGTTTATGTATAGAATGGGCGAATATGTATAGAATATCGTATCTACGTCAATTGAAATAATGTATTTGTCATTGGAAAGGTTATAAAAATGTTTGTCAGGGCGTCTGGTTTCATTTGCTGTCTGTTCGAATGCGTAGGTTGTGTCTATTTCTGACGATTCGTAAAAATACTTCTAAAAAAAATTGTATAAGTCGCATAGCTAGGCCGTGTCCTAACCGAAGTTTACGATCGTCGCGCTGTTTAATATGAATATGACCTACTCGCGTGATCAATCGAATGGCCCTCACACGTCATTATTCATACAAAAGAACGCGTCTGCCACGTACAAATAGCGCCATCCACGAAGACGCGCCCCACTCCGCGATTACTGTAAACTAAGCTGTACGGAGCGGAGCGGAGTGGAGTGAGGCGCGCCTTAGTGGATGGCATCTATATAAACTCGCGACGGTGACTTTCAGTTAGGATACGGGGTACTAATTATATCTTTTTTGCATCTATTTTTAGTGAAGTTTAGAACGCGTTAAGAGATATTGCTATAATTATTTACATGATTTTACAGGTGTAGGCGTAAAAATGGAGGAGCTCGTGGTTAAGTAATAACAGCTGCATGGGTCGATCCATCAGGTTAAGCTTCGCTTGTCGGGGTTGGTCCGTGGATGGGTGACCATCTTTACATATTGACACTCCCCCGTGTCTCGGAAAGCACGTTAAGCCGTTGGTCTCGACTGTCATTTGTGAATCTTTGACAGCCGTGACGGATCTTCAGAAACCCGAAAGTCTGACAACCAGTCTTACCAAGAAGTATTGTATTACCGAGTTACTGGGTTGTGGAAGTCAAACAGGCAGTCGCTTCATGTAAAATACTGGTATTCAGCTGCATCCGGTTAGACTGGAAGCCGACCCCAACGTAGTTGGGAAAAAGACACACGACACGGTTGGCGCAGTGGCTGAGCGATGGACTGCTGCGCAACGTGTCGCGGGTTCGATCCCCGCACGGAACAAATATTTGTATGATCTGCAAGTAGTTGTTCCGGGTCTGGGTGTTAGTGTATGTGAGTTTCTATGTTTGTAAACGCACCCACGATACAGGAAGAAATTCTTAGTGTGGGGCAACGTTTTTTTTAAAAAAAAAAAAAAAAAAGCTAGGCATAAATATATAATTATATATTTATGCCTAGCTTATTAGCTATAATTTTAATAGCTTTAATAGCTTAATAGCTATAATTTTCATAAGTTTAGGTCGGTCAATCTGACCGACCTAAACTTATGAAAATTATGGTAAGGAAACCAGGACTTAATATTCTGATATCGCCTAGACGCTTGTGGTAAATACTCGTTAGAGATGGGTTGTAACAGGTGAAACACGATATCTGTGATCACTGTGACTGTGACAAAAAATAACAGATACAAATATCTGTTATAAAATAACAGCCTGTTATTTTTGTACAGATGATAAATACGTATTAACTCAATTGAATATCTTCTTTATTTCTTTTCGATAAAGTCGAAAATTGTATCCGAAGTTTTAACAGTAACTGCCGCGGTAACAGTCTTGAGGATCTGTGATTTTAAGTTTACAGATATTTTTTATCGTTAGGAGCAATTGCTACCTGCTATTTTTTAATATCTGTGATTTCTATCTGTGACGATAAATACGCCTCACTCCTAACTCGTTCCTTTTCTTAAGCCTTTAGCTTTCACCTGTAGTGGTATAGTTAGGTACAGGCTGATACTATAAAGTGCTGGAATTATGTGAACTTGTTTCCCTCCTTCTATAAGACTAACATAATAATACTAGCTTTATCTTGACCAGTTGTAATACTTTGCAGAATAAGGTATCAGAGTGAGGGCGGGCAAGATAGCTAAGTATTTTGTAATATGAATAGCTCTTATCTTATGTTTACATAGGCTAATAACCTGTATTACTTATTCATGGCGGCAATCTTTAAGGTGAAAGATTCAGGGTAGCCCGCGAAATTAAAATTTTCATAAGTTGTTTGCAATTTGCAGGTCAGTATCAGGTTGTATGTTGATTAAAATATCATTTGCGACCGTAACGAATATGGCTTTACAGAATTATAAACATTAAAATCAGCAATACAAACTCTCTAAGTTCATCTAAGTGTATTGAATGACAATTTTCATGAAATTGGGCACTTATATGAACTTAGACAGTTGTATTACTTCTGTAAAACCTTTGTTACGGCCGCAAATCATATTTTAATCAACATATAACCTGACTCTGACCGGCAAATTGCAAAAAAAGTAAGAAAATTTGAATTTCGCGGGTTACCTTATCGCATCCTCCTTAAGTTAGGCTAGTTTTGATATAAAATATAGACCTACGGATTTTCAGTACAGTGCAATGCCTTCTTATCACAATAAATAGGTATATCCAACTTAATCCGTACTAGATGTTCATATTAAAGGCGAGCAGTAGGTAGGTAGGTGAACATAAAATTGCACATATATGTATTGACTAGCTGCGCCCCGCGGTTTCACCAGCTAAACTTTAGATCCCGTGGGAATATCGGGATGAAATGTGTCCAATGTCCTAAACATGTGCCAAAATTTCATCCAAATCTGCTCTGCTGTTTTAGCGTGAAAGTGTAACAAACAAAATAATTTTCACAGATTAGTTAGGTTATAGCATGTAAATTACCTTTGATCATAGAGAGAGATAAAAAATATTTCAATACATTGCCTGTAGGCTTTTGATTCGATGTCAAAGGGATTAAAATGAAATTGATATAAAATGTGAACATTTTTCATTTGTTTTGTGCATTGCCTCCAAATACGAATCCGTATTGAAAGCATGAGTTTCGAATAATTTCATATTTATGAAAATGTATTTTTTTGTTTATCCAGCCGAACGCCACTCACTGAATTGAATTTTTTGATCAATTTTAATCAAACAGATTCTACAATAAACCATTACTTAAAAATACTTTGCCAATCGTATGTAATCCTGATTCCAACAAAATACATACCATTCGAGTAATTTTCCATACGAACTTTATAAGATTCCATAAAAGATTACAATAATCTCATCTTTTACGAAATATATCGTTTCTTACATTATATTTCGTAAAAGATAGCATAGAAGGGAAGTTATAACGACCTTTATCATTAATTGTATGAACTCCTGAACTTTGTGCTCTGAGGGTAAGCCGTCAATAAATCTGTAACGACAAATTGATATTACCTTGAGGTGTTTAAGGCGGAAGATGTAATCCAAAGTCACCTATATTTTTGTACGCAATTTAGGAAGAAAAAGCTGTGTTGATGTGATATTAAGTTAGTATTAATTGGAAAACGACACTCATGATGAAAAATTTGAAAATTTTCGTAGTCGCCATCTTGGATTATTATTTTGCTTTCACTATCGGCTTTAGCACTCATAAAAACCATGAAAACGATACCCATGATGAAAAATTTGATCATTTTCGCAGCCACCGTCTTGGATTTACATTTTAACGTCACTATCGGTTTTAAAACCCTCAAAAACCATGAAAACGACACCCTTGATGAAAACCAAGAAAATTTCGCAGCCGCCATCTTGGATATTCATTTTGACCAAATTCACACTTTCTCTCCCTCTCTATCTCTTCATGCATCCCATGGAAGTGGTATATCGCTTTTTTGTTACGTGACGATTTCTACCAGCTTACTCCTACCGCAAGCCGCGTTAAAGAACTTCGTTCAAAAAATCTTAAAGTACTTACTCAATTGTGTAAACTAGTCAGATCATTTTGTGCAATTTAAGAAGGGCATTATGTCAAGACAGCACAACATTTCTTGTTTTTTTAAAACGTCAATTTTTTTAAAATAATTTGAATCTCTTATTGCAAACATTTGGAAAGTAATTTCCAGCGCCACCTCTTTCATCCATCCAGCCATCCACACATCTTCACTTCAATCCCCACAAGACTACATAATTACGAATGTCAAACGATTCCGACGTGTTAAAACCTCTTCAGTTGAAATATCGAAACACTTTGTACTCTGACGGATCATTTACACGAGTAGAGTTTCTCCCCTCTAACTGTCAACCTTGCGTACGATACTCGCGTGTTAAAAGTTTAAAAAATCATAATTCGCTTCTGTCAAAATTGGCGCTGGCAGACTATCCGTTTTATTTATTTTCTTATTATTGTGCCTACAACCTGTATGTTAAAGTGATATTTTATTTAGTTTTGACCAACTTTATTTGTTGACCACCTGCAGCAACAATAAATAATACATTCATACTTAAACTCATTCCTTCTTCCCATGGGGGTTGGCATAGACTACAGAACGCCACTTACTACGATCCTAACATACTTTTTTGCCTCGTTTACGTTCATACATCTGGTCATGGATGCACGCCAATTGCGAGACCTTTCACCATAAATAATAATCTATTCTGTGTATAGTATAGTGTAATGCGCATATCTGACTTGGTGAAGCCGTCCCTGACGGCGAACAAAAATGACAGACCTTGTCAATTTTGTCCCAACTAAAGCTTTTCTGGCCCGGTTGAGCCAGATAAGCTTGCATAAATCACATTTCGAGCTGCCAAATCACAGATCGAGAAAATTACTTGACGTATCTCGCATGACACAATACTAGGTTTTAGTTCCTTGCATGAGTGTATAATGTACTGAGTATATTCATATGAGTATGATAAACGCCTGGCGATTATCTCCTTTTGGTGGTCTAGAAACTCTCCTCATGTAAATAAGCCTTTTTACAACTACGGTCGAGACGGGTAGTTAATCGGTTTTTCCAAATACCTGCGGGTACTTTCTGGGTATTTTTTAAACCAGTAGCTTTTGTGTAAGCCTCAAGGATTGAGCTGGAAACGGCTCGGTAAAAAGGTTTTTCTTGGATTAAGTTACGCTTTGAATCTTGCTTGGCGATTTTGAACAAAATGTAGGCAAGGATTCGCTTTTATGCCGCCTGGATAGTAACCGGTGCGTTTAAAACATACTCTTTAGAGATCTCATCAAACTGTGAACTTTTTCAACATGAATAAATATGATTGTCGCAATAAACAATTCCAATGCTGACGGCAATCATCATCATCATTTCAGCCGAAAGACGTCCACTGCTGGACATAGGCCTCCTCCAAGCACCACCACTTTCTGTGCTTCCCACAGCCAGCGGATTCCTGCAGCCTTCACGGACGTCCATCTTTTGGGGGCTTCCAACTCTACGTCTTTCAGCTTGCGGTCGGCACTCCAGAATCTTTCGACTCCATCGGACATCTGTTCTGACCGCAATACGTCGTTATTATTATGTAAAAAGAGGATTCTAGTTCCCAACCTGTTGATATATTGTCTACATAATCTATTAACATAACTGGCGAAATGTGGGTGTTCTACAGGTACACCTCTGCCTAGCCCTTCAGGAATTACAGGCGCGATTTTATGTCATGATGTGTTAATCATTGTTTTACCCAGCACGGCGGGCTGTGCTGGAGCTGCTGCTGCAGGTGCCGAAAACCTCAAACGGCGCAAATACTCCAATCTTATCGGGACGTATTTGTTCGAGCCGTATGGGGTTGAAACCCTAGGGCCATGGGGTCCGAGTGCCCACTTGGTTTTTCAAGACATCGCCAAACGCTTGGTCGACTCTTCACGTGACCAGAGGGCTGGCCTTTTTTTTGGGCAAAGAATCAGCATTGCCATACAACGTGGCAATGCTGCCAGCCTTTTGGGCACTTTTCCTGTTGACAGCGATGCGGACGAATTTTTTGATGCCCTTTGATAATTTTCCCTTGTACATAATTATTATTATAGATATTATAAGTCTTTGTTCGTTTTAAATTATGTAATAAAATGTTTACACATCATTGTTTGCCTAGAATAAAATTACTAGTAGCATCTGTTATTAGTCTTACCAATGGGATCGTGATACCCAGTAACTGAGTTGTGGAGATCAGAAAGCCAATTCTCGTACTTAATACTCGTACGTACGTTCACATTCAACTCGTAAATAGTTAGTTAGTCCGTTTAGTTAATTTACTATATTAAGTTTACCCAATGTATTATTAATTTATCAAAAATAAAGGAAATAAAAAACAGCATACTTTAAAAATAAAGTCGCAAATCTATCAAACTTGTCAAAAATGTTGGTAAATTGATTACATTTTTGACAGATTGCGAATGAGATTCGAATGAGAACGTTCAAAGTCAAAGTCAAATAATTTATTTCAAATAGGCACATTGAAGGCACTTTCGAACGTCAAAAACAAAGAAATAGAACTGATTCTAGTTGCCCCATCCAAAAGGTAGTTTTCGTATGGAGAAGAATGGGCAAGAAACTCCACCGTTACTGTTTAAAAATAATGTTTTACAATATTTATATACATCAATTATATAATTACATGTGAATACGATGCACCTAGAATACGATTACTGTACCACAATAGATAAAAAGAATAAAAAGTCGAGCAATGACAAATAAATTAAAGTATGTGATAGATACATAGTGCTCACATATTTGGAAACATTGTAAGTAAAAGTCTACGATATAACAATATTCCTAACATTTTTACAAGTAATACTAATAAGACAGTGCGTGAAACGTGAAAAGTTCCTAAAAAATAACGGGAATTACCGCTCAGATAGGCAGTCACTCCATGTAAGATACTGATATTCAGCTGAATCTGGTAAGACTGGAAGTAGACCCCAACATAGTTCAGAAAACGCTAGGCATGATGATGGGTAGCATCAACCTAACTTATCTTGTTGATAATTTTCTTCACGAACATTTATTGTATGATATATATGATTATTAACACAGTATTATATATGATTATTAACACAGTATTTATATTTTTAACTATTAAACAAATTGACAAATTGTTTTTATGAAGCCGTTTATAAACAATTGTTGCAATAGTTAGTACAGAGTTGGAAGTTGAGCTGTTCGTACAAAAGTTGTATTGAAAACTAGGACGTACCCGCAATCCTAACTTAGCTGACACTCGGCATTTATTTGTTTAGTGTTATTGTTACAAGTTATTACGGTTCGTATTTTATATTGTTTAACATCGAGACATAAATAAAAGCTATGTGAAACCTTAGCTCTTTGAATTTAATTAAAAGGATTGTATAACATTTACCGTGAGATATCTACCTGTGTGTTATGGTGTGTTGTGTTTTGTTTAATTTTTACGTCAATCGTTTTAAAGATTTATGTGACTTTTGAAATAAAGCATTTCTTGTTTAGAAGCTTTACGACACATAATCCTTACTTCTCTTTACTAATATTATAAATGCGAAAGTGAGTTTGTTTGTCTGTTTGTTTGTTACGCTTTCACGCTAAAACGGCTGAACGGATTGGGATGAAATTTGGCTCATGAGTAGACCATGGCCTGGAATAGGACATAGGATATTTTTTATCCCGATATTCCCACGGGATCAAGATAAACGCGGGTTAATCCGCGGGTAGCAGCTAGTATTATATATAATGATCAATTGTTTATAATATGTTTCAAAACACAATCATTCGACTTATTATGATAATTACTTGTCTGCGACTACGTCGTAGCTGTAATAGAAAGTGCTACGACGGCTACGCCGTAGCCGTAGTAATCTATGCTACGACGAGTACGCCGTAGCTGTCTTAGAAAGTGCTACGACGACTATGCCAAAATATTTTTTTCAATCTACTTATACTAACATCATATTATTATTAAAAATAACGTTTCTTAAAAACCGTATTGTTGAGAAATGTCTCGTTACATCGCGGAGAGTGGCATTTCAGGCACAACACGCCCACACACAAAGTACACGAGTTCAGAAGTGAAAAGGTCATTCAAACGATACGACAACGGAAAGTTCAAACATTTTCTCAACACGTCAAAAAGCCCACAAGGTTCTATTGAAGATACACATTTTGTTTATTTATAATATTCTTTAAGTGTTTGGTGAGACACGTCGAGTTCTTATTATAGCACTGTGACATACAATAAATTGAAAATATGTTATTCGATTCAGTACTTATCGATTGTTTGCCAGAATACAATAAATTAACACTTAAGATGTTAGCGTGGTATGTTTTTGCTTTTTTATTTGTTCAATTCATTATTGCCGAAAGCAGGGCAGCACTTTAACGTAGTTATGAGAAAGAGGCAGGTCTCCTATAAGAACCGAATACAGTACACATCTACAGGCTGTAAGGGTAAACACTCTTGTCATTCAAACCATGGGTAGTTGACTTAAATATAAAAATAAATGACCGAACACAACAAAAAAAAAGTTATTTTCATTAAAAGATTTTTAAAAGTTTCTATCCGACACCGTGCTCTCTAGCGAAACAGCTGACTGACTGAGGGAGAGGTCGCGCTCGCGGTCGGTCAGGTCACATCCCGCACCCCCCGCCCGTGTTGAGCGCATAGGGCAACGAACTTGCGTCTCTTGTGGTAAAATGTAGATTTAAAAAAAGAAAAACAGATTTTACGTTCTATAAATGAAACCAAACCACTGGTTGCAAGGATAACGGTTTTCACCCTAACACCCTGTATAGGATAGCTTTTTATCCTGATATTTCCACGGGATCGAGAGTTATACGGGTGAAACCGCGGGGCGCAGCTAGTAATTTATATTTTGTAATCTGGTGTCAATTTTTATATGGATGTGTTCCTGAAATAAAAAGGATTCATTTAATATTTTATCTGATTTATTTTAAAAGAATATGGTACCTACCTGTAGCTGTCAAGCCTTTAGCGCACTTGCAAATTGCACACTGTAGTTACCAAGCCTTTAGCGCACTTGCTAATTGTACACTGTTGTTGCCAAGTCTTTAGCGCACTTGCAAATTGCACACTGTAGTTACCAAGCCTTTAGCGCACTTGCTAATTGTACACTGTTGTTGCTAAGTCTTTAGCGCACTTACAAATTGCTCACTGTAGTTACCAAGCCTTTAGCGCACTTGCAAATTGTACACTGTTGTTGCCAAGTCTTTAGCGCACTTGCAAATTGCACACTGTAGTTACCAAGCCTTTAGAGCACTTGCTAATTGTACACTGTTGTTGCCAAGTCTTTAGCGCACTTGCAAATTGCACACTGTAGTTACCAAGCCTTTAGCGCACTTGCAAATTGCACACTGTAGTGGCCAAGCCTTTAGCGCACTTGCAAATTGCACACTGTAGTTGCCAAGCCTTTAGCGCACTTGCAAATTGCACACTGTAGTTACCAAGCCTTTAGCGCACTTGCAAATTGCACACTGTAGTTGCCATGCCTTTAGCGCACTTGCAAATTGCACACTGTAGTTACCAAGCCTTTAGCGCACTTGCAAATTGCACAAAATAAAACAGAACTTGTACTTATGAACTCAAAAAGCATAAAATACACTGTGTGGTTTTATTTGTATTTCAAAACCTTGTTAATTTTTAAAGTAGGTATCCTTCATCAATAGCCATTTCAGTCTTATAATCCACCCATGTTACTAAAAATACATAAAAACCCCATATTCCGTTTATGGGATACTTAAACCATGTTATAACTCGGCTCAATTTAACGTAAACCGCGTAGGGTTGCAATAAACCCACATTTTATAATGTAGCTTCTATAATCCAGCTTTAATTTTAAAGTTAATAATTATATAAACATCACGACTTGTTTCCCCGAAGGGTTGGGCAGAGGTGTATCTGTAATACACTCACATTTCGGTATCTACATTTAGATATCGCTTTTTTATACCATGTACAGTCACGGAATTTAATTCAGGAGCCACCTTCAAACTATTCAATTTTGCAGTTTCATACATTCACGAGATTACACGATTAAACACGAGCTCAAAACGCACGCTCGTAAACAAGATGACAAATAAATTACTTTTAATCGGAAATAGTCTTATCCATAGAGTATTATACTTATTTTTTTGACAGGTACCATCAGCGAGATATTTGAGTGAACATGACATACTCTTTACTGACGCTCTTTCAGGTCAAACTCACATCATAATGTATGTATATTATAAACTAGCTGACGCCCGCGGCTTCGACTGCGTGGATGTCGGTTATTATATACTAAAACCTTCCTCGAGAACCACTCTATCCATTGGTGAAAACAGCATGAAAATCGGTGCAGGAGTTTTTGAGTTTATCGCGAACAGGGTGACCGACAGACGCGGCGGAGCACTTTGTTTCGCTACAAAGAGGAATGTAATAAGCCCAGCATAGTAACGTCAAATTTTTTCCTGTTTAAAAACAATAATTCAAATAAATGTTGTTTACACTCAGTTCAATCTTGCTCGTTGCTTGCAAGCTATAGTTTTCCACTCAGCCACTCAAGAATTTTCCCAGTTACGCGGTCTCCGCAGATGACGACTAATAACATTTTGTTGACAACCCGCCACCGTGCGACAGGGATGGCACTCTGCGGTGTATGTATAGAGAGGATAATACCGGGAAGATTAAAAAAAAAATCTTTTTCAGGACCACGTTGATGGGGTCGTTATATCTAGAGGTTATAAATAGAGCCTGAATCATCTATTCTTGGTTTTTGGTTTTAAGGGAGATAACGGTCATCTGCGATTTGCAACCGTTTGATGGCCAGTCTTTTTGTTTACGATTATAACACTAGTGTGTCAATCTAGTATTTTCATATCTTCAGTTGGTCAAGCCTCTTAACATAGTCGTACATTGAGTCGATGTGGCTTGTAGCCCGGATGAACTTAGTCAAAAGTTTTGTTATTAGGGTAGTAAAAATACTGTTTATAAACTACATAATTATATACGCGGAATGCGGATATTTTATCTTATCCCGTTAAATGAAACCTATCAAAAAAAATAAGTACCAACGAACCTATTTCAGTTTATATATCAGTTATCAATTTATTATTAGTTTCAGCCGCCAGGATATCCGAGAAAGCACTGTGTCATTTTCTTTCAGTCATAAAAAAAGAAAATGAAGAATATGTAATAACAACTCTGTATAGTGCCGCCCACCGCCATCACGTTTGGGGTTGAGAGCGTCGGTATAAGGGCTCGCGCGGCGCCCCAACACTCATTCGCGTCCCGAACCGCGACCCGACCAGACGGGCGCTGTCCGATCTACGACCAATACTGCGACCGCGCGCGTATGTATCTTCAAAGTTCCTTATTTCAAAATCATCATCAATATTCCTTCCAAGTTTAATTGCAAAAGTTTAATTACATTTTTTAATTTAAAAACCAATTTATTCATCGGACGTTCCAAGTTTAAATTGCATTTTTTTTTATCTCCGCGGAGGTGCGTAAGTGTTCGTGTGTTGTGTGTGGCGAATTCGGTGAGTCGAAGTTTGAGTTTCGAATTGGTGAACGTCGGCTATTGGTGGAAACTGGGTTTGTTTCAATTTCGGCTTTTACTTGACGCTCATTTGTTATTTTTGGCTTTGACATATGAGTTTTTATTCATTTTCACGTCTATTCGTTAAATTACAAAGTGGTTATTTTTACAGTTATTGGGTTGAGCCGATATTGATATTGTAACGACATAGTCAAACAAAATTAGACAAATAACCGTTACTTCAATATTGTCCTTCCATAATCGAATTTCAGGCAATGTTTGGCAGAATTTCTTTTAATTTGCATCGCCTGGCGTGATATGCAAATACCCAAAAAATTCAAATTGAACATTCAGATACGAATTCATGCATTTGAATGAGTTTGGTCGTTTTTTGAGCTTCAATTGGGTCGTTAATTGTTTTTTAGGGTTATTTAAGTTGGTTTCGTAAGTTAATTCGATAAAACGTATTCGTACCTTCGGTGCAACAAAGTCACAACAGCTCATTTTTTAATTTTACTATTTGTGACTTTGTTGCACCGAAACAAAAGTCAAAACAGCTCATTTTTTTATTTACTATTTGTGACTTTGTTGCACCGAAGGTGCGGTATGTACATTAATTATGTGACCTAATTAAGGGAATGGACTAAGGTTTTATTGTCCGAACGTTTTTATTTCTGTCTCTCCTTCGTCGGAACAAATCGATTACTATGCTCTGTTTGTAACATTTTACGACAGACTTTGTATTTACACGTCGGCTCAAGAATAAAGTAAAAAGGAGACTAGAAACAACTATGTCTTGGCACGAGATCTGTATCACCTTTTTGGCATTGACAAAGTAGCAAATTTTACGTTTTTGGCAGCAATTTTGTTTTGCCAACAATATACGAGTTTGTTCAGTGCGGTCTCGATTCGATTTTTAAAATTTATTGGAGAATGTTTTGATCAGAAAACAAATGTAATTAGGATAACTGCCCATTTACATTCGTTTTCTGATCAAACATTTTAAAAAACACAGTAAATTATGGGGAGGGTTTGTAGCAGTGAGTACGATATAAATCAGCAATTTAATTACTTGTTAAATGAGACCAGTTGTTTGTTACGACTCTTGGTAAACTGAGTGCTTCGGAACGTTAAAATTACAATGTTAATACGGGGCTTAGAGACAAATACTGATTCTAACATCTAGAGATATAAAAATTAACGCAAAACCACAACACAAGATTTGGGCTGGGTTTAGGAACGTGCCGCCTCGCTAGAAAGAATGTGAGCTTATTTGGGTCTCCTGAACCCTCCAAAACATTTTTTTTTGCCGGAGACGCATTTTTTTTTTAAAGTAAGTTTAAAATAAAACTACTTTTTTACCGAAGGACCCTGCGATCCCCTTCGAACCTAACCTGCCAGAGTGGGGAGCCCCATTTCCCGACACATCTCGACTTAGTATAAAGGCAATAAGAACTTAGGATGCGAGCGCGAGCGAAGCGAGCTCGGGACTTTAATCCAGGATTTTTTAAGCAATTTATCGTTTTCACACATAAATTCATCGGTAATTATTTGTATGAGGCAGTGATAGTTTATAAATTTGTTTAACTTACACATGACATAACATCACGCTTTAAGCGGCGATTCGTCGCGCAACGCGACGCCGCCGCATTGTTCGCCGTGAAGTTTTCTCAGAAATTGTTTTGTTAAAATTCGCGTCGCGCGACGAGTCGCGCCAGTATGTAAGAGCCTTTATTCCCCGAAGGGTACAGTACTACCTGCTTCTGCTTCGCACGGTTTTTACGACTTGACAAAACATCAAGATTTCTTAGTTATATGTAACTTTAATAGTAACGTATTATACACATAAACCTTACGGAATAAATTCTCTAAACGATGGTGAAAACTTCATCAAAATCTGTTGCATCGTTAAAAATAACAACGCGAACATACAGACAAACACGAGCGACTAAAATTTAAAAATGTACAGATAGATAAATAAGTAGACAAAAAAAAACAAAACACAATACCAAAAACAAATGAACTACGCATCCTATGCTCGAAAAACTCCATAGATATTAATCCCATTGATTCCCTTTAACTAGTACAGATACAGACTAATCCTATATACACACAGGGTATGCCCTGTGTGTATATAGGACCGTCACCCATTTCAACACAACTATCTATTGAATTAAAGGATTTAAACCCATTGACAGACTATATCGTTCACTGTTGAGTGCAAGCTTCTGTCATCCATAATTATTATGTTGATTTAATCCCATATACTCCATGCATTTCACATAATTTTAAGTGATGGGAGAATGGGATGGTTTATAGGTCTATCTACTACGATTAGGATTCTGAATACCTTTTGTATTTTCTTGTAAATTCTTAATCCACGAATACCTGTTATGCAACAATGGCTACCAGGATTTGAGGATTAACCTGGAACATTGGAATTCAGTCTCAATACAAGATTTATCGTAGACGTTCCATTTGAGCTAAGTACGGCGGTAACGTTATTTATCAGTTCCGAGGAATAGACATTTAATTCAGTACAACTTGACATTAATCACGACAGGAAGAATAAGTGAATAAGTATTTTTATGTACCCATGTATTAATATTGGGTCTCCACATATGAAATTGGCGTTTTTTTCTCACAAATAGAGAACCTCGTCACTTCTATGATTTAAAATATTCATCAAATGCTTGGTATTGTATCGAATAATGACCATCATAGACAGCTACCAATAGTAAAAACACCTTATTACTTATAGCTTTCTTAACATAAAAAATACCTTAAAAATTACTCCTCATTTTGTTATCAGAAATGACTACTATTTTTTTTTATCTTAGCCAAAACTTATTTTTGTTGCTTAATCTAAGTAGCATAAGTTATCTTAGTTTTTAAACATTAGTGCATGAAAGTGTTCATGGTTGTTATATTTTTAATTTTTTTTAATTTTAGCTTATACATGTTATATAAATTAAGAAAATGTGATTATGAAAAATGCAACTTCTTTAAAATTCCCAAACGCTGATTTCATAGGTGGGGACCTAATATTACAGCCTCGTTGGTCTAGTGGTCGCAAGCGCTACTGCTGAGCATGAGGTCCTAGGTTCGGTTCTCGGGTCGGGCAAAGTGTTGTTGGGTATTTCCATCTGGAATTACTCAGTAGCAGCCTGGAGTCTGGATTTGTGCCCGGTTGATGGCAATGGCTCGCCCCTAATTACATGGGACTTAAACTTAACTAGCGAAATGTGGGTGTACTATAGGTACACCTCTGCCTAAAATCATCTGCCTAGCCTTTTCCCAACTATGTTAGGGTCGGCTTCCAATCTAACCGGATGCAGCTGAATACCAGTATTTAACATGGAGCTACTGCCTATCTGACTTCCACAACCCAGTAACTGGGTATTACGATACCCCTTGGCAAGACTGGTTGTCA
The DNA here is from genome assembly GCA_947363905.1 of Lithophane semibrunnea. Taxonomy (NCBI): domain Eukaryota; kingdom Metazoa; phylum Arthropoda; class Insecta; order Lepidoptera; family Noctuidae; genus Lithophane; species Lithophane semibrunnea. The sequence continues at coordinate 13,779,489 of OX376199.1, forward strand.
GACATTTGGGCTTCGCCCCGACGCCCCGTAAAGACTGCCAAAGATCCACAAATGACAGCCGGGTCCAACGGCTTAGCGTGCTTTCCGAGGCACGGAGGAGTCTCGATATGTAAAGACCTCTACCTAACCAATGGGGGAAAATACAGGCGTGTTAGTGATGTCGATGTATAGCCTAATGTCGTTTTTGCGAATTATTTGTTAGAAGACAGTGCCTATTTACCACGCAGTTCTTGACAAACTTTTGACACTTCATATTCTCTCTTCACCAATTCTTATAGAATTGCTAAAAGTTTAGCGAAGAACGAAAATATCAATAACTTATTTTAGGACCGATTTTACACTCTTCAGTTAATTTTTTACTGAGAAATAAAAAGGATTTTCTACAGCTTTCGTAAAATCTGTCAAACCGCCATAAATATTTTTTTCAGATAAATCTTATCTGACTAATATAAATCAAGACCTTCCATAAAATTATGAATATCTTAGAATACAACCCAAAACCATTTGAATTTATCAGAGCCTTTCAGAATCTAGGGGTCACGTTACTTTCATTTCAAGTTTGAATGTGACTCTTTTCAGACGTTTGAAAACATTGTAAAGTTACGTGTTCTTGAGTACTGCAAATGTTCAAATGTATCGTGTCGCTAAATACCAGCTAATCCATTTAGCACCCGTGTCGGGTTTATTGGCCCGAATGACCCCTCTGGTCATGCGACGGACTTTAATTTAGCTTCCATAGCTGTTAACAAGTTTTAAGTTACATCATCATCATCATAATTTCAGCAGAAGGTGGACAACTGCTGGACATAGGCCTCCCCCAAGCACCGCCACTTCGACTGGTTCTGTGCTTCTCGCATCCAGCGGATTCCTGCGGCCTTCACCAGGTCATCAGTTCACTTTATGGGGGGCCTTCCAACGCTACGTCTTCCGGTACGCAGTCGCCACAGCAGAACAGATTTACATAGTATAAATTAAATATGAAACATTATTATAAAGAGAAATACGGTTGATACAAAATGTTAAATGCAACAGGTTGGTAAAAAATGCACGACGACTGTAGAACCTTCCCCTGAAAGTTAAACTAGTAGTGGTCGTGTAATGCAAGAACAACTTTCTTTCACAAAAATAAATCTTCTGATTTCTTATGCTGGAAAGTAGATAGGTAGATGGAACATGAGTTATCTCGGATTTTAGTCGATAGGAGTTTAATATTTTAACCAGAAAAGTTTGACACTGAGAAAAACCTAACCTAACAGCTGCCGATGCCCCATGGACAATTCTTTTCTTTTTTTCTTTTTATACTCTTACATAATTTATATATTTTAGGTTTAGTGTTAGCTTTTAGAATGTTTTTATTTTCTTCCTAGCCTACGCTGTCCTACTCCTGGGCAAAGGCCTCCCTCCACTCCTTCCATCTTTCGCAGTCCGCGCGTCCTCCTTCCAGTTTTGATGGAACCTATCCAGCTCGTCCCACCATCTCCCACGTGGTCTGCCGCGACCCCGTCTCACTGTCTCAAGGCACCAGTTTTGTGCTATTTGGGCCCACAGTTTGTCCGGCATGCGGCAGACGTGTCCTGCCCAGTCCCATTTAAGTTATAATGAAATTAGGGTTTATAACTGAGTAAATATATGTAATTCAATTTTAGTAACGGAGTCAAATGCCTGTTGGATTTAGAGCAAAAGCAACCATTTGAGATATTTTATTCACTAACGCTTCCCAATTGTCGACGGGACGTCTGATTTCTACTCCAAAAAGAGGTATGAAAGCGAAACCATCCCAAATAAAATGTACGTTAAGGTTTAGAGCCGCGGAGAAAGTACACCCTTTAGTTTTATTTCGAGTGTAACACAATCATTCCTTCTCAAGGTTTCTGAGTAAACATTGAATGTAGCTTAACGTACACAAGTATGTAGGTATATTTAGATATACCTACATACTTGTGTACGTTACGCAAAGATAGCTGTACAATCTTATCAGCTGAAATCGATATTTGTTTATCAAAGCGGTCTTTGAGAGCGAGGAGAATTTCAACTAGTAAAACCATAAGTGCGTGACAGATTATAAAGCTTAACCACTGGTATTAAAGTTCAAATTCGTGGCAAAAGCATCACAATTTGCTAGCTCATCGCGGAAGCCTCGAGAATAACAATAAGAGTAATCCATTTTCCTATGTTGACTTTTACGGGGTTTACAAACCGGAAAGGACGGCCGCCGCTGCCGCCGGTGGAATTAGTCGGTTTCTTGCGCCGGCGGTTTTGAGACGTGTTACTATGCACGATCTTGAGCCTTGAATCGTGATATGCCTGCCAGAACTTTGGTTTCGACTGAAATTTTAAGCAGAGATACCTGTAGTACACCTACAGCTCGCCGATATAATGTTTAATTCCCATGTAACTTTTTTTATAGTATATACTTGGCCCGCTCCGGAATCGAATCCAGCTATCTAATTGCGTAACTTATTACTTACTTATATTTTCGCAACCGATTAAGATTAATTTGTTTCATTTTGACAGTTTAACAACATTCATTGCGTTATTTTACGTTGTTGAGCAGATTTTTTTTTCGAACTTATGAAGCAATTGATTATTCGATCAATTGATTAGATCAATTGATTTGTTTCAAACCGATTCCGATTCTGATAGATCTTGAATTACGTAATTAGGGTGCTGAACCTCATGCCCTGGAGTGACAATTGCGACCGCTAGACTAATGATGCAGTCAATCTCTTCTATTTTTATCCAATCTATCTTGCGTTGTCGTACCTACTTTCGCAGTAACGTATATCGCCATCACGTACTTTCGCAGTAACGTACATCGCAATCACGTATTTTCGCAGTAAAGTACATCGCAATCACGTACTTTCGTAGTAACGTACATCGCAATCACGTACTTTCGCAGTAACGTACATCGCAATCACGTACTTTCGCAGTAACGTACATCGTAACCACGTACTTTCGCGACAACGTACATCGCAATCACGTACTTTCGTAGTAACGTACATCGCTGTAATGAACTTCGCAATAATGGGAACTCTCCCAAATTATCAATTTTGTTCATTACTAAACCACTTCGCAACCAGAATTTTCCACAAAACCAGTCATTGACTGCCCCCAACACCGAATGCCAAATCTCCAAGCCTGGCTTGACCGTTGCTAAGCCGACGGAGTAATCCGGGCTTCCCACATGGTATGTAAAGCCAATAGATTCCCCGAATGACAGGCAGCCATACTTTTTATCCCGACATGGAAATACGGTAGCAGTCGAAACCTTTATCACGGAACCTTTTATCGCATCACTGTTTGCAAACATTTCGTTCGAAGGATTTAGATTCGAATGGTTTCATTGCGAGGTTTTTGTGCCTCTTCAATCGTAAGGCGCGATAACGCAAAGAGTTTAAATATTGGAAGAGTTACACCAGCTTTTCCTTGATAAAATCGCCATTTAAAGGGACTTTCATTTGTATTTACGTTTAAGAGAGTTGCCAGAAGAATAGCAGTGGAAGTGGCCTTAAAAGTGTTGACAGATAACAAAACGAATAATATGTTTAAAATAAAAAGAATACAGTTTGTTTTCCTTTCAGACCTAACCTAACCTAACATTGTCAGAACTGAGTAACGCTGGGACAGATTTTAATGCGCCTTGGCCTGAGTAAAAGCAGTGATGTCTTCAAAACTGGTTGGTGGTTTTAACTGTGGCGGTAGTGGGACCAGCTCCCATACATTTTTGCCCACCATCCTTTTATTAGACTAGCTGCTGCCCGCGGATTCGCCCGCATGGACCCTAATTCTTTTATAAAAGATAAAGTAGCCTAAGTTACTCCTCATAACATCAACTTATCTGCCAGTCACAATCGGTCCAGCCGTTTAGGAGATACGTTGGAACAAAAAGACAGTCAGACAGAAAGACATTTCTTTTTATATTTGCCCTGTATCGACTTTCATAATTATGCACTAAGTAAAAAGCTGTTATTTTGACATAACAAACAGACACTTCAATTTTATTTATCTGTATATGTATGTATGTATGTATAGATTGATATCCCAGCGGATTAACCGAAGCTGGGGGAAAATAAGCCAGTTTTATATTAATTATGGCATGCCTAACTCCTATGAGCCAATAACCAAGGTGAAAATACAACAAACCAGATGTTTGTCAATATTTACGAGATCATAATTGAGTTTAGTTATACTGCTAAATTAGATTATACTGCCAGTCGTATCCGGAGATACGCCAAAATATATAAACGTATCTGCGGTTTTGGAAAAGGATAATAATAATATTATTATCCTTTGAATCCACTTTGGTTCTGCTTGGCCCTGAATCCTCTAAGCACACTGCTGGAGGACTCAGGTCTAGGCTATCGGATGAGGAGAGGTGGACAGGTTATATCTCACCTCCTCTACATGGATGACCTAAAACTCTTTGCCCCCAACAATTTACAACTGATGGAGCTAGTAAAAGTAACTGAAACTTTCAGTAGAGCCATCAGAATGGAATTTGGTGTGATTTGGTGGCTTGATTCAGAAGGCTGTACTCCTGGACACGGCTCGCATCGTTAGGAGGTTCCTCTCTCTGGAGCCCTGACCGCCGGTAGCTTGGACCCTGTTCCCGATACCGGTGGGCTACTATTTTTTATATTTTTAAATGTTTTATATAATTTTTTATTCTAATATTTAAAAATATAATTTATAAGTATGAAAAATGAAATAAAGGAAATAAATATTATTATATATATATAGTCTAAATAGTACGAGGGTAAGCTAAAACCACTTTTAGAAACCGCGACTGTCGTTGACAATTCCCGATACTAACATAAAACCAATATCCAGCCAACATGTTGGACAAAGTTTTGTTCCAACTTTAGTTCGAACTTTTGCGAGAAACATTGGGGCCAGCTAATTAACATGAAAATGAGCCGGCTTTGTCTGTAACTCGTTAGAATAACAGAAGGCTCTCAGTGCTGTTTTACTGAAGACCAACTTTATCTCTAACAGTTTGTAATTGCCAAGTAATGGGTATTTGACTTTGATTTTAGAGACAATGCATTATGTTTAAGAGACCGCTATTGAATTCAGAAGATATTTTATATATTAAAGGAACTATAAACAATATATTACACAACTAACTATTACTTAACTAATGGAATCCTAACTAATATTAATTCAAACGAACTATACAAATAAACAATTAATATCTCAAATATGGCGTCGAAAAATTCCTCCGCATCGCTGTCGGCTGGTAATGTACCAAAGAAACGGGCGGCATTGCCACGTCGTATGGCAATGCTTAGCCTCTGACCAAGGTAAAACCCAGCCCTTGGGTCACGGGAAGCGTCAAACAGCCAGAAGATAAATAGAAGAAAGCACATTATCATACTAGCCCGAACATAATTTAACTACAGAATGTTTAAGACTGTTAAATCTAGGTTTCGTCACTACTTTGTTAGGTTCCGTACTCGAAGGGTGACAAATGAAACCCATTACTAAGCTGTCGTCCGTCTGTCTGTCAGCGGGCTGTATCTCATGAACCGTAACAGGTAGACAGTTGAAATATTCACAGATTGTGTATTTCTATTGCCGATATAGTAACAAATAATAAAAATAAAATGAAGTTAAAAATTAAAGAGGAGCATACAAGAAACGTCTTATTTTCGTTTTTTTTTTGCTAAATATTGTTCGATGGGAAGGAACCCTAGATGTGCGAGTCCGACTCGCACTTAGCTGGTTTTTTTTTTCTGGAACTGAAGTCGATAATTTCAATATTCGATGAATCGTTCAGTCGAGAAAGCGTTTGGTGATAAAAGGTTGTTTCGCAGGGAACTTAACTTCGAGTTAGAAATAAATAAAAAAATAAAATAAAATAATGTTTCTTTATCCACAAATTACATACATATATATATTTGATCTCATCCTTGTGCTTAAAAAACAGTTCCATTAACCCCCGAATATGACGAGATAACCCTGCGAATCAGCGGTTATTTTTAGCAAACAGGATAAAGACGCACCCGAAGCATCACACGAATTCAATAACCATACAAATGGAGCCTTTGTTTTTGCCCATGTAGTTCTATAATACAGCGAACATTACTTGGACATTAAACATTATGTAAATATCATCGTATGTCAGTGGGGGAAACTCGTCGCTTTGATAACCCAGACGAGGGTTGGTGGAAAGATCGGCGTTGACGTCAGACGTGACGTCAACATGTATAGAGAAGGATCTCGTTTGTCGCCGTTTTAGGGTTTGTACACAAAACTGCGAATTCGTGCGAATTCGCAACGCAGAAGGTAAGCGCAGAAGAAAATCTTAGGGTACCGTCGCAGATTTTTGCGATGCGACGTCGCAACGCAGTTTTGTGTACAAGCCCTTAGTTCGGTTAGTTTTTAGTGAAGACGCTCGTTTTTAGCTCGTGGCTAAGTAATAACAGCCGCAGGGGTCGATCCATCAGGTTAAGCTACGCTTGCTGGGGTTGGTCCGTAGCTGGGTGACCATCTTTATATACTGAGACTCTCCGTGCCTCGGAAAGTACTTTAAGCCGTTGGCCACCCACCTTGTTTGGGAAAAGGCTAGGCAGATGATGAGTTTTTAGTGAAGACCAAGTTTAAGGTTCTTAGATTTTGGGTATCATTTTGATTATATGAATAATGTCTGTATGCCAGGAAGGGTTATATATGTCAGGGTAAACACCGTTGTCACTCAAACTATGGGTAGTTGACTTATGACCGAGTCACAGCAAAAAAAAACTTTATTTTCATTAAAAGATTTTTTAAAGTTTCTATCCGACACCGTGCTCGCTAGCGAAACAGCTGACAGACTGAGGGCGGGGTTGCGCTCGCGGCCGGTCAGGTCACGTCACGCGCCCCCCATCTGTGTTGAGACGGAAGTTCGTTGCCCTAGTGCAAGGGTGAAAGGGTGAAATATTCTAGTGGTAAAATGTCATTTAAAAAAAATATTTAAAAGAAGTTGTAATTCTCCATTGATTTTACGTTCTATAAATGACATCAAACCACTGGTTTCAAGGATAACGGTGTTTACCCTAACACCCTGTATAGTACACAAGTAAACAAGTCCCATTTATGTATAAGGAGTTAGTCTATTCCGAATAACTACGGACTTATTAAACAGTGCCCGGTTTTCATAAAACGGATCAAAAACCCAATAACGTAAGCATCCATTGTCCGTCCGTCCGTCCGTCTGTCTGTCAGTGGGCTGTATCTCAGTGACCGAAAAAGTAGGCAGTTGACACTTTTTTCTGCTATATAATTAATAATATGCAATCTTACTAATATCACAATGCCTTTCATTTAAATGCGGATTAAACCCACCTACTAAACTTTAGAACTGCAACAAATTAAACAGTATTCAAGTATATGAGGTAATAAATTATTTAAGGCACGTTCAGTACAGGAACATAATATGCATGGAGTGCATGGAATTACTGAGAAACCGCAGCTCCCCAAGTTCCACCTTATACTACTAACAGGCGAGGAAGTAGCGAACGTCTTGAATATAATCGTCGTGTTTCTTTTGTTAAACAAAATACGGATGAAATACGGAGTAAAATTTCATAGAAAAATATGAATGATTTTGGTTTTTATTACAAGCTTTATAATTAGCTTGCTCGGTTCGTATCCGTATGTGTTTCCGGTTACTCCAATTGTCATCCATTTTTCAAGCACTTTCTGGCATCCGATTGAGTTGAAACTTGGCATACTTTTATATAACTACCAAGACATTTTGAAAAATTGATACCATGGAACTGGTCTGATGATGGAGCCAGAAGTTGGCCATAGGAACTCGTCAATCAAACTAGATAGCACGATCGTGTTTGGACTCATTAGCTATGTATTAATAACTAATGAGTCCAAACACGATCACGCTTTGACACTAGGTGGTGTTCAGGGTCTGATGATGGAGCCGGAAAGTAGCCCTGGGAAAACCCTGTTTAGTTAAAAAGCTTGTTTTTAAAAAGATTTTTACTTATATTTTATATTCATAAGTAAGTGTAAACGTAACAATTTATCTACTGAGAAGAAGCCTTTAACTCTGCAGTAGGACACTGGTATTATTTTAATTTTTTATGTTAGTAGTGAGGACTAAGTGCTTCATGCTAATCTCGTATTAATAATACGGATTTTTTCAACTCACTAAACACAGTCAAATATTACGCATTTCTCCATCAAATTGATTGAAGCACGAATTCAAAACGTAATTAAAATGTTGTTTCATAAAAAAAAAACGAATAGCATTCGAAATACAAAAGTCAATCAAACGAGCGCAAATAGAATTTATGAATTCATCAAAGTTCAAATTCTAGGCCGCATTCAAAAATAGAACTGCATATTTTCGCAACGAAACTTTTTTGTGTAGTCTCGATGGTCAATTAATTCAAGCGTGAACCACACTCGTGATCATCACAGTTGACCTGTCTCGCCTATTTTGATAGTATTCAGGCTGCCTATCCATTTTACATCACAGCCCGGATTTGATAAATGGTATTTTGTGGACTTTACTGTGGTGGACATCCAATCTATTCCAAATTATGCATCCATTTAATAAATGCTCAATATTTCCTAACGAGGACATATTTTTAAAGATGCTTGACGGCTCCGCATTTAATAATAAAACCTCATTCATTTCATTTACTTACAAAAGAGTCTACATTCTATTTATTCCTTTGAAATTAATTTATCTTTGGTTTAATCGGTACCAAAAATCTCCTATCTTTTACTCCTTCCGGATTTTCGGCTAAATTGGTGACAGAGGGTTTAACTTGAAACATTAAACACCATATTTAATTAGTTATTACTTTGGAAGTGCCTCAAAATTGTAGGGATTTAACTCCGTCGTGCGTTCCCTTATGAGTTGTAGGAAGTTTGTCGTTAAATGTCATTTTATGGGGGTGTAATGAACGTCTCTGAGATAATATTTTGTTGCTGGCCATTTCATTAAAAGCAGGCTTGGTTTTGAATTTTGTATATTATAGTGTTGGAGCTGTAATCTAAACTTTGTAGGTAGTATTACAGAGTACCAATAAGGAAAAGTTACCTGTTGATTTATTAAAACCACTTTAAATACAAGCAGTCATTTTGTACTTGTAAATAGGAAATCATTGTGAAAATGTCTATATTCAGGAAGACATTATTAAAAAAACAAGCGGGCCCTACAGTAGTCACATCTGACATCATGGCTGATAGTACCAACCTCTCGGAAAATGGGTTGGTAGTGGTACCATCTGACGGCGAATACTAGCATCGTGCGCGCTCATTGGTCAAATGAAATAGAGCGTGCTTCCCCGGCTTCCTGTTACACACTTCCTTCCCTTTTCACGAAATCAGTCCCACAGATTGCAGGAAAGCGATAGGAAAGAATTAAAAAAGTTTTTAAATAAGTAGATGTATCAATGTCTAACGTTTTTGTTTCCCCTTTTACTGAAGTTCAAACTTTATTACTTTGCACATAAATTACATTCACTCAAGTGGGTGGCTCAACAAGAAACAACAACTTAGTAGTATGAGTACAAAATGTATTACTTTTATTTCTTTCATATTATACTATGTACATATATGAAAGAAATAAAATATGTATTCCATATATCTGTAAAAAAATTACAGTTATAATTTCCAGGAACTTATTTGTTATGTTTTAAGTATTAAATAAAACATTTTTCTCTTAACAACAAGATTCAAATACAAAAATCCGCTCATTTCAAAATACCACAAAAGAATTCCCTTTTATAAACTGTTATAAAACAATGCAGAGATCTCTCTTATAAAAAATCTTTTACTGTGCTTTCATTTAAAGCCGCCATATTGTTACGATGTCCTTTTATTAAGTACCGACAGCTACCTAAAGCTCCGCTTGCACGCGCAATTTTTCCGGCAATTATTTTCCGGCAAAAGTTTCCGGAGGTAGTGAAGAAATTAATTACAAAAAAAAAGACGATCTTACGTCTAATTGCTCCAAATTGCTCCAAAGTTCAAAGTTTTTATTAATGCGATTTTTGGTGATACAACAGGGTCTTAAAAATATTTCATATTCTCCATTTATACAGGGTGTTAGGGTAAACACCGTTATCCTTGAAACCAGTGGTTTGGTGTCATTTTCCTTATTACATTTTACCACTAGAGTATTTCACCCTTTCACCTATGCGCTAGCACAACGAACTTGCGTCTCAACACGGGGGCGCGAGACGTGACCTGAACGGCCGCGAGCGCGACCCCTCCCTAAGGCAGTCAGCTGTTTCGTTAGTGAGCACGGTGTCGGATAGAAACTTTTTAAAATCTTTTAATGAAAATAACGTTTTTTTTTGTTATTACTCGGTAATTTATTTTTATATTTAAGTCAACTACCCATGGTTTGAGTGACAACGGTGTTGACTCTTACAACCTGTATTCTACATATAATAGGTAAACAATATTTAAAAATGGTTTATCAAATTGCTCCTTTACTATCAACATGGTATGGCAGTATCTCTAATAACAATTTCTACAAGATGCTCGAACAGTATGTAAATTGCTTGTTGACGTGAAGTTATAATTGCCCAGTATTGCCTAGAATTAAACAATTTAAGTTCAGATAGTCAGTCTCTTCTTGTAACTCAGCTGCAACCAGTTGGACTGGAAGCCGACCCCAACATAGTCAGAAAAGACGACGCGGGTGATGATGAATAGAGCAATTTTAGTTGTTCGTGTAAGCACACCTTTACAGGGAATTCATCTAAGCAATATTAACTGTAACTCAGCGCCTTTATGACTCCTTGTCGTAATTATGGGACTGATAATACCTCTATCCGGTTTTCCGGGTATACTCACTGCTTTTATAGACTCGACCCGGATAAAGGATCGACGAGGATTAATTAGTGATATTTGGTTCTGTTTCGGTAAATTAATTTTTATGGATTGATTATTTGATGGATTAAGGATGCCTTACATTACCTATGAAAAAGTCGAAGCTAATAATGATAATGACATTATATAATCATATTATATAATATAAATAAGATATAAAATAATTATATTATATTACATAACATAAATAAGCTAATAAGGAGGAGCTCGTGGCTAATTAATAAAAGCCGCACGGTTAAGCTACGCTTGCCGGGGTTGGTCCGTGGATGGGTGACCATCTTTACATATCGAGACTCCTCCGTGCATCGGAAAGCACGTTAAGATGTTGGTCCCGGCTGTCATTAGTGGATCTTTGACAGTAGTTACGGGTCGTCAGAAGCCCGAAAATCTGACAACCAGTCTCACCAAGGGGTATCGTATTACCCAGTTACTGGGTTGTGGAGGTCAGATAGATAGTCGCTCCATGTAAAACACTGGTATTCAGCTGCATCCGGTTAGACTGGAAGCCGACCCCAACATAGTTGGGAAAAGGCTAGGCAGATTGATTGACATAAATAAGCTAATAATGATAATGACCATTATTATTAGCTCTAATAATGTCACTATTAGCTGCCTCGTTGATCTAGTGGTCGCAAGCACTATGAGGTCCTGGGTTCGATTCCCAGGCCGGGCAAAGTGTTATTGGGTTATTCCATCTGGAATTTCTCAGTAGCAGCTTGAAGTTTGGATTTGTACCCGGTTTATGGCAATAGGCTCATTTTATTAGGATAAATTTTATTTTAATGATATAGTTTAATTATTATATTGTGTTTACTTATTAAATTAGTATATTGAGATGTAAATAAATAAATAAAATAAATTACACGCACCCACAAAAATATTGTTAACAATTAATGCCGTTTCAAAAACTCACTATAAAAATATTACAATGTAAGTTACAAAATATAAGTTTCATAAACAATATTGCTAAAAGCGCCATAAAATAAAGAAGTGTCGTTTAAAGTTCGTAATGGCGCAAAAGTATAATGTTGCTGACAAAACGGTTACCAACTGCACGACAATTTATTTCACTTACTAGTTATAACTTACAATTTACAGCAAGTTAAACGACCAACACTAACGTCAGCAGCTAAGTAATTGCTAAAGTAAGTTCACCTGTATTTTGAACTTTAAGGTAGTCTAAAAAAAAACTCAAAACTCAAAGCATTTATTTGAAACTAGCTGCGCCCCGCGGTTTCACCCGCGTAAGTCTCGATCCCGTGGGAATATGTGTTGATCCAGGTTATAAACTATGTGTTCGCCAAATTTCATCCAAATCCATTCACTAGTTTTTACGTAAAAGAGTTACAAACATCCATCCATCCATCCATATTTTAAGTTAGATATACCAATTACACTTTTGAATTGTCTAGGGGTCCGTTAGTCAGAAAGATGAAGCTAGTTGCCCATTCCAAAGCGTAGTAGGTTCCTATGGAGAAGAACGGGTAAGAAACTTCACGGACACTCTTTTAAATTAGAATATTGTTACTATATTTTGGTTACATCATTCATGTTGAAATTATACAATGTAGAAAAACGTGCACGTTAAAAGCGTCCGTATTTAAACGATTAAAAAAATAAGAAAATAATTCAAAAATTAAAATAAGCCGAGGCAGCTCAGATATGACCAGTCACTACTGATGGCGCCCGTTCACGAATATGACTCATGGATCAGCACCATTCAGCTAGACCGTTGTGAAGGGAATTTAATGATCCAACACACACGCCACCACCAGCAAGACATTTGAGTGAGCATGACATACTCTCAGCCGCCAGGGCACATTCAAGTCAATGAAAGACGTACCTAGGTACGTACCGTCGAACTGTCAAGTCAAAGGTCTCGAGTTCGAACCCAAGCCACGCATGTATAATTATCACTTGCTTTAAAAACGGTGAAGGAAAACATCGTGAGGAAACCGACATTTCTTGTTTTTTTTTGAGTTTTGGTAATCATCCAATGACTTCTTTTACCGACTAAAACTCACCCGTATTCCTTCAGTTGCCTATTGCCAAGGTCCCGGTTCCGGACTTTCCCGCAACCCTGACAGGAACCGACATGTCTGAGAGATATTTCACACATGTGAAGCCAAGTCAGAGATCTGATCATAACAAAATGCACGAAATTCAAGTGGTGAACATTGCTTACTAAGTATGTGAATAATTTTAATGGCATGCACACACGATAGCATCTACTGACACGTGTTAGACATAATGATACAATTACATCAACCCGACCAATGCAAGCTACGCGAGGAATCCAATTAATTTGACAGCAAACACATAACGCGAATGACGACAAATATACACTATACTTAAACATGTTTATCTTTATGTTAAATCGATACTAATATACTACACTAATACTAGCACTTTGCCCGCGGCTTCACCCTCGTGGATGTCGGCTATTATATACTAAAACCTTCCTCGAGAACCACTCTATCCATTGGTGAAAACAGCATGAAAATCGGAGCAGTAGTTTTTAAGTTTATCGGACAGACAAACGCGGCGGCGGACTTTGATTTTCAAGGAGGGACAGCGTAGCATAGTAAAAAAAAAATTGTATTGGTATTTTTTTTTTGTTTGCATGTAGGGGTTAATATCCGAAACTACCAGTCGGATTTGAAAAAAATCTTAAGGAATGTTATAGGCTATGAACCATCACGTGACGAGCAAAAAAAGAAAAATGCCAGAAAAACGCTAAGCGAAAGCGAAGTAAAAGCGCGGGCGGGCGATGGGGTGCGACACGGACTTTTTTTACGCGGACGAAGTCGCGGGCCTAAGCTAGTATTCTTAGTGATATTGTTTTAAAGGAATCCTAATCTTCTAAAATAGTCAGGAAACATAGATAGAATATACTTTTTGTGCTTTGCGAGGCAAAAAGTGGTCTTGGTATGTGAAGATGGACCCGTCTACAAACCAATCGTGGCAAGCGTAGCTTAACCTAATCGATCGACCCGTACGGCTGTTTATACTTAGCAACAAGCCCCTCTTCGTTGCCGTATATTGTTTAAAAATAAATCCCAACCAAACATTCAAGGACCAACTGAACCAGTTTTGTAAAATCCTGAAACACTCCGATTTTTGGCGTGTTCCTAAAAAACAAATCCCGGTCGACCTTTTGGGGTTTATTTTTCGACTCTGTCTGTTTTACAAATTATATCAACCGATAGCTTGGGGCGAGGTAAACAAAACACGCAAGTTGCAAGACCCTAAAATCAACATAAAAGAAAAAAATATTTATCCGTCGCAAACGCTTGGGGTCCGAAGAACGAAAGATTTACTCAACGATAAACGATATAAGTTTCGGGAGTAGATTATGTACGCGTAATTTCTGAAGTAGCTTTTATTGCTGAATACGTTATTTTAGGCAAAAAATACAGGACTAAACGGACAATTTGGTACATTATTTTGAAATAAAGTAAGGGTCTAAATATAAAACTCATTGTTTGAGATGAGCGCTTTTGTACACTGAGACGTTTTTACGGCAGTTTAAGGACTTTTGAGGATTATGTAAAGCTAAGGTACCCGCGTACTTGAAAGGTGAATTAATCTATACTAATATCTATACTAATCTATATCTATATAGTCTATAGTCTATATAGTATAGTAGTAGTAGATTATAAAGCTGAAGAGTTTGTTTGTTTGTTTGAACGCGCTAATCTCAGGAACTACTGGTTGGAATTGAAAAATACTTTTTGTGTTGGATAGTCCATTTATCGACAAAGTTTATAGGCTATAACATCACGCTAGGACCAATAGGAGCGGAGCATAATTGAAAAATGTTGCAAAAACGGGAAAAAATATTCCTTTTTGAGAGCTTTATGTTACGCAAAGATCATGTAGAATGGAATTGTTCCTCTTTAAAAGTTCTAAAAAAATAGCATGTCTATCTTTTAAGATTGACTCACTATAACCTTTTTTTATGGTAATCAAAGTTCGAAATTAATGCATTATTTGCGAAGGAGTTTTATCAACATAATGTTAATTCTTATTCAAATAAATAGTTTTCACATCCAGGGTATTATGTAGCAGTAAAATACTTTTTAATTCATTCGAATCGGACATTTAATTTCGAAGTTATCACGAGTATAAACATGCTATACGCGAACCGTTCGACGCCGGCGCCGCGCGCCGCGACGTTTCCTACTCTAGAGAGGAGAGGATGGGCACACGGGTAGACCATGACCTGGAATAGGACATAGGATACGTTTTATCTCTATATCCCCACGGGATCAAGACCTACGCGGGTGAAACCGCGGGGCACAGCTAGTATAGTATAGACTCTCTTTTTATGTGACACACACAAAAGAGTTTTCCATTTTATTTCTCCAACTCTTTTTAGAAACAAATAGTGTATCTAAAGAGCATTTCCAACGATCCCAATTACCTACACGCGCGTGATCTTTGCTCCCTTTCTAGCACTTAGATCTCTGTCTGTATCTCCAGGCTGCTACCTTCAAATAACCGACCTACCTGACCTAAAATTCTACGAACTATTTCACAAGTCTTTACTTTTTACTGTCTGTCTAGTTAGTCTAGTGGTTGTAACCGCTACTGCTAGACATGAGGACCTGGGTGCGATTCCCAAGTCAGGCAATGTCATTGGGTTTTTCCAACTGGAAAAAGTCCGTTTCTAAGTTTCCAGTCTGGTTTTGTATCGGGAGGATTTGAGTGCGCACACTGAATACGTTTTTCTCCGTTAAATAGGTAGTGTTCGGGTGATATCGCATTGAACGCACGAAAAATCCCAACAAGTTCGGATTGTTTGTTTATTTAGACGTATGACTAAACCGCACCCAGTCTACGCGCTCCCTTTGTATTTGGAAGCTCGGGATCATTTTTGTGCGTTTTCGTACGAGTGATATTCGTATGAAAACGCGTGCAAAGTGCGCGCGGCCTAAAACTACAAGCTATGGTTCATGGTTTCTTCCTGCATGTCTACTCCCTAAACACGAAATCCAAAGATTTGACTGAAGTTACGGGTGATTCCTACTCCCTATCAAAGTTTGTTCTCGCGAGGTATACTGTTCGCAGAACGACTAGTTTAATTTAATTTAATTTTTAATTTAATTACTTGTGTTAACCAACCACAAAGTCACTCTTCTCATAGTATAGTACGAAAGGCGAGGGCTTGCAATCAAAGTACCTCAATAAAGTTGGATTGTGTTAGACTAGCAGTTTTCGAGTGTAGAGCTAGAAGGGATCACTTGCAGCTGTGCATTTGGTATGCGTAGAGACTTAGGATTTGTGTATCTAAGCAAATATTCTCGTAGATACATTCACGAGCTGGAAGACGTGTTGTATACACTAAGCTTTGCGGAATTCTAAAGCGATTTTCTGGAGTATCGTTTAAAAATATTTAAATGTGATACTGTCTGTAAGTTTGTCTACGTATATACTATGAATAAGTGGAAAAAACTTATAATTTCTACTAATACTTTAGGATAAAATCGTTGTTGAATTTCTCTAAGGAAATACCAACTTTTTCCTCAGCATAATCAGCCTATAATGTTCTCACTGCTGGGACACAGGCCTCCTATCTATGAGAGGGAGTGGGCCGTAATCCACGACGCGGGACCAGTGCGGGTTGGTAGATGTCACATGTCTTCGAAATTTTAGGTTCTAGGACATGCCGGTTTCCTCACGATGTTTTCCTTCACCGTTTTGAAAGCAGTTGTGATTAAATAATTTACACCAAGTAAACCGCCTATCACTTATTGCTTATTGCAACAAAAAGTTACTAGCGAGCACCTAATAACAGAAAGTAACTCTAAATAATAATAGACATAGGTACTCTAAATAAAATGTCAAGAAGGTACCTAGTAACTTCTGTTACTAGGTACCGACTTGACATTTTAGCCATTTTATTGTTTACGCCGCAATTACTCGGCAGCAGCAGCAGTACCGAAGCAACTTGCATACAAATACCATCAGTGGACGAGTTTGTTTTGAGGAGTACCTAGGTATGTCTTAAAACAAACGAGTAAATAAAAGAGCTCCTGAAAAAACTGTGTACGGGTTTTGTTACCACTAAAGTTCTTTAATATTATCTCAGTGAACAATATTACTGGAAACAGCTAGACAAAAACATTTCATGAAGGAAGGACGTCTAACAAAAAAAAAATACTGGACACTAGAAAATGGATCACGTAAGACTGACATTTCTATTTTTTTTGAACTTATACTGAAATGAGCAGTGGTGGCCCAGTGGTCGTGGGTTCGAACCCAGGCAGCCGCATTACTTTGTGTAATTTCTCAAAACGGTGAAGGAAAATATCGTGAAGAAACCGGCATCTCCTGAAACCAAAAATACGAAGACATGTGACATAGATCTACAAAGTGGCACTGACCTTTGCGTGAATTTCGGCCCACACCCTCTCACAGAGACGAGATCTTTGTCCCAGCAGTGGAGACGATACAGGCTGACTGAAATTCCAGCAAGTAATTCAGTAATTTTCTAGGCTTCAAATCGTTTTACAATTATTTACTTAAGACTTTCATAACATTCATAAAATGTCACAAAACAAATGAGAGTAATTGTATTTTGTTTATTAAAAATGATAAGCAACAATCTAAATATAATAAGCACACACTACTGTGTACTAAAATGATATTCAAGGATAAAACAAAGTACATAATAACCACACCATTTGGCACTAAACTTGATATGACAACGTAACAACAGTAACATGAAACTGCAAACACCATTTTGTATCTTACAAAGAAAATACACGCGACATTTGACACATTTCATCGTCAAAAAACACTTAGAGCTCGTGTGAACTACAAATCTGTCATATTACCAACAACGCGATATTATCTTTTAAAGATAAAATCTTTCTTTCTTTTTTACATTTTTTCTTTTTTTACTGACAATGCTGCCGAGGTGTTTTATGATGAACGTAATGCATTTCAGAGTAGGAATAATTTAGTTTTACAGCTTTAAGAATTTTACGGTACCATTTTGTTGAAATTATTCGTAAATATTAAAATGGAATGTTTTAGGTGCAATTTCTCATTTTTGTGCATAATTTTGTTGGTGCATGTTTTTCTTTAACTTCTTTTTGAAATGGGAATTTGCTCAGGTTTTAAAGTCAAAGTCAAAGATTTATTCGACTGTTTTTTTATTTTTATAAAAATATTTCTCCGTAATTTTTACATCCCGTGGCTAGCGATGCTTCAGAAAAGTGAAAATCTACTTTAAAATCATATCCTTTTGTTATTACATAAATTACAATAAATTAAAATGCAAATGATTTGTGTAAATAACGAATAATATTATTCACCGAAAACGTTTAAATAAATCATCGCATTTATGCCCCATTTCAACATCTGTTGGTACCTAAATAATTGGAATACTTAATTTTATTAAATACAACGATAAAATTAGCATACGATAAAAAAAATACCCGACTATAAGGATTTTTTTAAAAGGATTCGCAAAGAACGTATAAAAGTAAAATAAAGGTTACTAGTTAGTTTTATTACTGAACCCTAATAAAACGGGTGAGAAATCGTAAAAAAAAACCTTACAAATATATTGCGAAGAAATGGTCTGTGAACATTAATATTACGTCTTGATCCTAGACCCCACAAACATGATAGATTATATTGATACCTATATTGATTTAAATAGTAGATAATTATATTTAATTTTGAAAATAGTTGGTAAATCTTTGACCCGAAATATTTTTATTTGGAGATCTTTTTAATTCTTAAACGTATTTTGGTGACAGTGCCTTAAAAACGGTAGGAAATGAAGAGGTTTTAATATAAAAAAACTTTACAAAAATTATTGAATGAAGGTCAATGCGAATCTAAGATTTGTTTGAAACAAGAAAAACATAACATAACATCTCCCCAAAGAATTGGGCAGAGGTGTACCTATAGTACACTCACATTTCACCAGTTACATATGTGTAATAGCGAACCTATTGCCATCAACCGGGCACAAATCCAGACTTTGGGCTAGTACCGAGAAATTCAATATAGAAAAACCAAGTAACACTTTAACCAATCTAGGAATTGAACCCAGGAACTCATGCTCAGCAGTAGCGCTTGCGACCACTAGACCAAGGAGGAGATAAAATAACTTTTCTTAAGAGCGTTTATTCTGAAAGTTGGCAACGTCGCAAATAACTGTCAAATATTTACCTGTTTTGATTAATTTGGCAATATTACTGTATGGAAATATGAAATATGGCTAGACAACTGTCTAAAATATTGATTATGAATTGCAATTATAACACTGAATTTAAGTTGTAACTGGTCTTAGGTGTTATAAAGGCATTTGGAAAGTTTCCAAATCCCTTTTTTACAACTTAATCTAAATATTCGGTGTTACGATAATATCTATTGCATTTCATAATCAATATTTTAGACAGTTGTCTAGCCATATTTCATATTTCCATACAGTAATATTGCTAAATTAATCAAAACAGCGAAATATTTGACATCTATTTGCGATGTTGCCCACTTTCAGAATTATCGTTTCACATTTATTACTTTCCTTTACAAGGGCCAAACGTGCCTCATTGACCCTTGTACAAATACCAGAGCATTTCCTGGTCACTGATAACTTGTAAAGATCGGAATAAATTACGAAGATGCTAATACTTACCCTTCGGGTCCAAATTGCACGATAAGCGAAATTCGAAGGACCGACGGATGATTCGTTCAGGGGCCCGTAACTTCGACGCCTCAACACCCAAACTTTGGACCCTCAGTGAAATTATGTATGAAAGTTGTATACGGAACCAGAGAGGCGTGTTCTAAAGCGGGTCTTTGTGACCCCTGACATCGAAACCGGGTAGCGTTGATTTGATTTGTTTAAAATAAATTAGGGTTTCAATGATTTAATTTAGGGCGTTATGAGCGAAAAAATTAAGGCATTTTGCATCGTGACTCAAATGAATAGGAGAGCAAAGAAGCCATAGCTTATGATTTTGTTGACTCAAAATAAAATGTGTTTATTTAAAGTACTAATCATAATTATTATTTTATTTTCAGTTAGATATTTTAATTAATATTCAATCATTTATTTCGTTGATACTATACATTAATTTGATCTTCTCATTACATCATTTTAAAATAATGTATGACTAACAAAATGTGGACCTAAAATAGTCTAAATTAAACAAATTTTATTTTTTTATTTGTTCAACATTAGTGAAATTATTTTTAAATATTTTGGAAATACTTTTCTTCACTTTCGCTCAGCTGTTGAATGATACAGGCAGACAAGTACATTATATACATAATGTTTTGCTTTATCACTAAACTACATAAACTTGTTAATTTTTTTTTTTGTACTTTTAGGTATCTTTCTACCAACCACTTATACAGAAACTTGACATCATCAATTCATGCTAACCTGCCGATAAAGCCAACTATGCTGAACATAGTTTCACGGTTTGAATTTAGATCTAGTATGCAAATGAATTCTCAACCACACAGGAGGTCGTGGCTAAGTAATAACAGCCGCTCGGGTCGTTCCATCAGGTTAAGCTACGCTTGCCGGGGTTGGTCTGTGGATGGGTGACCATCTTTACATACCGAGAACCATCCGTCACTTGAAAAGCACGCTAAGCCGTTGGTCCCGGCTGTCATTTGTAGATCTTTGACAGTCGTTACGGGTCGTCAGAAGCCCGAAAGTCTAACAACCCGACTTACCAAGGGGTATCGCATTACCCTGTTACTGGGTTGTGAAGGTCAGATAGACAGTCGCTACATGTAAAATACTAGTATTCAGCTGCATTAGACTGGAAGCCGACCCCAATAGTAGTTGGGAAAGGCAGATTTACCGTGTTTGAATATCGTACACCTCTATTCGGAAGGATATTCAGGATATTCTCAATTGATATCAGGGTCACAGATCAACAAGCTGATACATGTGGGAAAAAAATTCAGATAACATCCACGAATTCTAGAATAATCCATCTTAAGTTGTTGTCTTCTCAACCCATGCAGATGACACTTATTGTCATTTTATATCCTATTTATTGTTCCGTAAAGGATAAAACGCTGTTGTTTTCCCCCCAAGTTGAATAATAATATTAGGTTCCTTGTTGTCGGGGTTGGAGGTTAAACATAATATTAGAGTAGTGTAGTAATACGCCGTGTGCTAGGGGATTTTATTCGCGCAGATGACGCGCGTTTCAACGTTTTTCTTCGCCGTCCGAAGTCAAGTTTCAAGTCAAGTTCTTGAAACGCGCGTCGTCTGCGCGTTTAAAATCTGAAAAACAAAGCTGCAACGTCTTGTTGTTGCACGTGGTTCATACTCACTTCGTTTAACGCATTATGTCTTATCATAATTTTACATAGGTATTAATGACGCAGCAGAATTTATGTATTCTTTCTTACATTGTTTTTCTGGCACACTTCCAATTTTGGTTATTTCCTGCAGTAGCTTTCCTCTAGCAAAAACGTAGTCATCTTTGTCACAACTGTTTTCATTAGTGTCCAATTTTTTATTTTTATTCAGTCAAAAATACAATTCCATCCTTTTCTGAGTTTTAAATTGTTTTCCATTCCCAAGTTCTATTGTTTTTCAATCCAAGCATTAGGACTCACTATCTATAAACTTTCAAAATTATAGGCCAAACGCGAATGCCATTACAATCCCCATTCAACTTCAACAACGCCACTCTAATTTACATTGACACAGTTTTTCAAGCTATTCTTGAGTTGACGTTTGAAATAAGTGGGGATGCCTTTGTCAGCGGAGGATGGGATGGGAGGATGGGACGGATGCTCCAGTTTCCACGTGTCATGGCGTAGTCGGGAGCCGGTCTGTTGTTCTCTAGACGATTAAGCGTGGTTTAAATGAGTACTTACTGTTGGAATTGCTTGTTCTGTGTGTGTTTAAATGAGGGGTTGTTTTTTCTTTTGAGTTCGTAGTTTGTATTTATCTGTTGGACTAGTGTGTGGTAGTGGATAATTTTACGATTTCAAAGTCATTAAAGTTTAACGATCATAGAAAAGACCGATATGTTTAGCCACTTAGGCGCCCAGGCTTCAGGCTTTGTTGCCTAAGACTTCTTCAAAATTGCATGGTTGGGGCGCTTGAGTCCTTAGTACCAACAGATGGACTCTTTAAACATCTTCGTCATCAGTTTCCCTTTAACGCCTAATTTTCCTTAGCAAAACAATATTAAATTAATCACTACAAATAAAAGCTACGATTAAGATGTATACCGTTGCCGTCGACTACCAAACTGATTTGTTTGGCGCCACACAGCCGCGTCACGACTCACGAAGCGCCACGTACCACCACGAAGCGCCACTTAACTCGAGTATTGCTGGGTCATTCCGTTTATTATTGCAAACGGCTGCTCGGTCTCCTATGTGATTCACATTGATAGAACTATTGGCTGCTTCAAACTCTATTAGCCGGATCATTCATTTTTTGAATTATTGATAATGATGTGGGAAGATATCAATAAAAATCAGGGGGTTGACTATGAAATATTAATGCCATCATTATTCCACTGCAAAAAAAGGATGGTGCTAGCGGCCTTGTATAGCTCCGTTTCTCACTAACACTGGAAACATGGTGGCATTAATACGTCGTAGTATAGGTGCATATAGAAATTATTAGTATCGACAAACAATCTGTCAATAGATATTCAAAGCTGTTATGAGTTATTTATTGTATTTTTTTGTTTACCGCAAATAAACGTATTTTCTTTCTTTATTATGTTTATTTTTTTGTTGTCTTTTAAGCCAATTCTTGCGTGCAAGTATAAAAAAAAATATTGTTGAAGTATGGAATTTAAAAAATCTTTATTCCCCCATTTGCTTTTACAATTCTGAGCAGTAAAACAATTTTAAATCTCATTAAATGCACCCAGAGCTCTTTGTAGCCATATAAAAGCTATTTAGTTGAATCCTAAATCGTTTAACCTAGCCTTCGTTTCTCCTTTCGTTTTATTACAACAGTAGTAGCGTACTCAAAACATGTTTTATGATACATAAACTAATTAATTTCTAGTTTTACACAGATACTCTGCAACCACCTTCATTGCCCAGACACATAGTATAATCTCATAATTGCCTTCCACGATACCCTCGGGATGAATTGAAACAAGTCAAGAGCCATTAATAAGTTTAACATCACTTTAAATAACATCATAACATAACACGGTTCTGGTCAAATATTTTCCCAAAAGAACATAACTTTGGTCATTAGAACTTGGTTCAAATCTACTTTGAACAGCCACGCTACTTACGTATATAAAGTCACGACTTTTACCCATGGGGACAGTCTGAAAGAAAATGGTCTCACAATGATCAGTTTTTGACAGATATGCCATACAATATCTGTCAAAAACTCATCATTGTGAGATCACTGGCACGTTTGTAAATTAGTAGACTTGGCCCCCTGGAAAAGGAGTAGGGATGTTACGATCGTATTAGGTACTTGGAATCTGTTATTTCTGACTGTCCCCATGGGTAAAAGTCGTGACTTTATATACGTAAGTAGCGTGGCTGTTCAAAGTAGATTTGGGGGCCAAGTCTACTAATTTACAAACGTGCCAGTGGTCTCACAATGATCAGTTTTTGACAGATATGCCATACAATATCTGTCAAAAACTCATCATTGTGAGATCACTGGCACGTTTGTAAATTAGTAGACTTGGCCCCCAGGTTCAACGAAAACTGTCATCATAGTACTTTTAACAATATGTACCTACACTCTAGCCAAGATAACCACAAGCTTGTAACCCATAGTCGTCAAAAAAAGAAAAGTGACCATAGCCAAAATCGGTATGGGAATATAAATACATACACTTCAGAAAAGTCTGACAACCAGTCTTACAAGGGGTGTTACCCCGTTTCTGGGTTGTGGAGGTCAGATAGGCATTCGCTCCATTTAAAATACTGGTATTCAGCCGGTCAGACTGGAAGCCGACCCCAACATACTCGTAGTCGGGAAAAGGCTAGGCAGATTGACTGACACTTCAGAAAAAAATATTCCAAAAATTCCATATTCCATATTCAAAACGAGATCTCAATTTGTCAAAATTAAGATGAATTACGGTGCACAACTTTAAGAAAGTTCACTAGTCGACTCGGCGTTATGGCGCTAAACGTGTTTGTTTTGACAACGATAAAATCTAAATTATGTTGATAAACACGAACTTACATGCAAGTAATAGGCTATAAATGTTAATTACAATAGATTAAAGAACTCGTACTAAAAGGAGCTCGTGGCTAAGTAATACAGCCGTACAGCCGCTCGGGTCGATCCATCAGGTTAAGCTACGCTTGCCGGAGTTGGTCCGTAGATAGGTGACTATCTTTTCATACCTAGACTCCTCCGCCTCCGTCTAACCAAGGGGTATCGTATTACCCAGTTACTGGGTTGTGGAGTTCAGATAGGCAGTCGCTCCATGTAAAATACTGGTATTCAGCTGCATCCGGTTAGACTGGAAGCCGACCCCAACATAGTTGGGAAAAGGCTAGGCAGATATATATATACTCCTCCGCCTCCGTGTCTCGGAAAGCACGTTAAACTGTTGGTCCCGGCTGTCATTCGTGGATCTTTGACAGTCGATATGAGTCGTCAGAAGCCCGAAAGTCTGACAACCAGTTTTACTCAGGGGAATCGTATTACCCAGTTACTGGGTTGTGGAGGTCAGATAGGAAGTCGCTACATGTAAAATAGTTACCACTATTTTACATCTAGCGACTTCAGCTGCATCCGGTTAGACTGGAAGCCAACCCCAACATCAACTATGTTGGGATTGGTTTCCAGTCTTACGGAAAAAGGTTAGGCAGATTGATTTGACAATAGATTAAAGAACAGGTCAAACGTTAACCTTTTACGAACGTAGTAAACCGTGCCAGCTACCCGTAAATTGCCGCCATTTTTCTCTGGAGCTGCTAAATCAATTTAAGTGCAGCTCTTTAGCTTTCGTAGCGTATCCGTGCTTTGACATTCAAAGCAAAATTTCAAGCGGACTTTTTCTTTTTTTTAATTTCGAAAAATCTGTACTAAGTTTACATTAGTGGTAGTTAATTTATTTTCTTTCTTATTTTTTACATTTACATTTTCAAATATTTTTATAAAATCATTTAAAAATATAAAAAATAGGAGCCCACCGGTATCGGGAACAGGGTCCAAGCTAAGTGGTAGTTTATTATTAATATGATAAAATATTGGGTAACTTAATATACGAAATTAACTAAAAGAACTAACTAAATTAATCCGAATCCGATTAAATTTCAGCACAGGTACACACTGGTTTTTATTACAGACAGTATTTTCACACGTTTTCAGTTTTCAGTTCATTATAATATCGCATAGTAAAAATGTCCGATTCATACGGATATTTGGAAAGTGGTATGTTGATAAATGAAGTCTGAAAATTACGGTTTTAATGCTTGTAATTTGGTATGTCTGGGCCTTAATTAGGTTTTAACTACGTTTCTGATTACACAGCTTTTGAAAACCGGTTTTGATTAAAACGGTTACGGAGATTTTGATTATTTTGAAATTTGTAAATATGATAGAAATATAATATAATACTGTAATACCTGTACTGCCTCGTTGGTCTAGTGGTCGCAAGCGCTACTGCTGATCATGAGGTCCTGGGTTCGAGTCCGGAGTCGGACAAAGTTTTAGGTTTTTCTATCTAAAGTTTCTCAGTAGTAGCCCGGAGTCTGGATTTGTGTCCGGTTGATGGCAAAAGGCCCATGGGTCTTATACACAACTGGCGAAATATGGGTGTTATCACGCCTGTAATTCCCGAAGGGTTAGGCAGAGCGCTTTAGGGGTATGAGGAACAGGGTGTAAAGTTCACTCATCCCCCATAGAAAAGGGAGGATCCTCCTACCAGACGGGTGTTGTGTCTGGCGGGCAACTGCCCAATGATTGATATTGGGTTTTTGTATATATGTTCACTGCACGGTAAACTCTAATTGCGCGATGCAGGATTTATGTGACGTCAGGTCTTCGATGCGTAGTTCGCATGTGGCGATGTAGATACCACCGGAGGTCGATAGTGGGCTGAGTCTTGTAACTTGCGATGCTTGCCAGTGCCAGTTGTGGTACCAGTGAGTCGGAACCGGGTGCCGCATTGTTCGCGGTGGGTCGGAACTGTTTGCGGCGATTGTGGTGATTGATGTGATTGCGGTGATTCCCCAGTGGCTCATGGTGATGAGGTTGAGGTGATTGAGGTGATTCCCCAGTGGGTCGGGGTGATGAGGCTGAGGGTGATGACCTGGAATACGCGTTCGCTGCATGCTGGTGGTCAGGATACCCGTTGACGCCTCGGGTGTTGGCTTGGCTGTGTGACTCGCCTCACTGAAAGCTTGCGGGAGTGATGATGATGACGTCACGCTGGAGTAGTTGCACGAAGGCTGCGTTGACGTTCATATTCGGGGTCACCAATTTAGGGGTATGAGGAACAGGGTGTAAAGTTCACTCATCCCCCATAGAAAAGGGAGGATCCTCCTACCAGACGGGTGTTGTGTCTGGCGGGCAACTGCCCAATGATTGATATTGGGTTTTTGTATATATGTTCACTGCACGGTAAACTCTAATTGCGCGATGCAGGATTTATGTGACGTCAGGTCTTCGATGCGTAGTTCGCATGTGGCGATGTAGATACCGCCACAGCGCCAACCCGCACTGGGCCCGCGTGGTGGATTACGGCCCACTCCCTCTCACAGAGAGGAGGCCTGTGTCCCAGCAGTGGGAACATTATAAACATTATAGGCTGATTATGCTTAGGCAAGGTGTACCTCTAGTACACCTATATTACGCAACAGAAAATAAAACAAATAAAAGCCTCGAGATATCTATAGTCATAATTTAATAAAGCCGGAAGCATATTTAATTACTGTTCATAAAACACATACTCAGACTCATTTAGTTATCTCAAAGAGATGATCAGGACCAAATAGATATGGTGAAGAAACCGTACCCTAATCCCTATTATACCATACGACGTTAATTCAAACGGAATTAATTTTCTTTTGAGGCTATGTACGACTGAGACATAGAATAGATAGACACAGAAGGCCGACTCCATACAACGAACGAAGCATAGACTACGCGTTTACCTACAGTGAGTGTAAACGCGTTCGCGTTTGGCGTTTGTTTGATAAACAGTTCGACCACAAGCCGATCTGAGGGCATTGACAAGTGACAATCGCTTTCAAAACGTTTCGTATTTCTACGACGACTTTCAACAGGAGTGACATTTAAGCTTTTTGGTAGCTGATGTCAGTCCTATACATTTTTGTCTCTTCCATCATCATTATCGCTGAAGTCCGGCTACGCCAACGTTGTCAGTGAATGAGAGACCTCGTTACTTTTCATAGTAGTAATATCGTTAGTTTCGAGCGGTCTCGTCTGATGAGTTCGTTATTATATTTACTGTCTAGCCTTCGCCCGCGGCTTCGTCCGCGTGGATGTCGGAAATTATCCCACGGGAACGTACTACCGGAATAAAAAGTATGTGTTAATCCATGTTATAAACTATCTGTTTGCCAAATTTAATCCAAATCCGTTTAGCCGTTTCTGCGTGATTGAGTAACAAACATCCAATCTTTAAAATGTCCAAACATACAAACTTTCACATTTATAATATTATATTATATTTGTTGCCAGCAAAATCAGTTCAGCTGTTTTAGCGTGAAAGCGACAAAACAAACAAACAAACTCACTTTCGCATTTATAATATCAGTTAGGATTATAGGATAGATATAGGATAGGACAGGCGCGCGTTTGACCACAATCTCATCTGATGATGTGGCTGTTTACGTCTGTCATATACAGCTGGCCTTCTGTGTCAATCTATTTGGTGACAGAGGGTTGTCAACGGCGCAATTTCCGACCGGACTTTAAAGTAATTTGTCGGGGTCCGGTCTCACAGATGCGACAGACGCGACATTTTCGGTTAACTCAATTTAATGAAAATGTAAATTCAATGTAGGCAAATACGCTTATGTGCTTATAATAACTGGTTAGTTATTATTACGGTCCGTGTGAGCAAGGATTTAATTACTTAAATTATTACTAACTTAAACCTTTATCCTGTCTGTGTAGTTACTAATGAGACATACTGAAAGAAAGAAAGAAAAATATTTTTTTTGGGTTGGGACACACATAGGAAATAAAAACAGTAAAATAGGAGCATTTAAATTTTTTTTTTTTTTTTTCGAATAACGCCAAAAAGGCTTATCACAATGAATCATCCATTGTTACGTTACTCTCGGGAGTCTCAATTGCATTATTTTTTAAGATCTCTACGACATTACAACTTGTTTCTCATAATCATATTCATCAAATTATTGTATAGTCGGCAAGTCCGAAGTCAAGTATCGAAAATCAAGTTAAAAAAATATATATTAATTGTTTATTTGTATAGTTAGTTTTAATTAATATTAGTTAGGATTCCATTTGTTAAGTAATAGTTAGTTGCATAATATATTGTTTATAGTTCCTTCAATAAATTAAAATTAAACATTGACAGTAAAAAAAACAGTTTCCTTTTTCAAATAAGAATTTCAAGCAGCTTAAGCTTTGTAAGCACCAGTCAAACGTGCACCAAAATGGAAAGTTGGCAACACGACTTGGCATAACAAGTATAAAAGTAATGCATCGAGACAGGTGTTCTAATGAAACTTAGTTCAGCAACTCTAGAAAAAAAAGAGTACTAACAAGGCGTCTAAACTTCAGGAGTCCAGATCATGAGAATTGACGGTGTGGAAGGACCAAGTTTGATCTTCAATTTGAAATGGAAATGTGAACATTTTTCGCGCACCGTTTGAGATTCGTTACGGGTTTTGTTCGATATTATTTTTTTGTGATGGTAACTCGTCTTTGCTTTTGTGAAGATTTTATGCAGGGTGTTTGAGGTTTGCGTTTCATAATGGTTTTTGTACGAAAATAAATAACATCGTCGATATAAAAGAGGGGAATGCCTACCTCATCTATCTTTATTTTATACAGAATAAACTTTTTTTTTTTTTGTTAATTAATGAACAATACAAAATTTAAATAGAAACATCACAAAAACCTCAATAGGTTTGACCGGATGTTGAAACACTTAAGCTATCTTAATACTAACGAAATATTATAATAAAATAAAAAAAGAAACATTGTGAGGTAGTTTATAAACATAAAAGATTTTTTTTTTTTTTTTTTTTTTTTTTTTTCATTTCATTTCGTGTGATGGTTTCCGACCTCAGACCGACGTATCGGTGGACAAAAGCTAGTCTCAAATAAAATAAGGGCGACGAAAAACAAATCTAATTACGCAGTTTAAACAGTATGACTCGACTTCTGAAACGTCAAATAAAATCGATATGGATTACATTAAAGTAATAGGGTTAAGTCTCTTATACCTAAACAGGCCGTGACATTCTGCCAAGACTTTAAGTCTGTCTACTTTGTTACAATGCTTTTCTATCCTTTCTTCATTTGTTTGGACTTTATTTCGTGGTCTGTGCCACAGATATTATAATACTACGTACAGATACCCAATCCCATACAAAGAAATGACACCACCCTAAGTCTGGCCATTGAGCTGGCTATTTTTCGTCCTCCATTTTTTTAACAGATGGCAGCATCAGCGACTCATTAATTGCCAGAGACTGTAGTTTTTTTAACGCCATCTAGGAGTCTTGCCTAGATACTACGCAAGACTCCTAGATGTTTTTCTTCTTTTTTTACGTTTTTTCATCCTAGGTGTTCAATTTTTATATTTCTACGTAAAGAACTAGATTAAAAAAAAAAATTGTTTGATTTTCCTTAATGAAACGACATAAACGCAAGTTTAAAGTGACCCTGTCATCACTTGAGTAAAACGCCATCTATTGCAAAGAGCTCTCAACAAAATGATTAACAGATGGCTACTTTATCATTCTAAGGGTTCGAATTGAAGTAAACGGCTTAATTTAAGTTTTTTGTTGAAAATCCGAGATATGAGTGTAAATACATAAATCAGCATTAAGCAAAGATATTTTGATTTTTACTAATATTACCTATAATTGTCGTATAACGCTTTTTAGTGATTGTTAATTTCATAAATTGTTACTTATGCTGCCATCTATGATTTTTTTTCAAGACTTATTATAATTTGTTGGAGTTGAGACCCCATGGTCTGTGCCGAATTTGGTCCTAAGAAACGAACTGCGTCATATAGGTAGCTGCTATTTATCAACGCTTTTATTTGTAGTTGTGTTATTTCAGTAGAAGCAATAAATTGTCGATATTTGCTGGCAATCGAGTGGTCGTAAAATTTTAGCGCCGCAACTATTTGAACCCATTGCAACGAGTACTTAGTAAACAGGGTTTATAGGAAATTGTACAATATTTTAGATCTTTGTATGGACTCGAGCATTTTGTTCGTATGATTAGTATTATAACATTAATGGTGTGTTTATTCGAGTTAAGAGCAGTGGTGGCCCAGTGGTAACGGTCGCGACTTACGATTTATAGGTCATAGGTTCGAACCTTGTGTAAATTATTTCATCACCACTGCTCTCAAAACGGTGAAGGAAAACGTCGAAAGGAAACAGGCATGTCCTAGAACCAAAAAATCGAAGACATGTGATATCTACCAACCCGCACTGGGCCCACATGGTGGATTACGGCCCACTCCCTCTTACCGAGAGGAGGCCTGTATCCCAGCAGCTGGAACATTAAGTTGATGGTAATTCGTGTTAAAACCAGTTAGCATGATACCTACCTACAATAAAACATTAACAGCTTTTCACTTTTGAAAAAATAAAATTATCTTATGTCGCTTTGGCTAAACCAAGCGAAATAACAAATCACCAACAACATACAACTTTTAACCTTAAGAACTTTCAACAAACTTTTGCACCGTCGGCAACCTCGCAATTACGTCATAAAAACAAAAGGGTATCACTCAAGTACACACATGTAAGTACGTCTAACCCCCAACGCTAATCCTTCACTGTCTGTATAAATTCAGTTACAAGTTCCCGTGGGCCTCCTTTGGTCGACGCTAACTTGGTCCTTAGAGGCCACACGTGATGTTTTGCGATTGTCTTAATGGCGACTGTAAAGTCTATAAGTTAATTCTGGTCTATTTTGACAGAACCAGATGGAAAATGTAATAGACGTAGATATATTTAGTAAACTATTCCGCTTAACTATTCCTCAAGAGTCATAAAAAACCCTGTATGAAATCGACACGTGTTTCACCTCCCAACGAGCCATCCTCAGGATGATGATTGACCAGTTGCGAATCCAAACACGACGTGTTGCCACGCCGAGCGCTGAATGCAGAAACTATGCTGCGTTCGGCGCTAATATATCTATTAAATTATCTACGTCTATTATATTTTATAATGGATGTCTGCAAAGTCACACCTGAATCAATTAACTAAAACCGGAGGGTAATGTTGGTAATTAGCATGTTTAATGTAATAATGGATTGACATTTTATATTTCTTGAATGAATCGAGAACATGACGTGTTTAACTATACTTGGTCCTATTATTCAACAAAGTCAAAGTCAAATAATTTATTCCAAATAGGCATAATTATATAAGGCACTTTTGAACGTCAAAAAAAGTAAAGGAATAGAACTGATTCTACTTCTAGTTACTTTCATAGCATCTAAATACTTGCACTTGTTTTAACCCTTTTTTGTTGTCGTCATCCATATTATTCTATGAGATCATTCATGTTCAGCTTACGCATGCGTAGCTTAACCTGATGGATCGTCCCGTGCGGCTGTTATTACGTAGCCACGAGCTCCTCGTGTCGTGTACGTGTCTCGGACCAAATAAAAAACGAAGACAGAGCGTTATCAACAGTGACGTGAGGCCGGTTTCTTAAACGTGTGTGCACTAAACTTAGGTGTAGTTTGATTGTAAATGTGTGCGTGTGAGCGTGTACGCACAGAGCGGAGGTGTAGTTTTGGAATGCTTCACTGTACTGTTCGCAGCGCGCTGTCTTGGTTTTTTATTAGATCTGAGCTACGTGTTTGTAATACCGCGGTTAATCTCTCTAACTAATATTATAAACGCGAAAGTTTGTAAGTATGGATGGATGGATGGATGTTTATTACTCTTTCACGTAAAAACTATTGAATGGATTTGGATGAAAATTGGCAAACAGATAATTTATAACCTGGATTAACACATAGGATACTTTTCATCCCGATATTCCCACGGGATCGAGACTTACGCGGGTGAAACCGCGGGGCGCAGCTAGTTTATATTATGTGCCAGACTCCTTCGTACAGACAGACCAGAAAATT
Organism: Lithophane semibrunnea; assembly: GCA_947363905.1. NCBI lineage: Eukaryota > Metazoa > Arthropoda > Insecta > Lepidoptera > Noctuidae > Lithophane > Lithophane semibrunnea. The sequence continues at coordinate 13,811,630 of OX376199.1, forward strand.
CTAGGAAACAAATACTTGAACGTGTCCTTGAAAGAAAAACGGGCTCGAAATCCGTATCAAAATTAATTACAAGAAAGAAAAGAAAACAGATATAACATACATTTTTACACTTACATATGTAGTAGATACACAAAATACATAGAACAGGTTTTTGAAAAGCTCGGGGCTACGTAATAACAGCCGCACGGGTCGATCCATCAGGTAAAGCTACGCTTGCCGGGGTTGGTCCGTGGATGGGTGACCATTTTCACATACCGAGACTCCTCCGTGCCTCAGAAAGCACGTTAAGCCGTTGGTCCCGGCTGTCATTTGTGGATCTTTGACAGTCGTTACGGGTCGTCAGAAGCCCGAAAGTCTGACAACCAGTCTTACCAAGGGGTATCGTATAACCCAGTTACTGCCAGGTACTGCCTGCCTACTTTACGGCTGTGAAAGTACCTACTTTAGGCGTTCAAACAATACCCATAGGAAAAAAGTGTAGATTGATTAAAAACATCAATTTAAAATGTGGTAGATATATATGTCGCAGCCATCTGGTTAAATTAACCACTTGGAAATAGCGCTCGCCGGCCACTACCGCAGCACCGCTCGCTTCGCGCGCTCGGCTCGCGCGCGTTTGGTCACAGTTCTAACCTTACCTATCCTACTAACCAAACATCACAAATTCACCAATATCCAATTTAACTTAATGACTACAGGACATTCAGCCATCTGGTTAAGCTCAATGACTTGGCTAGTTGTCCTTTAGCTATTTAATTGAATAACGGCGTTTAATGAACAGCCTAGGTGTCCAATTAGCTGGCTAATTTAACCAGATGGTTGTGATACATATAAAGTTAATATTCCACCAGAACTCAGCAGGACGTTATACTTTCTTATCTTGTAGCTATTCCGTTTTTTGTAGATACTAAAAGTTTCTACAATTTCCTCGAAATCCGTCGTCGATACTTACGACCTAAATCAAAATTAGTATTCCTTCCAGGGTCCCTCAAAAGAACGGTATAAAATTGCCAAAGATGTCTGTTTTTTCAGTGGTTACAATAAAATCAATATAAAGTAGGTGCTATGTATTCTAAAGATTCCTGCGATCGATGTTAACGGTTTGTGATGAACTTTTATAAGAAGAAATGAATTTCATAAAAAGGTGTCTGGATGTCAAGTCTGTGACTAGACTTGAACGAATGGGTTCGTCCTTGTTTTGTTAAATAAAGGTACCTACTGATAACATGTTCTTTAGATCTGTCTACGTCGGCTAGGGTAGGTAAACTAGTTTTGCGAACATTGTCTCTTGGATAGATCCATCACTTCCAGCCTTCTAAAAGTTCAAACTTGCTTTCGCGACAGTTTTGACCTTCAAGCTTGATTCACACATATCAGTGAAGCCACCGTTCCGACACACTGCAAAATATTCTTTCATACATTCTCATACCGGTGTCGGCACTGACACTGAGACACTGACATGTGGGGATGCATTCTTAAAGAATGTATGAAAGAATATTTTGCACTGTCCGGTACTGTGTCGGAATTGTGTCGGAATGGTGGCTTCACTGATATATGTGAATCGTCCTTAATTCTTGGTTTCATAGGAAAACGGTTCCGCTATATTATTACCCTTCATGAAAATCTGTCCTTTTTTACAAGAATTTGACAAAAAGGCTCTGTATGACAGCCGTTTTTGTGTGAACGTTCACTAGCTTTGTTAGGAAACGAAATCTTTACCGCTTGAAACATAACAACATAACACAACGCACATCTTACCCGGAGGGTAAGTAACTTCAGTGGCGTAGGTATATTACAACCACATTTCGCCGGTTCATTTAAGCCCCATGTAATAGGGGCGAGCCTATTGCCATAAACGGGCACGAATCGAGAATCCGGAGCCTGCAGCCAGAAATAGCTACATAAATATATCACCACTGTTGATAGGTACACACATAAACGTAATATACGATTGCTCTTCGCATCCCGTGCGATTAACACCCGATGGAGTGCGTCGATGCGTGATTGAAAGTAAATAGAAGGGCAGCGCACATTTTTGCGCAACTTCACGGTTCATTTGCGCAGAATTGACAAAAAGAACGATCGCGAATGTAGAGTGCGCGCAAGATAAGTCTGCGCACGACTGGTGGCGTGCTTAATTGTATACTTTAATATTTTAAATATAATACCAAATCTAAATATTAATAATATTAAATTACTAACACTTCGTCCGCGTGGATTTCGTACTTTCCTCCAAAACTTCAACAACCCCTCAACCCCCTTTGAAAGATAATTTTCGAAAATTAATATTTGCGATCCACACATTACACGAGAACATTTATTTACGATGTTTACCTCTAAAACTTTATTAAGTAACCTTTTACACTCCGTTAAGAGCTAATTTAAAAAAAAAACCGTACTTTGCAAGTATTATTACTGACCGAGTTTCGAGTTAATCCGACAGCGCGTAAAAATTTTTACTTACTTTGACACCCCGTAATTCCTCTATGTGAGGGCTGCTTAAAAAACCAAAAAGTGATAATCTTTATTATTAGCTATGGCAAGTATGGCCAAGTTTCAATTTTATTAACCAAAGGAATACGATTTTTTCATATAAACTGTATCCTCTCTTTTCACCCCATGCGCGCACTCTTGCGGGCACTTTAATAGTAATCAAGCAATTTGTACCGTCAACTCAGGGGCTATGTGATTGGCTACGGTGTGTTTCTGATTGTAGCATGAAATGAATGTTTGTATATAAACCTTCGACACTTTTCAGACAGTCAGTTTTATTTATTTATTTTATTTTTAACTCAATTAAGTAGGTAGATCAAATTGTTTTTTTTTTTGGCAAAACTACACGAAAAACACATCGGTCTCTAATATCCAGTTCAAAACCTACAATCGCGCAGAATTATCCTCAAAATACGGCATATAGTCAGAATATCCGAAACAGAGCCGGGCAGCATCAACAAAGGCCGCTGTACCGGCTAATCAAGGTGACAACGTACAAATCAGAACCGTGCAATCACAGCGTTTTGGCCTCGCGTTCGTATGCAGAGACGAATGACACGGTGTCCATTCGGTATAGGATTCATAATCATTCGGGATTGTGATGTGAAATTTTGGATTTTGGCATTTGGGGCAATTGAAGCTTATTTTGTAGCTCTCTACTGTTGTTAGTGTTTGAGTCTCACTAGCACTAGTTATTATGTATCGATCGTTAAGTCTATTTTTGGCATAATAATTTCTACAGAGACTATTCAAAAAAGGTAACCCAAAAAAACCAGCAGAGAAAGTTACCTTAGCCCAGCATTGAAGAGCAGGTTTTTAAAAACTTACTTAGGTAGGTATATACTTTATTCTTATTCTTCAAAACAAATAGGTATCTTCTCGTGGTAATCGCAGAAGTCTCTGTATCTCTGGTTGTTGTTATCAATGTTTTTCTTATACGTTTCCATGCCTTACTGAGGTCATTCAACCTTTGATTATTTTGCTCGAATCTAACTATAGACCCTGTAAGGCTATGTTAAATGATAAATCATATTTAATTCAGTAAATTGCCTCAAAAACGCTTTTACACGTCAAAAAGTAATTATGTTTTAAAACTCTGTAACTTCGGTGTTTCTTATCCGACTACTCTGGGAAGAAAGACTGAATCGAACTTCCAGTCTCTTTTAAAGTCCAGACAAACTCAAACTCAAAGCAATTATTTCAATTAAACCATTTAGGTACAGGCACTTTTGAATTGTCAACGAGTCGGTCAGTTTGTCAGAAAGTTGAGGCTAATAAAATCTTTGTTAGGCCATATGAAGACCATGTAGATTAGTGTCTGAGATGATTCATATTTTGTAAAAAGTCAGAAATGTATCTAGTACAATCCACTAAGTTCAAAGACCACGGTAACATCGTTATTATAAATAAACTGTAACTGCCACTCAAGAGGAAACTGCTGTCCATTTCCAGGATCTCAATCAAAGAAATCAATGTTAGCGCGGGGAGCAATAAAAGAGTGTACTGTATTTTAGGTAATGGTTTATTGCCGTGATTATTAAAAAATGTAGAACTGCCCCGGACAAACAATTAAAGTTTAAATTAGAGAGGAGAATCGTCCGTCGGTGAAATCCGAGGCGCTTCCTCGGATTTCACCGACGGACGATTCTCTCAGTGATCGTCGGACCGAGCCGTGTCGCCGCCGCGCCGCGCCTCACCTCACCTTTCCGATGACCCGTTGGTCACGCAGCCTACCCAAGCACACCGTGCGCAAGGTGTCGGGTTCAATTCCCAACATAATCCCTCAGACATTTTCTTCATTAAAGTACTTTGCAAAGTCTGCCAATTAAGGGAAACGAAATGTCAAGGTGAAGGGCAATTAAACTTCTGATCATAATCTAATTGAATCTAGAGCTACGTCAACATAATCTAACTTGTGGGACGATGCCAGTCTTACATGGAGTGACGTCATGACTTGATACTCATGTTACTTGCTTGGTACTTATCCAGAACTACTAATTGCTCCGCAAACTTAATTGGTTTAGAAGTTGATGTTTGATTACTTAATTTGGTATTTGCGAAGAGAGCTATTCATAGTGGTAATGGGAATCCATATCCTTACATATTATAAAATAAAGTCCTCCGCCGCGTCTGTCTGTCGTCCTGTTCGCGATAAACTCAAAAACTACTGCACCGATTTTCATGCTGTTTTCACCAATGGATAGAGTGGTTCTCGAGGAAGGTTTTAGTATAATTTAATAACCGACATCCACGCAGGAAGCCGCGGGCATCAGCTAGTTAATATTATAAACTAGCTGTGACCGCGGCTTCGTTCACGTGACTGTAGATTCTATTGCAATGACATAACTAAACCCTATCTAACTTCTTGTAGGTATAGCATGATTATGTCAATTTCACAGATTAAAACCGTCATTTTGTTTTTAATCTCGTCTTATTAAATCTCATGATAAACTGATTTTATTGTATCATAAAAGTCTGAATGTCAGTCCGCCTGTGATACTTTTATCACAGGCGGACAGACATTCAGACTTTTGATTCGGATTTTGCTGTCAAATGAATATGACTTTTCATATTCATTTGACAGCAAAATCCGAAGCTTGAACGATTATTCCTACATAATTAATTGATTACAGCAACGCAACTCAACGTTACAGAGCTCACACCTGCAATAGTAACGTTGCATATTGATTCACTATTCCCTTTGAAGCACAAATTCGAGTAGAGAAATGTTACATTTATGCTTAATACTCCACCACCCATGAATCAAATTTCTCGAGCAATAATGCCGAGATCCGATGATCCGCGATTTTGCGGACGGACACGCACGGCAGACGACCACAGACCGCTACGCACCGCACACCGAGGAACTTCCGATGTCTGCGATACGGGCACGTACACCTTCCCGCGGTGCGTTGTGCGGTCTCGTCTGTCTCCGTCCGCAATATGGCGCACCGTCGGATCACGGCATTACAGAGCCACAATCGCGCTCTCACTGCATAATTATGAACACGTTTAAACTACGTTACAAGGAACGTGAGAATTTGACTCGTTACTCTGAACACAGCTTTAGAATAGTTCGGTTTAAATCACACACGAAGGCAGGAATCTTGTAGAAATCACTCGCGTTTTTGGAATTTATGGGACCGCGTGTAATAAGAATGTGATCTGGTAACTCGGAATTTGAATTCGGTTCTTTTGGTGAAATACCCTTTTCAAATATAAAATTCCGCCCTATTATTTCACGAAAAATATTTACTACTTAAGATTCGATGCATGATACTCCTACCTACCCCTACTCTTTTTTTTCAATTTCAAGAGTTGATTGAGATGTAGAATAGTCTTTTGTTTTTTGTACACAGTATTTATGTACTAAACAGTTTAATGGAAATGGGTTCCTTTAAAAAAATTACTATTAAAATGGCTTTAATTTCAACTCACTCTTATCTACCTCAAAACTCAAACTCAAAGCATTTATTGCAATTAAACCATTTACAGGCACTTTTGAATAGTCAAGGAGTCGGTCAGTCAGAAATATGAAGCTAGTTGCCCATTCCAAAGCGTAGTAGGTACCTATGGAGAAGAACGGGCAAGAAACTCCACGGACACTCTTTTAAATAAAAAAAAATGATACAAAAAATTGGTTACATCATTCATGTTGAAATTATACATGTGAGAACAATGTAGAAAGCACGTTAAAAGCGTCTGCAATTATAACATAAAAACAATTCAAAAATTTAAATAAGCCGTGGCAGCTAAGAGATGACCAGAACTTGACTAACAAACCCCCTCAGGCCTCATCACAGAAGACAAAGAAATCTGTGAACACTTCAACACCTACTTTGCCAGTATAGGTATTGTCCTCGCAGATAAAATAGCTCCGAAACACCACAATACTAACATTAACACTACTTCATTACACACCAATGCTCCGGGTCTCTCACAAATGTCACCAACAAACGTACGAGAAATCGTAAAAATTATTGATAGTCTAAAACCAAACACCAGCGCTGGCGTGGACGGCATCACCGTCAAAGCCATTAAACATATAAAATCACTAATACTGCCATATTTAGTGCAATGCATGAATAAATGTTTACTCGAAGGCTATTTTCCAGAAACACTTAAAATCGCAAAAGTTACTCCCATTTTTAAGTCAGGCTTGAAATCAGACCCGGGAAATTACAGACCCATTTCGGTATTGCCAGTGATGTCTAAAATACTGGAGAAATTAATTCATTCTAGACTTATGGACTATCTGAATTCTTTCGGTTTTCTTTTTGAACGGCAATATGGATTTAGACCTAAGTCCAACACTAGCTGCTGCGACTGATTTGGTCACGAAACTTAGGACTAAAATATATCAAAAGCAAATAGCTCTGGGAGTCTTTATAGATTTAAAAAAGGCTTTTGATACCGTAAGTCATAATGTACTCCTGCAAAAATTAGCGTCTATAAAAATAACAGGAAGCTTTTTTAGAATGTTCGAAACTTACCTAGAAAATCGTTTGCAAGTCGTTAAAATAGGAAACAACATCAGTAGCCCCAAGTTGATAAAATGTGGTGTGCCTCAAGGATCAATACTGGGTCCTCTTTTGTTCCTTATCTATATCAACAATGTACACGAATTAGGATTAAAAGGACATATAACACTCTATGCTGATGACACTTGTTTGTTTTACTTCGGTAACTCCATTGAAACAATTATACAAGACGCACAAGATGACCTAGTTATTTTGGAAAGGTGGTTCTTGGACAACCTATTAACAATTAATACATCCAAAACGAACTACATAATCTTCTCGGCCAAGAACAAAAAAAATCACAATCACAAGCCTCTGTCGATAAATGGATATGTCCTTAATAAGGTTAACACAGAAAAGTACTTGGGTCTTACACTTGACAGTCACTTGACGTGGCAACCACACATTAAAAGGATTTGTTCTAAGTTGTCAAGTCTTACGGGTGCGTTACGTGGAATAGCTAGATGTCTACCATCAAAAATTCGGTATACTGTGTACAATGCATTAGTAAAGCCACACATTGAATATCTAATTGAGGTCTGGGGATTGACAACAAAAACAAACATACACAAACTTTAAATAGCACAAAATAAAATTATTAAAGCCCTCTTTCAATATCCCTACTTAACATCCACAAATAAAATCTATAACGACACTAAGCTCTTTAATATCACCAATACTCATCAATATAATACCTGTATACTAATAAGAAAAATCCTAACAAAAGAAATACACTCAGAAATTACATATAAAAGGATTAATGAAGTGCAAACACGATCATCACGTCGGGCAAATGACCTAGTACTATTACACGGGCCTAGAACAAGTCACGGAAAGAAAAATATTAAATATGAGGGAGTGCAACTATACAATTCATTACCAAAAAACATTAAAGAATCTAAAGCGCTTTTATATTTAAAAAAAATGTTAAAGAAACACATCTTCGAAGGCTCCCAGATAAATAAATAAAATATAATATTATATTATCTGGTATTGTATGTATTGTGTAGTATGCACGGTGCTTTATAACAGTGCTGATAAGAATAGCGCGCTCGATGTGTACAACGATGCGCGCGTTCTGAGTTATTTACTACGATGTACCCACAAACCAGATTAAATCAAAACAATTTTTTTATTATGTACCTACAATGATGTTATTAATATAATATCATTGTGTACCTACTAGATATCTGCATGACGAGCGCTCTGGACTATTTTTAGTATTACCTACATGTAATTATTAAAACTTTGTTTCTCATTAAGTGATTATGTAAATCTTTGAGAAATAAATGATATTTTAAACCGAAACTTACGGCGCCCGTTCACGAACATGACGCATGGATCAGCACCATTCATTAAATATTGTAATAAAGGTTCTGTACACCTATTTAAAAAATCCTTAAACACACAAAACCAGTAAATTATACTTTAAAACTTTAAGACAGCTCACATACACACCGATACCAAAGTTCGAATATAAAGTTGTTCCTTAGCTTACCTGGCTTCATGCAAGCGAAACTTCGTTCCTTCAGAAAAATACGTTTTACTTATACATGTACGGACTAAGCGTAAGTTAAGTAATATTGGTCTGATATAGCGTACAAAGTTAAGTTCTAACAATAGGCTTGTACGTGTATGTTTTATTAAGTGTTGTACTTTTGCTACAGATCCTTAGCGAGATTGTTTCGCTTTTGTATCGTTAGTAAGGTGAAGTTTCCATCTAAGTTTTGATGGTAAGAAACTGAAGCCTAAGCTACATTTTCATAATGTTCGTTTAATTATTTTGAAATTGAAGTTTGGAGAGGATGTTTAACGAAAAATAAGTTTTAACCAAAAAGCCAAAAGAATATTTATGTAACTTCTATAAATTACTGTTGCAGTTTTACGAGATGCAGCTGCGTTAGTATTTTTGTTCCAAGTATTTCATACGAGTAATCTTATACAGATTCATAAGATATGAACCTTTTAACCTCTCTATTTTATTGGAGAGGCAGACAACTTGATATTTGCTGGAGTGGTAGAAATCTTGATATCTTACAAATATGTAACAGATTATGAAATAATAGTTTATACTGATTCAGCTGCATCTATAAGACTGGATGCCGGCCCTACTTATTTTAATCGACTTCTATCCGGATTCTGAGATATTATTAACTTGGTTTTAACTATTGGTTCGATATCACAAAACAATAGTATTTTGAACACTCGGTTTTAGTAAGAACTTCGATTAATTACATAACTTTGTCGAATCAATTAGCTATTGAGAGTTTATCCAAGACTCAGGCCGAGATCGAGGGCACAAACCCAGACTCCGAACTGCTACTAAGAAATGATTAATGGAAACACAAAATAACACTTTGCTCGACCTGGGAATTAAACTCAGGACCTCACACTAATAGCGCTTACAACTACTAGACCCACGAGGAGTTATACCTAAGTCAATCTGCCTAGCCTTTTCCCAACTATGTTGGGGTCGGCTCCCAGTCTAACCGGATGCAGCGGAATACCAGTATTCTACATGGAGCAACTGCCTACCTGACCTCCACAACCCAGTAACTGGGCAATACGATACCCCTTTGGTAAGACTGCGGTTGACAGACTTTCGGGCTTTTGACGACCCGTAACGACTGTCAAAGATCCACGAATGACAGCCGAGACCAATGGGTTATAACGTGCTTTCCGAGGCACGGAGGAGTCTCAGTATGTAAAGATGGTCACCCATCCACAGACCAAGTCCGGCAAGCGTAGCTTAACCTGATGGATCGACCCGTGCGGCTGTTATTACTTAGCCACGAGCTCCTAGGCGTTTATACCTAAGTAATTTATCAAAATCACCTTATAATCCAACATCTTGTCCCATTTCGGTTATAACGATCGGTTATAAAGAGGGTGTCCTCTTTACTAAGATCCAGTAACACCTCTAACAGTATCACGTGCCTTCAAATTCGTTACGTAAGTCTTAAGATTAATTAATTATGTAAATTGTTAGTCTGTTGTAATTAATTGAATCGCTCAAGTTATATCGCATTGTTTTCTGGTATTTATATGTCTGTCTGTTTGTCTCGTAAATAATATATTTATACGTAGGAGTGAGTTTTTATTATAAAAAAAAACCGTCTAAGCACGTTTTTTTTTTTTTGATGGGTGGAATTCATCCAATGACTTCTCCCGCTCTGGGCGGAGTGGAAGGGCGTGTCAGACTTTTACTGACTAAAACCCACCTGTTCCTTCAGTTGCCTGTTGCCAAGGTTCCGGTATCCCTTTCGGACTATATCCCTTTTGGACTATATCCCTTTCGGACGCATACGCATAGTACCTACGTGTCGGACCAAGCATAATGAAGGGTCCTCCTAGTTGGGATGAATTTATTCTAAGAACAAACTTAACATTGTTGGTGAAAAACATGTTCTCCATACATTCCAACTACTACCTATTACTTTTTGTTTGCACTATTTGCAAATAAATATTTTTTAGAGTTTATAAAAAAAATAAGTCGTCATCGCTATTGATTTCTTACTAAGTTACTTTGATGAGCTCGTGGCTAAGTTATAACAGCCGCACGGGTCGATCCATCAGGTAAAGCTACGCTCAACGGGGTGGTCCGTGGATGGGTGACCATCTTTACATACCGAGACTCCTCCGTGCTTCGGAAAGCACGTTAAGCCGTTGGTTCCGGCTGTCATTTGTGGATCTTTAACAGTCGCTACGGGTCATCAGAAGCCTGAAAGTCCGACAGCCAGTCTTACCAAGAGGTATCGTATTACCCAGTTACTGGGTTGTGGAGGTCAGATAGGCAGTCGCTCCATGCAAAATACTGGTATTCAGCTGCATCCGGTTAGACTGGAAGGCGACCCCAACATAGTTGGGAAAAGGCTAGGCAGATGATGATGCATCGCTATTGATTTCTTACTTAGTTACTTTGAGACTCAATTCAAAGTCACGCGGCATTCTTTATTACTCCAAGTTGTCGCTACTACTTAATTACTTTCTGTCCGATTGCAGTTTCTATCCGTTCACTTTTGCAGACCTTAGTGGTGCAATGCTCCTTGCGGGAATTGGATTTTCTTTTTTTTTTTCTTCTATATTGGTTACTGGATACTCGAGCTACGGGTTTATTTGAGCTCCGAACAGTTATTTTGTAAGCTTTGGAAAACAACATTGACTGATCTGTTGACTTATACGGCGGTTACGGTTGTAATATACCTACTTACATAAGTATTTCTCAAAAGACAATTCCTATGAAATATACAGAGGTACTACTTTTACGAGGCCTAATTCCTAACATAAACCCTTTAATACAGCCTCAGTGGGAATCAAAGCCTGCGTAGCGTATAAGTTGATTAGTACAATTTTATCAACTTTTTATCGCTCCCCTGAAACATTCAAAAGGAAAATAAAAGGATGTAAAAAAAGGTGGCCATCTTGAATTTGTGTTTCTAGAATAATTTAAACAGAGAATCCTACTAATATTATAAATGTGAAAGTTTGTGTGTTTATGTGTTTGGATGTTTGTTACTCAATCACGCAAAAAAGGCAGAATGGATTTGGATGAAATTTGGCAAACAGATCGTTTATAACTTGATACAAAGGATACTTTTTATCGCGATATTCCCACGGGATCAAGACTTATGCAGGTGAAACCGCGGGGCGCAGCTAGTCAAAAATAAAGATCTTATTGTTCATGCTCGTTGTAGAATGAATGTTTAGGAACCATTTTGCAAGTTAAAAACCTGGCTACCGATATTGCTTGATCAACTTTATAATATTAGTGTAGACAACAAAATACTACTACTGATTCAAAGCCCACACTTGTAATCTTGAAAACTGAATTTAATGTCTCAAAAGTGGAAAATAGATAATAAAACATAATTTTTATGCTATCTCTCTTCTGTAAATATTTCCACGCTCATATTTTTGCTCTCATACACCTACATAATTCTATTACTTTCGTTCTAAGTTTCTTACAATGTGCTCCATTCCTATTTCAATTGTCATCAACATTTTGAAATTGAATCAAGGTTGCCAACATAACCCACCTTAATTCCGTCAAGTTGGTGGCTATTTTTAGCACTGGCAGCACCGAATGGGTTTGGCTTCGTGCCATCTATTTGAGGCTGGCCTTAATAGACTAAAGCTCGCGAATTAAATATAAATCCAAAGGAAAACTATTAAGTTCGATAATAACCCTTGAAACTGTTATAAAAAGTTTTATAGTCGTCACAGACAAATAGTTACTAAACCAAAAACAATTCCTTTTTTTTTCCTTTTGCTTATAACTTTGTTTATACACACACTGAATTTAGTGTCTCAATCTATACATTTATTTTTAATTAAACTCACTTTTCGTGTCTGTCTATGTGTTTTCAACACAAAGACTTTTTTTTTTTTTTGTTTTTTTTTTATAGAATTTATTCATGTGTATAATACATTCATATTAAACTTACACTAAGAAATATCCATGTTTTGTCAAGTCGTGAAAACTGCGCGAAGCAGGGGTGAGCCGCTAGTTCGGTAAAATTATATTTAAAAGTTCAGGTAGGTCTTTTTATTAAGTAGTTCTGCTAAAACGAAGTATAAAACTGTCGAGTAGTGTCGACTCGAGTGGTCCTTATGTAAGAGAGTCCGGTACGCTCCGCTACAAACCTTCCTGAATAGCTAATATTTCACCACAGTATGAACTATTTATCGTACAACTCATTCCGATCCTAGAAGATAAATTAATGTTAGAGCTTCTTGTTGCTATATTTATTATCATACGAAATTAAAGACCTATGTAATTTAATGGTCAGATAATTGAGAATAGTCATGTTTATCTACATACAATAGTACATTACTGTCGCGGCCTGCAACTAGGCCATTGATGATGGACGATCGCGACACATACGTGAGTCAAAGCCTGGCCGCGGCCAAGGCATTTTTGCTTTTGTGTATGAGTAAATTAGTTATAAATTCCAGATTCAATGACGAACAACGTTAATTTTTCACGCTTGAAATGTTTATTTGTTTCTTCTTTACTTTAAACAGCTCAGCCGCATAGTCACTTGTTTTTGACCGGTACAGCTATTTCGATTTATCTCGAAGAAGGTTGTCAAAATAATGCTCGAATTTCCGAACTCGTTTGAGAAAAATAAATTATATTGGTAGCCCCGAGTTAAGGAAGTAACCATTTTGAAATGTAAGTTTGTTTTACCCGTTATTTCAATCCCAATTTATTTATCAACTTGTTCAAATTCTGTTACGTAATTATGATGCCGTGAAACAAGGATTTTCCGCCTTTTGACACTTAAGAGCAAGGAGGGAATTGTTTTATTTAATCTGTATAACCCGAATGTAAAGTAAAATTAACATACATAATATACAACCTTTAACTATACAACGTGTAATGGAAAGGGTAGGTATATCTATCCAAAAGGGGTGAAGATTACATCAGGTAAAGAATCTTAGCAATGTTTTAGCTCAAAATAAATTACTCCAAGAATTCATACCTTTTTGGTTTTGTAAGTTTATTGAATTCAAATCATAACAAACGTGTCAACGCACTACGAAGGTCATTGTCTTTGGCAGAGGTACCTAATAATATATAGATATCTTTTTAAACAATTATTTTTGTGAATAAACACTTTTTAATTTAAAAACATCACGTTACTTGCGTATTGATTAAATTAAAATCGACGGGATCAAATGAGCCGACAATGCGGAGAAGCGCGAGCAAATTTCAGTACATGGAACCGCTTGGTTCCATGTACTGAAATTTCTCATATAAATGTTCATAACATGTCGATTTAGGATGTAAAAACCCTTGCCGTATAGTTTGTTATCATCCATAGAAGCCGCGCTTGATATGTATATTAAAGTTTCATTTAAAAATGCGACAGTAAGTTTGTATGTTACGCTTTCACGCTAAAACGGCTGAACGGATTTGGATGAAATTTGGCACACAGATAGACAATAACCTGGGTAAGGACATAGGCTAATTTTCATCCTTGATCGCAGATGAACTCGCAGGCAATAGCTAGTTATTTTGCAAGTTCCTTGTAGGTAATTAAGTAACGGTACGGTCACTTTAAATCGAATCAATTCTTTTTACAAAAAAAAAGATACTGAAGCCGCTTCGCTTTGCTCACATCACTTTAAAGACCGAATTTTCTGAGATAGACGAGGGTTTAACTTAATTATTCCGAAATTCTTTCTGAGAAAAGAAATAACGGAGAATTTATTTGATCTAAACCTAGACCTCAATTGCCGATTTTCAACCAACAATTGGCTTTAATACGTGTTTCAAGAAAATGTCTTAGAATAACAGTAGATTTTTATGATAAAAGGCATTAAAAAGTTAGGATAGTCAAGCGCCTGTGCAATATTGTAATTATTTCAAACTACAATATTTTTAAAAGGCAAAATATAGGGCAGTCGTCACTCATTTTTAGTTTTACACGAGAGTTTTTTAAAAGGCCGGTTGCCAGACCAATTAAAATGTTATTTCATTCATGCATGGTTCGGCAGAAATTATATAACTTTAAGCTAATTTTTTTGTGTTTAAATAAAACAAAGGTCTTTGACAAAAGTAGGCAATTGAAAGATAAAACGACTGTAGTTAGCTCAAGGCTGATTTTAATTTATTTTTATTTTGGGTCTGTCGCTAAGAGCATAGAGAGAATATAAGAAAATTACAAATGAATCCACAAATTAATAGTTCCTACCCGTTTCTACAGAATCCTGGGTGTGTGTACAGACACAAATTACACATTCACTTAAACATACACGAAAAATATACAAATATTTGTACGGAGTGGGAATAGAATTGAAAGAAATTAAGAAAATATACGTTTATTTAGCACAGACTAAAAGGCACACAAAATAATTTGCCAAATCCTACTAATGTTATAAAAGCGAAAGTTTGTGAGGATGTATGGATGGATGGATGTTTGTTACTCTTTCACGCAAAAACTAGAAAACAAATTTGTATGAAATTTGGCACACAGATAGTTTATAACCTGGATTAACACACAGGATACTTTTTATCCCGATATTCCCACGGGATCAGGACTTATGGGGGTGAAACCGCGGGGCGCTGCTAGTAAAAAATAAACGATTGAATTCAAACCAAACTCACATTCACTGGGGGTCAATTAGCTTGAGGATAGTCAGTATTCGGCAAGCTAGGTCATGTATCTGGTGGGCAATTTCCCGACGATAGATGTCAGGAAGTTATATATATGCTGATCGCGCGGTAAACCCTGCTTGCGGGTTGCAGGATTTCACGTGCGTGTGAAGGCTCTTACATACTGGGGCGATTTGTCGCGCGACGCGACTTTTAACAAAACAATTTCTGAGAAAACTTCACGACAAATCGCCCCAGTATGTAAGAGCCTTGATGCGTAGTTCTCATGTGGCGATGTAGATGCCGCCACAAACTCATTTTACCAAGAAACATTAAAAACGCAGCACTTCGCCACTTCATTCAAGAAAATATCTTAAGTGATCGATCGTAATCAGCGGCTTTTACAGTTTCACCGTCAATGTGAGTGCGAAGGCCAAAAAATAAAAGGGCGGTAGGAATTCGCTGATCGAACGATTGGCGATCGCTCAATGAAGTTCTTAGCTAA
Source organism: Lithophane semibrunnea (assembly GCA_947363905.1). Classification (NCBI taxonomy): domain Eukaryota; kingdom Metazoa; phylum Arthropoda; class Insecta; order Lepidoptera; family Noctuidae; genus Lithophane; species Lithophane semibrunnea. Next base: position 13,827,249 of record OX376199.1, read on the forward strand.
TAAAAAAGGTCTATAACTAAATCAACAGAGGCCATCGATCATTGGCGAAGTTCAAGAAACTTGCTTTTCGTCTGTCGTTTGTTTTCAATTAAGTGAGACCGATATCGGGACACCTTTTGTAATTGATGATTCTATCTTGAGATGAATTAGTTTTCTTTGTCTTTATAGTATAGTTGGGGTTTATGTGTGAACTTTCCTTTTTTTTAGAATGCTAGGATCAGTAAAATCAATACCTAACAACTACATAATCAAATGTATGGCATATCGCTAATCCTTTTCCAATTAACGCAATTTTTACTTAAATAAATATCAACTTTGTACCGATGTCAATTAAGTTGATTTCAGAATGACTAAATCTATTGAAAGAGTCTTGAAATTTTTTGAAGTTGTAGCGCAAACTGAACTTTATGTGTGGGTTTTAGAGTATTTTTTTCCAAAAACACATACTTAGAAATAAAATTGCAAACGAAGGATAGATGCGTAGCAATATCGGCTATGATAGACCATTTTCGTAGCACTTATCGGCTACGAAGCGTAGTTCCGTAGCAGCAATATGATTGCGTTAGCTACGCTGTAGAAACATTAAGAGGAAATAGAATCGGGCTTTTTCTCCATACAAAAAGTCATAATTCGAGGTTCGGCTCTCGTTTATTTCCTCCTCCAATATAGGACCAATTTTAAAGATATTTTATAAATTGAATAAGAAAGATATTTACTATGCCCCTATGTTTTCCGTGTTGATGATACATTGTCTGTAGAAGCACTAGAACCCTCAAAATTGCCTGTTTAGACCGCTATCATCTGAGGCCTATTGTACAAATTTGACAACTATAAATGAAAAAAGAAAAACATAGGCACAGTAAATATCCTTCTTATTCAATTTATAAAATATCTTTCAAATAGACGAGAGCCGAACCTCGAATTTTGACTTTTTGTATGGATAAAAAGACCGACCTTATTTCCTCTATAATTCTTGTTGTTTTTCGTGTCACAAATACCAATGAATAGAGATAGATCCATCTAATTATCAATTTTAAACAAACGTTTGCAAGTCCAATATCATCTACCAATTTGCATCGTTTTACAATGAAAATGCAACATGAATATTCACCCAAGTTTATCCCAAAATATAAAACCAATGAAACTCACCCCTTTAGCTATTTCCCCTTAAGGTAAATGTTTATTTTTTCCCCATTCACAGATCCACATGGCCATGCTCGGCTATTTTTACCGGCCGTTAATTTGTCGGCCTATTTTTATTAACTGCGGGTAGCGTGTGATTCTGTATAAGAGACTTTTTACGAAATTCGACCGTATTGGGCTTGATTAAATATATAATTAGATTTTCGGGCTCTTTTTCACTCGACCTTCGGGCTTCTGAAGCAGCGCTCTTCAGTTAATATTGTGTTTTACTCGATATTTATTGAATAGAATATAATAGAATAGAATAATATTTTTATTTTACTTGTGCTTTGTAAGAATTAATTAAATTGTGTTTGTAAATAAAGCAGTCTCTTCAACTGTTTTCGACTCTATATTGAATTAAAAAAATTAAATATGTAATGTAAAACGTATTGGAACTGAAATTAAGTATTAAAAGCAATTATAAAAGTTGCACCATCGTTACACTCAACCTGCCTTGCCTTTTCCCAACTATGTTGCAGTCGGCTTCCAGTCTAACCGAATGCAGCTAAATACCAGTATTTTAGATGGAGCCATCTGACCTTCACAACGGGTAACACGATACCCCTTGGTAACACTGGCTGTGAGACTTTTGGGCTTCTGACTACCGGTAACGAATGTCAAAGATCTACAAATGACAGACGGGACTAATGGCTTAAAGTGCTTTCCGAGGTACGGCGACCCTAATAACTCCTATAATAATTGAAACAATATAAAACTTATAAAACATTCTTTCGCAAAGAAGGAATATTGTCACATTCAGTCGTCCACGTTTCGCTCATATTTCATAATTACGGTCCCCGACTCATTAAATTCAGGACATAACGCTGAAATTGATTATGGACATGGCCATTCTTTCATTATTTAACTATTAAAAGTTGAAGTATGGCTTTATGATAGAGAATTATATTTTTAGTTATTTTACAGACACCGAGTGGCTTTAAAAAATAGTTTCTTGTCCATTTATTGACATACCTAAACAGAATAACAAACAAAAGAAATATATCAGTCCGTTTTTGTGCATGCCGGTTTCCTCACGATGTTTTCCTTCACCGTTTGAAGCAAGTGATAATTATACAAAGTCAAAGTCAAATAATTTATTTCAAGTAGGCACATTAAAGGCACTTTTGAACGTCAAATACATAGAAATAGAACTGATTCTAGTTGCCCCTTCTCAAAGGTAGTTTTCGTATGGAGAAGAATGGGCAAGACACTCCACCGTTACTCTTTAAAAAAAAATGTTTTACAATATTTGGTGTAAATCAATTATAATTATAATTACATGTGAAGACGATGCACCGAGAATACAATTACAATAGGTAAAATGAATTGAAAATGAAGCAATGACAAATAAATAAATATTTATTGATTTTTATTATGTTCTCAAATCATTATTAAAAGAATATATTTTTAACGCCCTATGAGCCCTACTTTCTATAATACTTTTTATTTCGTTTTGTATATAATAAATAAATTAAGTATGTGATAGATACATGGTGCTCATATGTACAAACATTAAAGTATACGATATCACAATATTCCTACAAACTTGCAAGTAATACTAATAGGACAGTGTGTGAGTTTAATTATCATAAAATGTACAAAAAAATCGATGATATACAAATAATAAATATACAATCTTTGAAAGCCTTGGGTTCAAACTGGACAGCTATGACTTGGCATTCTGACGGTCACATTACTGGGCTATCACTGCTCAGTTTATTATCCGACTTCTTCAAAAAGGAAAAAACGAAAATTGTAAAGCAAAGACACCGACTTCCGAAATTAAAATTATTTTTCACTTTTTTAGTGTTGTTTTTGGAAGTCGGTTGTTTTTTTTTGTAAAAAGTTTTTATTTAAATAATTTGTCTATTAAATTATCTTACTTTCTTGCCAGCATGTCATATGTTTACCCTGGCAGTTATGCAGTATTATAAATAATGTGCACAAATATTCGACTATTCTGCCTAATCTTACATTAAGCCTTCTAGAATTTACTCAAACTATGTACAGTAAAAGTTTCATACGATTATGAACCTAAACCATGTTCATGCATTCGATATGAATATAAACATTAATTTTATATAAGTAAGGTTTATTTTCGTATGAAACGCTTACTGTAGTTAGCTTGAGTGTAGTCTAATTTCGCTCTATAGATCTTAGCCTTAGTCCTCGCATATAACTCATTGCATTAATTTCTAGACGATGTCTTATCAGTGCATTATGTTCATAAGTATTCATACCTCTAACACGTAGACTTACCTATAATGCTTACCTGTTTTAACAACATCCAAAAATAGGCGAGCAAACGAAGCGAATGATTTCTTCGACATCGCAAACACTTAGCCACGGATCAAGTTACCATAAAGTTGCTTATCGTTTCGCCTTGAACAAACAGACGTTATATAGTCTACATGTATGTTTACAGGAGAGTCCAATCGATTTCTATTTGTGCTATGTATGTACAGTGAACTGAGGGCTTAAAACGGTCACTTTAGCAGAATCATAATATGAAAATATTATGTATCACCGTAAAATGTCACAAACTGACAATTCATAATGATCTGCGTGCGATTCATAAATGACGAAATAATTCATCTGTTTGACAGTTTTCTATGGAGATTCGTAAAATGGTCCACAAATTATGAATTGCTTTCATGTCATATTAGAGGAATTGCTAATGTGGCCGGCTTAGGCCCCCAGAAGTGTCAAGTTAAATACAGATCGGTAAGTGCAAAAACTTTTTAAACCATATCCTAATACTAACTAAATAAATGCGAAAGTGAGTTTTTTTGTTTGTTACTCTTTCACGCTAAAACGGCTGAACGGATTTGGATTAAATTTGGCACATGGGTAGAACATGACCTGGAGAAAGACGTAGGATAACTTTTATCTCGATATTTCCCGGGATTGAGACCTATGTGGGTGAAACCCCAGAGCGCAGCTAGTTTCTTATAAAAAAACTAAAAGGTATACCTACTTATCTAGTATTACAATTTAATATGCAATAGATGTTTTTATCGTTGAAATAACTCTAAAATAACGGTGTATTTTTTTACTATTTATAAATAACTAGCTGTGCCTCGCGGTTTCACCCGCGTAAGTCTCAATCCCGTGGGAATATCGGGATAAAAAGTATCCTATGTGTTAATCCAGGTTATAAACTATCTGTTTGCCAAATTACATCCAAATCCATTCAAACACACAAACACACAAACTTTCACATTTATAATATTAGTAGGATAATAATAAAAATCTTTATTGGAGACCACATGATACATAAAAAACATAATTCCAAAATAAAAAATTAAACAAAAAAAATGCAAAGAATGGCACAACAGACATACATACCTAGATAAACTGAATAACACCTTGCTCATTAGCCCTACTCAACCACCCTTCGCCCGCATCGATAAACATCACCGACACTGAAGCGCGCCCTCATGTAACACATTATCCTTTAACCAAAAAGGCCTCCACTTTTCGCTGACGGCGAACTTCGGAGGCCTCAATCAAAAAGGCCATACAAACGAAGACCAATCAGTGCAAAGCACGTGGCCCTCTCACGCGTTAAATTGCTTGTCTTATTTAACGATTCTACCTTTTATTGCCCTGATTGTAAACGTAATTGTCTTTCAAGATTTCTGCCCCTATTTCAGTGCCCCCTATTGGGGTTGGGACGTATTTTCGGAAGCAATAAAAGTGTGAAGAACAGTAACAGTTTATTTTCTGTTTGCGAAACCGTAGTTGGTCACGCTATGTGGGAGAGCAAAACTTATAACTAGCTTGCACGTGTTTTTATAGGTGACAATCACGAGTCACGTTTTAATAAAACTACTAACTCAATATTTCAATCAAGGGTTTCTTATTTCGCAAGATTATTATACACAAGTACTTTAACGGTGAGAGTGTTAAATTTCAGTCTACTACTCATCCTAACTATTATAGTATCTGTATTTTCGGGAAATAAAGATATTTATTTATTTATATTTATTTATTTAACTTTAATTAATATTATAAATGCGTAAGTTAGTTTGTTTCTTTTTTACGCTTTCACAGCCCCTGTACCTGGAAAACTGAAGGACATAGGCTACTTTTCATCCTGGATCGCAGACGAAGTCGCGGGCTGCAGCTAGTTTGTAATAAACCTTATTAAGGAAAATAATAAGAAGAGTCCACTAATTTATTTTCTTCTTTCCGAACTTCGTTTGACCTGTCGTAGCCCTTTATAGAGCAGAAACGAAATTTGTATAGCGCCTGTAACGTGATATAGCCTATAACCGGCTAGTATAACTTAAAGTTAGATTTTTTATTGATAAAATCGACCTTAAGAGGAAATAGGAAATGTTTTTCTTTTTCATTTATAGTTATCAAAATTTGTACAATAGGCTTCTGAAGACAGCGGTCGAATCAGGCAATTTTGAGCATTTTCTGAGGGTTCTAGTGCTTCTACAGATAATGTATCATCAAAACGAAAAACAAAAGGGCACAGTAAATATCTTTCTTATTAAATTTATAAAATATCTTTCAAATTGATCCAATATTGGAGGAGGAAATAGACGAGCGAACCTCGAATTATGACTTTTTATATGGAGAAAAAGACCGCCTCTTAAAGTTAGAATCTTTTTTTGCGCCGCGTAAACTAATAGAGTTATATGAAAACAATGTAGTATTATGGAATTAATACATTGTTTACCTGGATACACATTGGGTATTTTGAATCCTGTTTGAATGTCAGAAAATATTCCACAGGAACGTACTACACGTTCGATATTTTCTGACATCCACGCGAATGAAGCCGCGAGAAAAAACGAGTTAACAATAAAATCTGAAAGCCCTGATTAATATATTATAATGACCTACTTCGTACGTACATAGGAAGTAAGCTCTTCAAGTTAATATAATCTTTCACCAAGATCAGAATGAAATTACGATTTCGCCACAGAATTCTTTGACCAACAACACCAAAGTTAAGCAAGTTTTTCGATGTTTCTTCTGTTGCCTAGGTTACAACTTGAGATATACAAGCGAGTACTTAAGGAGTAGTTTCGAGTTGTTTGTTTGAGATGAGTTAGCGCCTCTTCGTGAGGGCATCTCAAATCAAAATGAGTGTTTGAATAGATTTTGTAGGAGAAATATGAACAGTCATCAAAATGTATTGTTAAGAACAAATACGAAATCCCAAATATTTGGATAATTCATTGTGATCGCAAGCCAGCAATTTAAGGCTCTTACATACTGGCGCGAAACGTCACGCGATGCTAAGCCGCCTCATTGTTCGCCGTGAAGTTTTCTCAGAAATTGTTTTGTTAAAATTCGCGTCGCGGGACGAATCGCGCCAGTATGTACGAGCCTTAAGCCTCAGTCGGCATGATTTCAACCCAATTTGCACAAAAACTTAATGCATTAAACACCTAAACCATCCTCATGAATCACTCCGTCCATTGGTTAAAACCGTATGAAAGCCCGTTCGGTAGTTTTTGAGTTTATCGCGTTCAAATAGACAGACAGACGCGGCGGGGGGGACTTTGTTTTATAATATGTAGTGATAGTGACAATAGGTTTAACTTTGTGTTACTTATTAATATTAATTATAGTTCATTTAAATACAAAAATAACTATAGTCGTTGGCTTTCATCTTTTATTCACCTTTAAAACGATGGCTATAATTATGTAAATTGGATTTCGATTTAAAATTTAAACTAAATGTGTCCAAATTACAGACATGAACTCTTGAATAAACAATTTTATAATTAAAAATATCCGTAATAATAGAAAGTAGGTACACATAACATCACGCTTGTATTCCCCGAAGGGTTTGGCAGAGGTGTACCTGTAGTACACCCATATTTCGTCAGTTATGTTTAAGTCCCATGTAATAGGGGGCCAGCCTATTGCCAGCAACAGGGCAAAAATCCAGACTCCGGGCTGGTACTGAGAACTTCCAGATGGAAAACCCAATAACACTGTGCCCGACGCGGGAACCCAGGACCTCATCCTCAGCAGTAGCGTTTGCGACCACTAGACCAACGAGGCAGTCGATGATTAGGTAGTAGTTATTTAACAATATTTTTACCTTTCCAATTTTGGAGCGAGGAGCGAGGAGCTCGTGTCTAAGTAATAACAGCCTCACGGGTCGATCCATCAGGTTAAGCTACGCTGGCCGGGGTTGGTCCGTGGATGGGAGACCATCTTCACAAACCGAGACCCTCACGCACTCACGTTAAGCCGTTGGTCCCGGCTGCCATTCGTAGATCTTTGACAGTCGTTACGGGTCGTCAGAAGCCCGAGAGTCTCGATAACCAGACTTACAGTTCGATTGAAACTTAATGGCGGCTCGGAATTTAGCTTTTCCCTGCGCAGTACCACACCCCTCACACCCGCTGACACACGAAATTGTTACTGCGCAGCGACTCGCCTCATGTTCCGAGCCGCCATTAAGTTTCAATCGAATTGTACCAAGGGGTATCGTATTACCCAGTTACTGGGTTGTGGAGGTCAGATAGGCAGTCGCTCCATGTAAAATACTGGTATACAGCAGCATCCGGTAACACTAGAAGCCGACCCCAATATACTTAGTTGGGAAAAGGCTAGGTAGATTGATTATTTCCCTTTCCAACTTTATCATTTATTCAAGGCTTAAAGTGACCTCTTTCACCTTTATAATAAAAAAGGTTGTGGTGAACTAAACAAAGGATTTAATATTATTTTCTAGGAATATTTAAAGTCTTAAATACTTTGGGCTAATTTTAATAGGTTCAACATTTAGTTTCGTTTTAATTTTGCGACTGTTATTTAATTTTCATTGTGTTTGAAGCTTCAAATATTTTCTAAACAAGTATTATTACATTTTTTACCCGCTTATTCAACATAAAGTTTTATTTACAACAACTGTAATCTGTTTTAATAAGACTTATAGTTCTTTACCTATTATGTCTATACTATTAAATATAATAAAGCTCAAGAGTTTTTTTTATTTTGTTTGAATCTCTGGAACTGCCAATCGATTTAAAAAATTCTTTTTGCATTTGATAGCCCAATTTTTGAGGAAGGTCATATTATTCAATCAATCAATCTCCCTAACCTTTTCCCAACTATGTTAGGGTCGGCTCCAATCTAACCGGATGCAGCTGAATACCAGTATTTTACATGGAGCGACTGCCTATCTGACCTGCTCAACCCAGTAAATGGGTAATACGATACCCCTTGGTAAGACTGGTTGTCAGACTTTCAGGCTTCTGACGACCCGTAACGACTGTCAAACGCTTAACGTGCTTTCCGAGGCACGGAGGAGTCTCGATATGTAAAGATGGTCACCCATCCACAGACCAACCCCGGCAAGCGTAGCTTAACCTGACGGATCGACCCGAGCGCTTGTTATTACTTAGCCACGAGCTCCTCTTAGTTATAATTACATAACATTAATAGTATCGTATTATACACATAATCCTTTCGGAATAAATTCTCTAAACGATGGTGAAAACCTCATCAAAATGTATTGTGTGATTTAGAAAAACAACGCGGACCTACAGACAAACTCAAAAAGCGACTTTAACTTATAATTATGTGTAGATGTATAGATATAGATTTAGACAACTCCTATCTATATAAAAATGATTATTAACTTTACAATTTACGCTAAAAAATTACCATCCCTCATCAATTTCAAAATATTTCTGATACAGATGATAGGTACATTATTAACGGTAAACAATTAAAATACAATATCATTTTTAGACAAAGGAGTATCGTCAGCCATTGCCCAAACCCCTCGACCGCTAATCAATCACGATACCTTTTGACATTCTATGCACGGAACGAATATTTTCATTTAACTGGTAAAGCCAGTAACAGTGGTTTAGCAAAATAATCCTATGGCTGTTTATTATTTAGGAAATGCTATCAAAATCGGATTGGTTTAAATGTAACCGAAATATGACTTTCATTGGAGCAATTATTGATACCTGATATACAGGTTTATTCTTATCAATCTGCCTAACCTTTACCCAACTATGTTGGAGTCAGCTTCCAGTCTAACCGGATTTAGTTGAATACCGGTATTTTAAATGGAGCGACTGCCTATCTGACCTCAACAACCCAGTAACTGGGTAATACTAAGACTGGTTGTCAGACTTTAGGGCTTTTGACGATCCTTAACGATCCATTCCATCTCAATCCTATACAACCTCCTAGCGAATAATGTAATCCTTCCTTTTTTCTTCATTAAATGTCAATGTTCGCTTAAATCTTTCTTTTTTCTCTTAGTCATGGTATATAAAGTGATATCGAGGGCCATGAATCACTCGCCTCGCTCAGGATTCTAACACACGTAGCGAGTGATTCAACGCTACGCTCGTGATTCAATCATCATGAATCACCCTACGGTCGGTATATTTAAATACCTTATTATTAAATACCTTTAATAACATGCTCTCCATTTTGTAATTCTACTATTCTCTTTTCACAAATACGTGATAATTGTATGCTACCAAGTGGGTTTCGCTCGTAATTGGCATACTCTTGTGCTACTTTTCGAAGAATTAATGCTACTTATTCATTCCCATGCATATGCATTTCATTTGGTATTTTGCACTTCAGTAATAGTTGAAGAGTTATTCAGCTCCGTAAAAGAGTTCTTCAGTTTCCTCATGCTTTTCAACGTTTTCTTTACGTTCAGCAAAACCCCAGCAGTCTTCTTAGTATTGGAAGTGTTTACTATCTGATGGCTAGCCGGTGGCCTGTTTGCCAACTTATAACACTAGCTTCCGCCCGCGGCTTCGCCCGCGTGGTATGTCGATAAAAAGTACCCTATGTCCTGCTCCAGGATGCCATCTATCTCCTTGCCAAACTTTGTCGAAATCCGTTCAGTGGTTTAGGCGTGAAAAGGTAACATACAGAAAGACAGACTTGTAGAGAGAGAATTTATAATATTAGTATGGAAGTATGGATACAAACAAATCATTAAAAGACTATTTGCGAACTGCTGAGGGCAAATCCTTGTCACGCAAGTAAAATTAAGCTCTATATACATGTTGGGCGAATCTCATTGTCAATGTAACGCAATTGGGGTGCTGTTCAAATGAAGCTATCATACACTCTACACTCTCATTCGGTTCACCGCGTATAAACACGGCTTAATTGAAACTCCCTATTTTAGGTTTCACACAGACTGTCTGTGAATTGGAATACCTACTGTTGCTTTGATGTAACTTCCGTATTTGTGTGTGGATTTGATAGACTCATTGGAGATAGTATGGTGGTGATTTTGTGTAGAAAATCTATTAGAATACTAAATACACCTTCCGTTGTATATGTTTTGTAGATAATTTTTTTACCTATGCTGTCCCACATCAGGACAATCCTCCTCCAAGTCTTTGCAGGATTTCAGTACGAGATAAAAAAAGTGCAAAACCATCATCAGCCTATAATGTTCCCACTGCCGGGACACAGGCCTATCTGTGAGAGGGAGTGGGCCGTAATCCACCACGCGGGCCCAGTGCGGGTTGGTAGATTTCCCATGTCTTCGATTTTTTTGTTCTAGGACATGCCGGTTTCCTCACGATGTTTCCCTTCACCATTTTGAGAGTGGTGATGAAATAATTTACACAAAGTAAAGCGTAAGTCGCGCCCGGTACCACTGGGAAAAAAGTGATCTCAAAACAAAAATTGAATTGTAATTCGCGGGTGTCCAAACGAGATAGACATACCGGATAGTATGAATTAACAATGACTTACGTTAAGTCATTGTTAATCAATACTATCCGTTATGTACCTATGTATAGTTTTTGCGAAAGAATAGGTGATTAAAATAAGATTTTACATTCATAAATTACAATAACGTATGAAAGTGATTTAATTTAAGCGCCTTATTTAAGGTTACACACTGATTGTCGGTGAATACTGTTTATTTGACATAGGTAGGTACGTATTCGTTAACATACGCGACGTTTGTGAAAAGCGGTATGATTTGATGAATGATAACCATATAACATGGAAAATGGAAATGTCATTACCTTTTTGAACGACATTTTGCGGGCAGAAACGTCTATTGATATATTTTTATGAGTATGTAGGTATATTTCTATGTTTATGTATTTATTTTAGACTTCAAGCTATGCAGAGGCGGACTTAATTTATCTGCCTAGCCTTTTCCCAAGTATGTTGGGGTTCCGTTTCCAGTCTAACCGGATGCAGCTGAATACCAGTATTTTACATGGAGCGACTGCCTATCGGACCGCCACAACCCATTGACTGGGTAGTACGATAACTCTTGGTAAGACTGGTGGTCAGACTTTCGGGCTTCTGACGACCCGTAACGACTGTCAAAGATCCACGAATGATAGCCGGGACCAACGGCTTAACGTGCTTTCCGAGACACGGAGGAGTCTCGGTATTTAAAGATGGTCACCCATCCACGGACCAACCCCAGAAAGCGTAGCTTAACCTCATGGATCGACCCGTGCGGCTGTTATTACTTAGCCACGAGCTCCAAAGGTGGCCTTAATGCCGTAGGCATATTCTACCAAATGAAGTACCGAAGTATGTATTTTTTGGCGTTATACCTAATTTTCATTTTCTTTGATAATACTTTAATTATGGTTTTACTAGAGGATTTCTATTCTTAACTATCTCACCATGAAAACTTAGGTGAAGTGAGCTTGGAGTGAACTGTCATTGTCATCGATACCTATTGATGCTATTCAGTGACAGTTCACTCCAAGCTCACTTCACCTAAGCTTTCACGGTGGGATTTTTACAGAATAGCACAACTGGTTTTAAACTATTGAATAATAATGCAAAACCCTTTAATCACATGATCCTTTCGTTTTACCAAAAATACATGAAAAAACGATCCCCACGTTGGCTCTAGACATGTAAAAATAAAACGATACAAAGTAAAGCTATAGTCGAGACTATGTGGCTTAATGGGGGCATATCCATCACATTGACATTTATTACACCGACACTGCTTTTTTAGCTGGGTAACAACTCCTAGATCTTTTTATATAGCCTAAATATGTATTAAGTTGTGCTTACCGTGCGTTTGCACTGGCGATACTTTTACGACAAAACATGTTGAAATCTCTATTTTCTGTCAATTTTTGACAGGATTTCAACATGTTTTATTGTAAATGTTTAGCTAGTGCAAACGTACGGTTACGGCGATGTGTAAGTTGTGCTTACGGTGATCACACAACGCGACTAGAATCAATTCTATATTTTATTTGTAAATTAAGTGCCTATTTGACTTTTACTTTTCACTTTGGCACAAAACTCGCAAATTATTTTAAAACAGTGACATTATACAGTGGTATTATACACGCTATATGTCCTAGCTTGGCAAGAAAAAAATTTTTTTTTTTTTTACAAAGCTAACATTTAGGAATATAAACGCCATCTTGATGGCCCCTAAACTCTATTAGATTCAAATACTTAAGCGGCTTTACGTCATATACAACGATTATGCGCGATTCTAAATCTAATTAATTCAGACACAAAGCGTTATGCAACTTACAAAGAGCATTTGTAAGAGCAGTGCATAAAATGTTGTTGTCATATTAACACCTCCGCCGCGAAAACATAGCAGCAAAATCGTACAAATTAAACTATTGCGATTTCGCTGTTTCGCGACTGAGGTGTACTATAGCGTTATTTTTGAAATAACGCGCACATACAATCAATAGCAGATTCACCCATAGTATTCTTATCATGCAAATGTAAAACAGCTACAAAAAGCATCCACTCCTTCCAAATTTTTTTAAAAATCCTTAAACAATTTTGGTGGAGAAAGTAATTACATTTATTCGTCCTAAATCGGGAAATGTGCAATAAAATTGCCACTTTTATGTTCCCCCTCAAAGTTCTATCACGTAAGAGCCCCATAATAATCGGATTTGAACCATTCCATCCATACATAACTTTCCATACCAAAGTGAGAAAAAAAAAAACTGGTATTCAGCTGCATTCAGACTGGAAGCCGACCCCAACATAGTTGGGAAAAGGCAGGCAGATGATGGCCACAGTGAGAAAAAAACTTTACAAAAAATTGGCCACACTTTCACGATGCAATTTCCATAGCGATTTTTGAACAAATAATTGTCGCTTGTCTGGTTCTCGCAATGCTTTTTTCATAACAATTTTTGAACAAATAATTGTCGCTTGTCCCCTTAATCCTTTGGGATTTTACTATTAAGAAAGGCCTATTACCGGACGACTGCGTTGAAAGATAAGGCTGTTATTAATATCGGTGGGTAAACTGCGTTAATTACAAAGACCTTTTTCCTAAATGAGTTTACAGACCTCGGGCTATCTCATTTCTATAGACATTTTAGGAAAATTAGCTGAATATTTCATTAGTAATTAGCTTCTGCTTCTCTTTCATAATCGCTTTTTAATTTATTTTAAACTGTTAGTTGGTCTTTTTGAGGGGCTCGAGGCTAAATAATTACGTTCAAGCGACGCTTACCGAGGTCGGCCCGTGGATGGGTGACCAACTATTACATATAGAGATTCCCCTCCGTGTCTCGGAATGCACGTTAAACCGTTGGTTTCGGATGTCATTTGTAGATCTTTGACAGTCGTTCCGGGTAGTCGGAAGCCCGCATCGTGATGAAACCGGCATGTTCTAGAACCAAAAATCCGTAGCCATGTGACATGTACCAACCCGCACTAGGCCCGCGTGGTGGATTACAGCCCACTCCCTCTTACCGAGAGGGCCTGTGTCCCGGCAATGGGAACATTATAGGCTGATTATGCTTTTCTCATACGTTGTTAATTTATTTCATTGTGCCTGTTACTATTCATCAACTACCTTTCCTTTATTTAAAAAAAAACATAAACGCAAAGAATTAAGGCAACATTTTTAAAATTCTTGTCACACAACAGGGAACGTCACCCTAGAGCCTTGCTCTCAGATCTTATCAGACTGAAATAATAATTGCTCTCATGCTCTCGTACACTTTTTTGGTACAGTCGAAGAAATTGAATTCTGACCCACCATATGCTTATTTTTTTACAGACATTCAAATACAATTAGGTCGACATTCGCGTAAACATACATTTCCTTGGTAACGACCTTGTCATCTGCCATTTAATTACACAGAGAATTATCTGTTGCAGTCTCCATCTTTGATAAGAGCTTTTAAAAAAATATTATTTGACACCAATTTCTGAGTGACATTTGTTCTGAGTTATATTTTTTCCCAAAGAGTTTGGATTCAAAATGTGATTATTAATGCTTTATCTAAAATATTATCTATTGCAGTGATGACAAATACTACTACTACTAATTCTACCCGTATTGACATAGATTGCTTATATTTAAAACGTGCGGCATGCTCTGTAAAGGAGGGAAATCTTTGTTATTTTGACGGTTTCAAACGATTTATCGTCAAAGTGGGTCATGATTCACTTAGCTTGACTGTACCTACAGCTAAACGCCTTCATTTCTCGTATTGCAGCAAGACTTTTAACTTTATTGCTCGATAAATGTTATATTACTTCCTCCCTGTGCAAACATGCCTACTGAAGTACAGTGACTTATGTAAATTCATACCTGTTAACTTACTGACTAACGGTGAAGAAGAATATGGAAAAAATAAGTCCAAGTTGGACATCAACATCGTTAAAATAAGACCTATGTAATAAGTACTACGAAGGCAGGTCTTATTACATAGGTCTTATTTTAGTATAGGTATTAGATTTTTTTTATTTTTTTTTATTTAAAGGGCTTTGTCGCTTAGCGACCACATCGCCCTAGAATTATTTCTCCGTAGGATTATTTTTAAATACATTGGTTTTTGTGTTTGCGTGGGACAAACACAAAAACCAATGTATCCAATGTACCAATGTATGTAAAACCAATGTATGTATCACAAAATAAAGAAAGAAAAAAAAAACGTTACGAACATGATGCTTAGAAAGGAAAAATACACGAAAAATAAAAAAATTGGGGGCGAAAATGCGTTACATTCACGCAAAACGGCCATCGCTCAGCATAATGCTGTGACCCAATGCAAGACAGAATTTAAAAAATATATTTTGTTTCTTTAGTTAGGTACCGTTTTCCAAAAATAGGTCGTATATCGTAAAAGTTTTTATCATACACGATATAGTTACAGTACGCTAGTCTCCCAAGAGGGTAAGCCCAAACGAACTATACACAATAAATGTATGTGTAACAAAATAAACGCAAGACCTGAAAGCAGTTTGTTCAGAATCAGCTTGTGATTCGATTATTTATTTAATAATGTTATTTTTTCCGGAAAAAGCTTATACAAGTAACTAAAATTAGAACCATCGATCGTCACGTCAAAACAATTAATAACCATAGAAGGAGATTTCAGTTTTATCTCAGAGCACGACCGAATTTACGTTTTTTTTACCGTTTTACGTGTAGTCAGGACAATAAATTAATTGTATACAAAAGTACATGGTTTGTTTTAACTAAATATATTTTAAAGGAAATTCATGATTTTGGTGATGCATGATTCCGGTCAGTGGCTGACCGGTTAATTAAATTATATTTTAATATTCTAAATTGGGGTGTCTGCTCTATTAATTTGTGATTACTTTGTTACACGTTGCACGGCACACGGCACGGCACGTGCTACAAAGTTTTTTTTTGCTTCATTTTTGTCAAGTGTCCACTAGCTTATTTTTTAAAGTAAAGGACAACAAACTCTGATCGTTAAGCGTACCAAAAAATATTGTCGAATAAAAAGTAAGTAGAAATTATTAACGTCCATCTTTATTTAGGTGTTGGCGTTGTACTAAAATGACGCCGTTTATTAAATTACTAAAGAAAATTCGTGAGGAAATTATTAACGATAATGTTATCAGATGTCTTTAGCCCGGAATTTATTTTACAATTTATTATTTTATCCAAGTTGTAGATATAGGGTATACAAAATATACTAACGGGTGGAATGTCTAATATTTTTAGTAAAAAAAAATGTAATCGGCATTTTTTGTTTTTTTTTTTTATTTATTTATCAAACTCTGAACACAGTGTTGCTTTTTTTTTTGGAAAATAGACACGTTCCTTTTTGACATCCTGTATAGCACATTCACATAGATACACCAATATTTATTAATCATTTCACGATTATTATTATAATTAAGTTATTTAGATAAAGCGTGTAACGAACACAAACTTTGAACACGTCGTAATGTATTCAAATATCTTTGTTTTTGGTCTGTTTAGAGAGTTGCTCCTCAGGTAAGTTTTAGTTTCAAGGCCACAAATACAGCGGAATGATTAATTTATTTCATGAAAATAACCCATAGATATAATAGGGTTAAGGGTGGTCGTAAATCTGCGTCGTCGACCCGGGCCTGGTCCTAATCGGACGGCGAGCTACCCATTGCTCGCCGTCCACAAGCCCGCGCCTACGCCTACGGTGACCGGGAATCCGCCTGGAATTCCCGACGCCCAGAATAAATAGACCCAAGTTGGTTATTAGTGTAGGTAACCATGGGACATTGAAAAACGATTCGATGATTTTAAAATTCTTTATTAATAATTTACTATCTACAGATCCACAAAGACTCGTGAAAAGTGAAGCTTGGAATAAGCATAAATAAATAAAGAATATGTTAGAAGAATAAATATAATAAAGAATATGTTAGAAAGGAGTGGGTCATCCACTATACCAACAAACCACCAGTAGATTGGTTCATTTTTAAATAAAAAACATTTCAAATTTTTCATTTTATTAGATTTGAGTTTCCTCACGATGTTTTCCTTTACCATTTTGAACGTGTAAGATTATGTATTATTACGATTTACGGTTCGCGCCTCCTCATAACTTGCCTACATACATCTAATTCGGAGACATCAAAGCAGTTCACCCTTGCGGTTAGACCAAAATAGCAAGCATTAATATAGGTCAACTATTGGTTTTCAAAGACAGTAACCTTAAGTAACATTTGCGATATATCTCTATATCGCAAATGTTTTTGTTAAGTGAGGTTATTGGAGTTATGAGGTAGAAACTTTACAGTGTTAAATATTTAATCCTTACATACTATAAAACAAAGTCCTCCGCCGCGTCTGCCTGTCGTCCTGTTCACGATAAACTCAAAAACTACTGCACAGATTTTTATGCTGTTTTCACCAATGGATAGCGTGGATCTCGAGGAAGGTTTTAGTATATAATTTGTCAGCGGGTAAAGCCGCGGGCATCAGCTAGTTATTAATAAACACATTATTAACACTGGCAACTTTCTGCACCATACCAGCAATAGCACGACAGTATATGCTATTACATATCCATATATTGTAGTGTTACAAGATTGAACTGACTTCACGATGAATCATTCACGGATTGTCACATCTGTGAATGATTCAAGTTACGAATTGTACCAACTGGTTAAGAATCCAAAGAGGCAATAGCTGTATGAGGTGCCCATTAATAAAACAAGTAGGTATTGGTTGAATCTGCTATTGTTTAGCAGTCAGATTCTTCTTCTTTCTATCTTGTATGAGAATAACTCATACTGTTGTCAGGGTTCAAGTATTTAATCATTACAGTACTAGCGTTTATTTTAAAACAGTCCGTTACGTATTACATAATGGTTCGAAGTCAAAACTACACACCTTCGGTACTCCGATTTGACTTCAATACCGATAACAGAATACCGTTGTTTTTCCCTGGATTAATTGATCAACGACTATGTTATATCTAAAAATAGTGTCACTTTGCACTTTTACACAACTCCGTAGCTCTTTCTTAGGCTCTGATAATTGATAAAAACATCTTTTTCATGCGTACATGGTATAGCACAACATTGTATCATTATTCACTCATTATTAATACGCTACACTAACTCAAATGGTTTCATCATAATCAGCCTATAATGTTCCCACCGCTGGGACACTACGAGAGGGAGAATATAAAAATATGTATAAAAATATGTATAACTTGTCTTGTAAAGGTAGACATATCGTATCCCTTATCGGTCTTCGGCTGGCAGTGATACTGCCAGCCGAAGACCGATAAGGGATACGATATGTCTACCTTTACAAGACAAGTATGAATCGTTTTGTTTTATTATTCACTAGCTGACCCGACAGACGTTCCTACCCAAACAATAATTTGTAGGTACAAAATTCCCACAGAAAAGGCACTTTCAGTTTACCTGAATTTTTACCCAAAAACATTTCGAATTTTTCTTTTTTCCCATAAGAACTTGATTCGGACTATGACGAACATTTTTAAACAAAAATAAATAGTCCAATCGGTCCAGCTTTTCTCAAGTGATGCGCTTACCAACGAACAGCATTTTCATTTTGTATTATAGATTGAAGTCAGATAGTGAGAGGATTTCTTAAGGTCGTCGGTCCATCTAGCTGGGGGGCGTCCCACGCCCTAACTGAGGCCTATGTCCAGCAGTGGACTGTGATAGGCTGAGTTGAATGCGAGGATTTTATAATTCCTTCAACGACTAAATCAATCTGCCTAGCCTTTTCCCTACTATATTGGGGTCGGCTTCCAGCCTAACCGGATGCAGCTGAATACCATTATTTTACATGGAGCGACTTCCTATCTGACCTTCCTAGTTCCTTCAACGACTATGTTTTAAAAATACAAACAATATAATATTGATCGAATAAGTATTATAAGAGAAAACGAAAATTAAGGTTAAGCTAAAATGCTTGATTGGGTTTCTAATAATAAATTGGATCTAATCAAATGGTACGGCTTAAACTGGATTATTTTATTTTACTGGAATTTTTACCGACATCTTAAGAATAATTTCAGATGAAAGAGTACTATAGGGTTGTGAACAGAAGGATGCTATTACATTGCACGAAATAAGGCTCTTTATTCTTGAGGATAATCCTTGGTTGCCAAGCCGGTGCCGCGTGTCCCGCACATTCGTATCGTTGGCTGTATCTGTATAGTGGTAAGCAAGTATCCGTTGGGGTTACTGCCAAGGCAGACACAGGGGATCGGTCCCGTAAAACAACATACTCAAACTCAAAGCATTTATTTCAATTAAATCATTTACAGGCACTTTTGAACTGTCAAAGAGTAGATCAGTTAGTCATAAAGTTGAAGCTAGCCCATTCCAAATCGTAGTTCTCTATGGAGAAGAACGAACAAGAAACTTCAAGGACACTCTTTTAAATATAGATGTAGATATTACAAAATCCTGGGTACAGTATTCTTGTTGGTGAGAACAAAGTAAAGAAAAAAAACAAAAGCGATTCAAAATATAAGATTAAAAATAAGCCCTGGCCGATAAGAGATGACTAGTCTCAACAGACGGCGCCCATTCACGAACATGACACGTGGATCAGCACCATCCAGCTCAACCATTTTGTAGGGAACCGAATGATCCAACACACTGGTTGCTGTATAGTTGAAAGTATCCGTTCTTCAAAGATTGGTTACAACATCAGAATACAGGCATGATAATCTAACCAAAGACTATGGATTACTGGTAATCGCTTTATGGCTAATCCCTGACTCGTAACGTGCAGTAGGTACAGTACAGTATGACGTCAATGAAACCCCTGTATTTTATCCATCTTTCAAACTCTTTCATACCTTTTATTTTCAGAATATGACAGTCTGAATTGAGAATTTGAAGTTGTAAACTTGTCAAAGTCTGCTTTATCATTACTTAAAATGATTTCTGGAATGGACGATATCGGGTTTTTTTTAAAAATAAGTTCTCAAATCTGGAATGGACGATTACTTTTTTTTTTAAATAAGTTCTCATAAAAACATTCTTACTAATATTATAAATGCAAAAGTAACCCTGTCTGTCTGTCGCGCTTTCACGCCAAAACTACTGAACCAATTTAAATGAAATTTGGTACACAGATAGTCTAGATCCTGAGAAAGGACATAGGACTACTTTTCATCGACATACCTTTTTCTTGTTCCCGACTCTTTCTTTCCCTCTTTTCATGTTTATTCTTGAAGGAAAGTGTCCAATTATTCGCTATTTTTATCGCTTCAAGCAATAAACACGCAAATTAATTTTGTAGCGTTATTAATTAACGTCAACCACCCAGTTTACAGCCCGTAATAAAACTAGGTACTTTTGATTGACTTCTCAAACGACACAAGAATTTTATTTTGCTATATTACAGAAACGGGCCTGGGCGCTTAAAGGTAAATCTGCCTAGCCGATTCCCAACTATATTCAAGGTACGTAAGTTCCGGTTAGACGTGAAGCCGACCCCAAGATCAACGAAACAGATGACATGGATGGATGGTATTCTCTGATCGAAAAACCGTACTTAAATCAAACCGAAAATGTGCTTACGATATTTGAACTAGCATAAGAGTGGTTAGATTTTATCACGTCGCGGTCGGGGTCATAATAAAAGATCAACACTATCTACGTAAAATTCCAAAAAGATGGCGAAAATAGACATACACATAGTTGCAAAATAGAATCAAGTATATTCAAAGCAAACACCGCAATATTTGCCAAGAAAACCCATCAAAAGCCACAAATCCGTGGATTTCGATTTCAAAAGCAATTCAGAAATATCGTACTTGGTATTCCAATTGCAAACAAATAGTCCGAAATGTCGGAAGCAACATGCACATAACCGCACTTTGGCCACAACTGCCCAGGCTGCCATTGGAACCAACATTTAGGCCAGAGTATATAAATGGAGAGTTTGAGTAAATCAGGCAAACATTTGAACCAACTTTGGCTCAATTGGGGAACTGCACCAAAATTTTGGAATCGAAACGACAATAGATACGAAAGCTTACAATCAAATCAGCTTCCCCAAAACAGAGTTCCATTTCCATCTGTGAATTTCATAACAGATTATGGACCGAACACTTCACAGCTTCCATGATATTGTTTGGCCTCGATACAGGAGATCGAACATTCTAAAGGAAAACTTTATTTAATCTGCAAATAAAATCAATAAACAGATTTATTGGGCCGTATAACTTGAGTTCCGTAGTTTTGATGTTGAAGCCGATTATGAAACTTGTGCTTTATACATTTGTATAATGGATTGCTCGGCTGATGTTGTTTATACATGTTTAAGTTTGTAACGGGATTTATCTGGCTTTGAATGAAATATTATATCGGCCTTGTTTTAGTTTAGCGCAGCTATACTCTAAGTGTGTTCCGCGGAACCCTAGGGTTCCATGATACCTCTGTCGGGGTTCCGTAAGAATTTAGAAAAAAAAATCAAAACACCTCTCTCTGGTCGCTCCGCGGCCGCGCGGAGACAAAACGCTATGAACGTTATTTATTTATTTATTTGTATTTGTAGAAACATGTGTTACAATAGCTGGTACAATATCTCATAAGTTTGGTATCAACAATTTTATACTTGTACAACCCGTTTTCTCTAAGTTTGCCGTTCTGTGGAATGCGCGTACCCTCCCCCGCGTGACAACAAAACTTATAATGTGTCATAGTTTTACCCAAATATTACAATTTAAAAATATTTTTATATTATGTTTTGCTGACGCTACTTTTCGAACGTCATACCTATCGCCAGCGGCAAACTTAAAACGAGCGGGTAGTATACTTGTGAGCGCGTAGTCTCTTTGATAAAAGCCGCCTCTGAATTAGACGCTATAGTTGTCAACAAGCGACTTTCGACTCTAACTTCAAAGGATAAAGTCGATATTGGTTACAACGCAATTTTTAAATTTCTGTTTTTATTTTTGCTTTTTGTTTATCAAAGGTGCCGATTCGAGTATTTTCGAGAATATTTGAGATCGAGTCTAGGACTAAGTATAAAAGCGTCGCCCGTCGTCAGTTGACGATTAGTGTTCGGAGCGATAAGTTACTGCCTACTTACAAGCTCGCTAGCGAGAAACTAGTGTTCATTGTTTTACTGCCTGCTGTATTCTGTTGTCTCAGTTTTGTATATTTCTTCACCGTAGGTACTAAATTTAGTCTCTTATACGCAGTAACGATTGTGGATTATTTAAACCCCACTATCCTGACGTGTAACATTATAAATAAAGAAGAATGGAACGTTGGCTTAAAGGTGTTAAACGTGTTGCAACAACATCTTCTAATGACGCTGAATGTTCAAAAGCAGTGCGCGCGGAGAATATAGCAATCACCGATTCAGAAGATGATGCCACGACGTCAAGCTCGACGGTTTCAAAGACGAAAAGAAGGAAGTATGATGAATCTTATATCAGTTTCGGATTTGTTGATTCCAACGAGCATGCAGAGAGGTGAGCACCTCTCTGCATGCTCTGTAGTAAACTGCTTCCTAATAGTTCCATGGCACCTGCCAAATTGCGCCGACATTTAGAAACTGTACACCCCGAGTCCAAAGACAAGAATAAAGAATTTTTTGTTCGCAAAAAAGATCAGTTATTAGAAAGTCAAAAAAATATGATGCATGTAACACAAACTATCAACGAAAAGGCCACGGAGGCATCATATTTAGTTAGCTATCGCATTGCACAAGCAGGTGAAGCGCATACTATCGCTGAGAAATTAATAAAACCATGTGTATTAGACATAACAAAATGTATGCTCGATGAAAAATCTGAAAAGCATCTTTCTACTGTTCCGCTATCAAACGATACTGTTTCACGACGAATCCATGATCTGGCAAGCTACGTCAAACAAGAACTAGTTACACGTCTACAAAATATACGATTCGCCTTGCAAATGGACGAGTCGACTGATGTCGCTGGTTTGGCTATCCTGCTGGTTATTGTGAGATATCCATATAAAAGTTCTTTTGAAGAAGACATGCTTATGTGTTCATCGCTGCTTACAAACACTACCGGGGAAGAAATTTTTAATAATATAAATATATTTTTTGAAGAAAATAATCTCAGTTGGAACAATTGCATTGACATTTGTACAGATGGGGCCAAGGCGATGACAGGTAAAACAGCAGGAGCAGTGTCACGAATTAAAAATAAAGCGCGTAATTGTAGTTCCAGTCATTGTATTCTGCATAGACAAGCACTTGCGATGAAGCAAATGCCGTCAAATCTAAAATTAGTTATGGATGAAGCGGTAAAAATAATTAATTTTATCAAATCACGACCACTACAATCCCGATTGTTCTCATTATTGTGTGAAGATTATGGCAGCAAACATAAAACACTGCTGCTCCATACAGAAGTGCGATGGCTGTCTCGGGGTAAAACTTTAACAAGGCTATTTGAACTTAGAGCCGAGTTACAAATGTTTCTTTCAGCAGATACTTCTTTTAATTTGAAGGAACGTTTGTATGATAAAACTTGGTTGTTCCGATTGTCTTTTATGGCGGATATCTTTCAAAAACTTAACGAATTGAATTTATCGTTGCAAGGTAAACAGACAACAGTGTTTCAGGCCTATAATAAAATAACTGCTTTTAAAAGAAAATTAGATTTTTGGATCATTTGCATTGGTAAGAAAGAAATAGAAAGCTTTACGTTACTCAGTGAGTTTGTTAGCGAAAACGACTCAGTAATGTTTGAAGATGATGTGTTTGAATTGGTCCAATATCTCAGTTCGATGCGCGCATCTTTTGAAAAGTATTTTCCCGAAGAACACAATACAAAAATTAAAGTGAATTCATGGATTCATAATCCTTTTTTACCCAACTTGGAAAAGCCTGAAAACATGTCAAACGAGATATATGAATCTCTTTTAGAAATGTCATCAGACACAAGTATGGAGTCACTGTTCAAAACGACGCCTCTCAATGATTTTTGGTGCAGAATCCAAGATGAATATGCAATGCTTGGCCAAATGGCTCTGGATATTCTGCTCCCGTTCCCAACTATATATTTGTGCGAAACAGGATTCTCTACCTACGCAGCCACGAAAACAAAATATCGCAATAGACTGGACGCCGAAGCTGATATGAGACTCCAACTTTCTTCCATCAAACCTGATATCAACCAATTGATGAAAAATAAAAAACAGTTTCATACCTCCCACTAGTTAGATTTTTTCTTTTTTAATATTTTCTATTGTTGTCCTTGCCAAGTGGTGAAGTAAATAATAATTAGTAACTGTTACATTGTACTTTTATTATGCTGATTAATAAAAAATACACTTATAAAAACAATTGTTTTATTGTAGGGTTCCATCAAGTATTTTGCTTCCCAAAAGGGTTCCGTTATTTAAAAAGTTTGAGAACCACTGGTTTAGCGGATAAGCCATGATGAGGTTTTGGGTTCCATTCCCAGGTTGAATCGAGCAAACAGGCACTTGCACATTGGCTTTAAAGCAGACAATCCATTTATATTTTTGAAATATCAAAATACCGGATCTATATTCTCTATATTCCTAATCCTAACTAATATTATAAAAGTAGCAAAAGTGAGTTTGTTTGTTTGTTACGCTATCACGCTAAAACGGCTGAACGGATTTAGATGAAATTTTGCACATGAGTAGACCATGACCTGGATTGGGACATCGAATACTTTTATCCCGATATTCCCACGGCATCGAGACTTATGCGGTGGAAACCGCGGGGCGCATTATTATTAGTTGAAGTCGATTTTCGTGTCTGTCTGTGTGACCGCGTTGTTTTTCTAAACTCCGTAACGGATTTTGATGAAAAATAGGTTTATTTGTCACAGAAACACCTACAGAAATACAAAAAGATAACAGTAATCAGCAATATTAACCAAAATAGATAGATGATGCGGTTTTCACCATCAATAATGCTGGTTCCTATAAACAGAAACGAATCGTTTTGCTTACCAATGCAGCAATGGTAGCATTTTTTATAGCCAAACTGGGCATAGGTATAGATTCGTAAGCTAATTTTACCTGTGATAGCTACAAGGGGAGGGTCTACTATGCAAAGTTAAGAGGTCTTTGCTTCATTATTCGTAAAGATACAAGAGGCTTAATTTTTACCAATAACGGTCCGTATATTATAGGAATCGCCCATTAGAGAGTTTATTCTAGATTATTTTACATTATAATAAAGAAATTTCGATAATTTCTCAAGCCGTAAGAACCGTGCGAGTCAACGCCGGGTTGGTAGTTTATTCTAAAATTGACACCAAAACCCAATAACACTTACAATCTTAGGATTGAACTCTAAATCTCACACATAGACAATTTTTTTTTTCCCACTGATACTCGTATAATTGATTAAAAAAGTCTGGCTGTCATTCGTGGATATTTGACAGTCGTTACGGGTCGTCAGAAGCCCGAAAGTCTGACAACCAGTCTTACCAAGGGGTATCGTATTACCCAGTTACTGGGTTGTGGAGGTCAGATAGGCAGTCGCTCCATGTAAAATACTGGTATTCAGCTACATCCGGTTAGACTAGAAGCCGATCCCAATATAGTTGGGAAAAGGCTAGACAGATTGATAATTGATTAGAGAACCTCCTTTCACAAAAAACCTTTGCACCATCCACGTCAAAGCCACAAGAGGCAATTACTTGACGCCTGTAAAAGGTTTATTATCGGGTTGTACTAAAATTGATACGTATACCTACTACGTCCTTTCGTTAGCCGAAGTGTTTAATTAAGTGGCTGTACGAAGGCAGGCCTTGTTCACGTTATGAAGGCCTTTTGTTCGGCCATATTGGAGGGTTTGACGTGACGTTCGATAGTTCCGTGGAGTATCGGACGGTAAAAGGTTTTTGTATTGTTGATGTTGATTAATGGACACGTTTATTTTTTGGTTGATTTTTTTAATTAACTGAGTAACTCATCTCAATTTTGTGGGCGGGGAAGATCAAAAACGATGTTGCGTCACATAAGAATGACATGTAGTCTATTACATGTCGTATAATTATTCAGACAAAAATTAAATACTCTACGATTTGGTAAAAAACAAAATCTGATCTACCCTAAATAAGCCTAAAAACAAATGAATGCGTTTTCAAGCGCGCGGTTCTGGGGACAAGTAACAATCGCTTCGAAAGCGTTTCGTATTTCTAGAACGACTTTCAACGGGATTGACATAAGCTTTTCGATAGCTTATGTCAGTCCTATACATTTTTATTGCCTTTTCCATCATCGTTATCGCTGATATAATGTTAAAGTGACACAAGCTATCGAAAAGCTAATGTCAATCCTGTTGAAGTTGAAAGTCGTTATAGAAATACGAAACGCTTTGGAAGCGATTGTCACTTGTCTAGGTTCTTTGATGTCTTAAAAGCCAATTACAAAGCCTTTGCAAATGTGTGTTCCTATTGTCACATTTCTTCGCTAGTAAAACCAAATCACAACGACCTACATTCATCCACAACAATTTGAATACTTACAAGAACTTTGAAATAAAATATTGTTCATGAAGAACCAACTTTCCTTACAAATTCTTATATATTTGTGTTTATAAATTGCTGCAGAAGTTTTTCCTATAACAGCGAAAGCATTTTAATGGCTTCACGGCAAAGAGGGTAGTTGCAAACGGCTGTAGTTGACATTACGTTGATTTCAAAGAAACCCGGTGCCCTATGTATTGCAGTTCGCGCCTCGGAGCCCTGGCTATGATGTTACTGAGAATCTTGGGTACTTGTTGAGTGAGTCCTGGTTTTTGTAGAGGGATTTGCAAATAATAATACGGTTGAGATTTATTAGAGGTCATTTTGTTAAGGATTAATAATGTTCTCTCAATATACAGGATGTTAGGGTGAACACCGTTGTCCTTGAAACCAGTAGTTTGGTGTCATTTATAGAACGTAAAATCAATGAAAAATTACGACTTTTTTTTAAATTACATTTTACCGCTAGAGTATTTCACTCTTTCACCTGTGCACTAGGGCAACGAACTTGCGTCTCATCACGGATGGGGGTCGTGAGACGTGACCTGACCGGCCGCGAACGCGACCCCTCTCTCAGTCAGGCAGTCATTTCGCTCGCGAGCACGATGACGCATAGGAAGTTTTTAAAATCTTTTAATGAAAATAACATCTTTTTTTGTTGTTACTCGATCATTTATTTTTATATTTAAGTCACCTACCCATGGTTTGAGTGACAACGGTGTTTACCCTTACACCCTGTATCATTAAAATGTTTTATTGTTGATAGGGAAATTCCGGGAAACTGGGAAATTGATTCTTTTATTTGGGAATGAGTCTGCTCTTGACCTTGATCTCGCCTGATGGAAAACGACGACGTTTATCATGGAACGAGCTCGCCCCGAAAGGCATCTTCACTCTTGCTTATTTCATTTAATTTTCTATTATGTGCTGATTTCTTAAAATGTAATTAATGAACACTCAATTCTTTTCAATTGAAGAACGACTTTTATTGACTGTACCTACCAAAAGACACATCACATTATTTCCAGTGATAACCACAGACTATCACAAAACTAGTGTTCCTACCTGGGTGATTAATATATTTAACATGGGAAGTGTTTATAATATGAAATTGGCAAAAACTGGGCTGAAGATGTCATTAAAATCGATTGTCGAAGCTGTAATATGAGTAGCACTAGGCCCGGGCCTTAGTCTTGGAAACTTCAGTGTTGGACAGAGATGAAGCTCTACAGGACGTATAGCTCCACCTCTTACCCCCACAAAGTAAGATTAAAATAATACTGCTGTAAACGGTGGTGGTAGGCCCTCTGGGATGCTGTAGAGCGGCGCCTTTGTATAATTTTATGTCGAGATGTGAGTTAGACCATTCTACCGCCGTCATTTTCTAATAATGACCGTCTATGTAATTAGTAGAGAATTATTGTAATTGTTAATTTATGTAAAATTCAAGCGAAAAAATTAAAAAATATATTTTCGTTCGAAAGCAGTAATTTTTACCCGACTGCGGCTGAGCCCATGAGGAGGGTATTGTTTTTTAAACATAAGTTGACAATTGCAATGAACAGACGTAAGGTCGATATTTAATCAAAGATAATTAATTTTAAATACATAATGTGTACGTATAGACATGTACCAAAGTGTATTAAAGAAATAAATTATTTTTAAAGTGGCTAATAACTAGCTGTGAAATAATGAGGGCTCTAGACAATGATGGTGATAAAAAAAAATAAAAAACCGTTCAAGTCCGTGTCAGATCACGCACAATGACGGGTTCCGTAGTTGGTATGAATTTATTCCAAGAACAAACTTAACATTGTAGTTGAAAAACATGTTCTCATGTTCATGACCCTACTGTTTGACAATTATGATGCCTCCACGTGTTCCTGAGAAAAAGGATCATGACAGACTGACAGACAGACAACAAAGGTATAAGGGTTCAGTTTTTGATTTTGAGATTCGGCACCCTAAAAAAATAATATTCTAAACTAAGAAAAGCTTATGAAACATTACTTAGCCCTGTCTTCTAGTTCATAAAATTAACTTTGTGTCACAGTTAGTCAATTATGTTAATTGCAAAATGGTACCTGTAAAACGTTGTGTTTATATTCAAGTGCGCGATAGAACCGCTTTGAAAACTTCGGAAGTTGGTTAGAGACGATTTTCCTGTTCAGATAAGGATAGAAACTTGGATTACTTGTCGGAAGGATCCATAATCAGGTTGGATTTAAGGGCGGGTAGTAAGCAAAATTGCCTGTCTTCAATTTGATTTTTCATGAAATTGATAAAACTTAGGTGTAAAATAAAAATAGTATGAGTAACTACATGATATTTCCAAACTTTTTGTGGAACAGAAACACAAAATATTAAAATTTTCTCGATAAAAAAATATCACGAAGTTACCTCTAATTTTCACGTATTTTCGATTTGTACTTAAAATGCTAATGCCTATTATGATAAAAATTAGATGATTATATGTATTAAAACAAGGCAAAAAAAATTGTGTAGGCTTTTTTTTTTATTCCTTTTATTTTTGGTTTTATTACGAATCAAAGCTTGTAGGACTTACAACGTTCTTAGTTCGTGGAAGAAGCCATCTTCCGTCGCACATTACGGGAACTTCAAGCATATTTTTGTTTCACAAATCAGTCGGCGTCGCTCTGTTGAGACGAGAGGACTACGCTCAAATTTTTAGCTGCGCTGAGATATTATTTATTTTCGTAAATAATATTTTCGTAATTTATCACATTCCACAAAAGAAACTGAGACATACAAAACATGAAAAAAACACTAAAACCACTTCCAAAACGAATATTACAAGTGTTATTGATTGATAAATAAATAAATACCGAGTCTAAATAAACATATAAAATTCAATGTTGATATTTGAAAACTCAAGATGACATACATTTTATTTGACAGATTTTTGACTGGTATAGTAGCACGGAGTATAGAAAGAAGTAGGTAAAACTAGCGCCATTGCTCTGTATTGCGGTGAATTTTCTTGCGGAGAAAATTTACAACATAGCCAACGAGCCCATTCTACGTTCATTTGAAAGTTCGCACTGGAGATTAAATCTTATTGCGATTTACTCAGGATCCAAATTCGTTTACTCCCACTTTTTTTGACAAACTTCTTGTAAGGTGACCCTTAGACGAACAATTGGAGCGACTGACCGCCCCTAAATAAAACTTGTTTAGAATAATACCTTTATTCTTCGGTTATTGGTATAACGAACGAACTCGAACAGATTCCGTATGACTCCGGATTTTTAATTTGTCTGTCCGTGATGTCTTGTTTATATCTCTTTAGTTGACTTTTTTGTCGTAGTTGGGTTTTAGTTTTTACCTGACTACGGCGAAGCAAAAAGGAGGGTTATAATTTTGACCGGTTTCTATGTATTTATCTATGTCTGTTCCCACATATTATCTTCTAAAAGACTCATCACAATTTGACAAATGAGGTATCGTTGGAAGCTTCTTGATCGTCCGCTGGTCAAAGGCTATATGAAGACACATTAAATTGAAAATTGCGCCCTCTAGGTGACATATCATGAACAACAAAAAATATTTTTTAATCATACCATGTTGGGTATCAAATGAAAGGTTTAATTTAATTAGCACATTTCAAAAATATATATTATAACCCCAAAAAAAGCAGCGACAATCAAGACGTATATTGCCATATGTTTATGTTAACGCGTGGGATGATAACTGCCGCTTCACGCGCCGCCGCACCGTAAACAGAAAAAACGTCAGACGCGCCGCGTGACGCCACACTGCACGCGACGCGCCACGCCCCGCCTCTCCGTAAATGAGGCCTAAAGCAACTTGGCATGTTTTCAAAGCTACAATTTCAACAGTTACAAAGAGGGACCATACTAAACTTTCTACTAAGGGACTAGTTATAACAAGCGCCCGAGACGCGCATTTTGTACGCTGCGTTTCGGGCGCTCAATAAAATTGTATGAATTCTTATGTAACGAATTATATCAAGCGCTGCAGTCTAAGCGAGCGCCCATGCCGGGCGCCGTTAGGCCTGCACATGTCGCAACTTGCCACTCTCAACTTGCATCTCCGTTGTGCGATTTACAAATAAGACTGGGAGAAGGTATGCCGCGGGCATTGCTGCTGCGTGCGCCGCCGTGATGAAACGCCGCGTGTGACGCGGCTATGCCATTCGCGGGCTCCGCCGCAAAAAACGCTCCATTTCAAACAAACGCGTGTAAAATCGCGTCTCCGTAAACGCACTCATACAACGCTATATGTTTGAATTCAGTGCGAGCCGCGCCGCCCAAAGCCACGCGCTACTCCTCGCGTCTCCGTAAATGAAGCCTAACCGTGCCCTTGACGCTTGGACCCGAGTTCCTTTTTCACTATTTTTCCTTGTCATTTTCTCCGCATTAGTAATAAACTTAAAAGAAACACGGTTCAAAAGTTACAACAAAATGTGGAAATCTTGTTGCGTTTGACGAGCGTCCAAAACGCGCCGGGCGCGCGCCCAAAACACAGCGCAGGTACTGAGCGCGTACCTCGGGCCCTTGTTATAATTAGTCCCTTTGGTACTTTGGCTCCCATTTACATAGATGAATAGATGTCAATTCTTTTAGTGGTGAATCCGACAATCCTACATTTATTTCTTTTGTACAGAACACGGCCTCTTTTTCACATGTTTCAAATATTTTCGAAGGGGATTTTTCGCGTTTGGCGCAGGAAAGGTTTTCATGACACATGCCATATTCGTTGCACAATACAGTGCAAAATTCATTATACGAATATTATTTTTTACTTGGGTATCACTTTGCACGATCCTCCAAAGAGAGAAATCCACGATATAGCATTATATTTATTACTTGGTAACACAGTTTTCCACAAAGACGTCATTAGGTACAAATTGTACAAGGTCCTAAATAAAATTTGGTAACATTTAAATTTGAACTTTTTCACGTCAACATTGAGTTTCTAGTTCCAAAACATGAACATGATCTATAGTTCTGAATTCAAGCTTAGCGTATCGTATAAGCAAAATAAACTACAGATGATTGAAATTCGAATTCTATAAACGCCAGACGAAAAGTTTCTGCTGGCGGGAAGGCGTTGTGTTTTGTTTTCGTCGTGTTTAATGAGAGGGGTAGGTAAGGGTTGCGCGGGTGAAATATGATTTTTTGCTGTCAAACTACTCCCCCTTAAGGTTGATGCGCTAGGGTAGCCCGCGTAATTCAATCTTTGTTACGTTTTTGCAATTTGCAGGTCAGTATCAGGTTGTATGTTGATCTAAATATTATTAGCGCTCCTAACAAATATGGATTTACAGAATTATAAACATTAGAATCAGCAATACAACTCTCTAAGTTCATGAAAGTACTAAATGTCATGATTTCATGAAATAGTCATTCAAAATTGAATTTCGCGGGCCACCCTAGCGCATCCACCTTAACTCGATTCCTCTTTTTTTCTTTTTAAAAGTGATCTGATGAAATAATCGATACAATTTTGTTAAAGGAGTAAAAGGAAAGAGTCGCCTGATAATTTTTTTATTACCTATATTCTCCGGAAGACACGCGACTTTGTTTTTGGCACATATAAAGTTTGAACTTTACACGATTGACATAAAGTTCATTATGCTTCACACAAGTTTTGTTACAAAAATTCGCTTCCATTCCGTTCCCCGGTAATATAAATTGAGCCTTATTTTTTACTAAATTTAAACATCTACAAAAATAACTGCTAAAGTTATTTTAATAATACAAAGTAATAGTACGGCGTAACGCTACTTAATAGCTACATAATAATTATTATCTTCCATTAATACACTGTTATTAATAAATAACGTCTGAAATAAATACCTCATTTACCGTCTTATACCGGAACCATAAATTATTTATTAGTTATAACAGCCTCTGTATACCTATCTTATAGAAAATGGTAGCTGTTATTATTAGAAACAATATTGTGATCATTTAGAATAAATATTTGGCCTTTACCAGGAGTGCTAGTCTGTCAAAATCTCACCGTGAAAACTTAGGTGAAGTGAGCTTGAAGTGAACTGTCACCCTACCTGCATTGATATTCTGTAACCATCTCACCATGAAAACCTAGGTGAAGTGAGCTTGAAGTGAACTGTCACCCTACCTGCATTGATATTCTGTAACCATCTTACCATGAAAACTTAGGTGAAGTGAGCTTGAAGTGAACTGTCACCCTACCTGCATTGATATTCTGTAACCATCTCACCATGAAAACTTAGGTGAAGTGAGCGTGGAGTGAGCTGTCATTGTCATCGATACCTACTGATGCTAAGGCAGTGACAGTTAAGTTATAATATTAGATAATATAGGATTAGTTAGGATAGTATGGAAGTATGGATACAATTTATGGAGCTTTTATCATATAAAAATCATTGAAGAGTAAAATTACCTGTAACCTAACCGACCCCGGAAGCATTTTCTAAAACAGGACCTCATCATCAATAAACCTTTATCAAAATATATCTACGACGCTACCAAATGGTTCCGTATCCTGAGATATATTGCCGTCCTTCCCACTTCATCATCATCAAGCTCTATTAGGCCACTTTCGCGTTAAACACAACCCTTAGCCGAGACCCTTCCCTTTAAACCAAGGGCAAATGCGGCACAGTAACCTTAGTTTAAAGGGTCGTACAGTTAACGGACGTTAAAGTATTATGTATATCTAGCGACCCGAAGTTTTTTCAAGTCCAAAAAACTATAATATTATACCTTCCGGAATAAACAATGGTGAAAAGTATCATAAAATATGGTTTACCCATGTGCCAAATTTCATCTAAATCTGTTCAGCTGTTATAGCGTGAAAGAGTAACAAACAAAAAAACTCACTTTCGCTTTTATAATATTACTTGCTGATGTCTGCGGCTTCGCCCACGTGGATGTCGGTAATTATATACTTAAACCCTCCTCGAGACTCTATCCATTGGCGAAAACAGCATGAAAATCGGTGCAGTAGTTTTTGAGTTTATCGCGAACAGACAGACGTAGTGGAGGACTTTGTTTTATAATTATGTATTCTCCAAAACCAAAATCATTTTAGTGTAAGGATGAAACATTTAAAAACAAACCGTTGGCAATCAAACAACATGATATACGCGAAAAACTCATTTTTTTTTTATTGAGTGTACAAATTAATTACCAAAGCATCTAAGTTTGTGTTTTATTAAATTTTATTTGCCACTGTGTAATAGAATCACTCCATATTATAAACGTAGTTATTGCTTTGTTGATGTAATTTTTGCAATGACTTAATTAATAATAAGTATGGACATTGAATTATAATAATTATTATCGTATAATCGTCGCGGTTTGTGCACCATCTTTTCCTACCAATTTGTACGCCACGATACGCGGCTGAACATGATAGAACATTTCTGTATTTAATATTTTGCATGCAATGTATGTACACCATGTTTATAGAAATAAATGAACTTACTTACTAAATAGGTACCAAAACCAGCACTTGCAATTAATCACGCTTAACCGTGCTTATCGTAAATCTGCCATCTGCATTGCCTGACAGATATTTTGGGGTACATTTCTACCCCGGCATTGTTTCAACGCAATTTGATTTATTATGTTATAATTTAGTAATAATAATGAAATATAGCTTGAAATATAAAATTTACAGGGAGGTTGAATAAACAGAAAATTTATTTAATACTGAATTAAGGCGAAAGGTGCGAAATTTTCAATTAATATAAAAGGTTTTTGATCTAGTGCTCGTAAACTGAGTTATGGGTGGTCCCCTGTTGCTATTGTAAACGGGGCAACTATTAATGTGTGTTTATAAAACGATCTGCTATCACCGATCCATCTGCCAAGCGTACTTTCAAAATAACTAGTTCTTAACATTAGAAGAAGTGGCCATTTTGTCTTAGACATCACATGTTGCGCCGGCCCCCAAT
The DNA here is from genome assembly GCA_947363905.1 of Lithophane semibrunnea. NCBI lineage: Eukaryota > Metazoa > Arthropoda > Insecta > Lepidoptera > Noctuidae > Lithophane > Lithophane semibrunnea. The sequence continues at coordinate 13,861,566 of OX376199.1, forward strand.
TAAATTGGGATAAGCCAGGATGATGATTATTTCGTTACTAGTTGCGTAATGCACGATTGGTCAGAATTGAAATCGGTTTGTAATAAATGTCTAATCCATTGCATCACAAGTTCGATAAAAAAAAACTGCTCAACAACGTAACTTACGAACTTATGAAGCAATGGGTTAGACAATTGTTTCGAACCGATTCCAATTCTGATTAATCGTCTATTACGCAATTAGGGGGCTGGTTTCGTAAAATTATTCTGAGACTGAACAGAGAATTACACAGTTGGTGTACCAACATTTTATCATCATCATTTATTCAGGTCGGAATCACTTTATTTTTCTACCATTCCGTGCCTACCAACTCTTCCCACCGCGGTGTTACCAATATGCGATAATTTTTACCAACTCTTACCACCGCGATTTTACCTTTACGTAATGCGATAATTTTATAACTTTTCATTGTTCTATGTTTTTGCAGACCGCAGTATTTGTGGGCAAAGAATTTCACAGTAGAGCTTCATAATTTGAATAAATCAGCCTAAAATTTTGTAACTCGACATACTTTTTCATGGCCAATGAATTCTTTAAAAAGAAAATAATAAAGATTTTTAACATTTATTTTTTATTATTTGAGAAATCGAGGTCAATAGGGCTCTTGACCTCGATCTCGTCTGATGGAAGGCGATGGATGCGGGCTATCATGAAACGAGGTATATACTGAGATTTATTGACCGTTTGTAAACGTCAAGTTTTTCTGAATAGAATATTCACAAAAACTTCACGAAATACCCGAAAATACGTCATATCTATCCTCCATAGCTATCTATGGAGGATAGACTCACTCATCCCGGGCTGTTTATCATTCTACTGAAGCTATAAGTCTCTGTTGATAAGAAAAGGGTTGTTTTTGTTGTATCGGAGATGGTAACAATTCGTCACTTTGTGGATGGACGGACTTGGAAAAATATTTGAGGATAAATATGTTTTCGATTTGCTTTTTTAAATTTTGCCTGCGGTTTCGTGTTCCGCGTTGCCTACTGGAGTAACAACGAAACACATTAGCTTTTACTCTTTTAAAAGATAATTGGCTTTTACAATTTTTTGAATTACAGTGTTAATAGTTATGGGAGGATGGTGTAGGCTTTCAAAAAGCTTTGGGTAAAAAAAAGTCTACAATCCTGTAAGCCTACAACGTTCTCACATTCACAAGGTAGAAAAGAATCTATACAGGATGTAAGGGTAAACACTCTTGTCATTCAAACCATGGGTAGTTGACTTAAATATAAAAATAAATGACCAAACACAACAAAAAAAAAACGTTATTTTCATTAAAAGATTTTAAAAAGTTTCTATCTGACACCGTGCTTGCTAGCGAAACAGCTGACTGACTAAGGGAGGGATCGCGCTCGCTGCTGGTTAGGTCACATCCCGTACCCCCCGCCCGTGTTGAGACGCAAGTTCGTTACCCTAGCGCACAGGGCAACGAACTTGCGTCTCTTGTGGTAAAATTTAGATCTAAAAAAAATAAAAAAAAGTTGTAATTTTCCATTGATTTTACGTTCTATAAATGAAACCAAACCACTGGTTGCAAGGATAACGGTGTTTACCCTAACACCCTGTATAAGATAAATATGAAACTACAAATAAAAACCTATTTAAACCTAATTACATGATTGCCATTACAACTGTAACAAATCGAAACAACACATTAGCTTTAATCAACTTTATGATTCAGTTATCAAGACGATCCCAGTTGTTATGTTGTTTCCTTCCCCAAGGACTTCAGATATGGGCCTTTCGGAAGATATTATCATGTCGGAAAATATACCACAAGAAATTGATACATAGAATTTTCATGTTATTTTGTGCCGTGCTGGAAATGAAACGAAAAATGGTTTAGAAATCAACCGTTTCGGATTTTTTTTCATCGAGCAAATTACAATTTATTGTATTTTGAACCATTAATTTCCAACAAGGATGTATAAATTGATGACATAAATATATTTTTGTCAGGACTTAAATACAATAAAATGACTATTTAAAATTTGTTCTAAAACAGGGAAATTCGGATAATGTTGAGCAACTGTTTCTCATCATTCGTTAACCATGTTAACCAACTTGTAAACTTCTCCATAATTCCCTAGGTCAAAATAATATTCTGGATTAAAACCATGTGACCCAGCCAAACTTCTTAGCTTAAAACCACGACAAAATTAGTCTTTACTCGTAAATAGTTTAGCAATTCAGGAATGGTAGTGATTGACGATTTTACGCACCAATATACCCAATCGAAGGGCGCAGAAGTAATCAAAGTTGGCCCAACTATTCGCTTTGAAGATGGTTTGAAGATACTGGTTGGTTTGTTGTTGGTGACATATCGATACTGGGTGTTAGTAAGCAAATATTTGATACATCATGTTAATTTTAGATGAAGGAAATTGTGTTTATTACGCTATTACTCCTCCAATTATGAATGGAGCTTGATTTTTTTTTTTTAATTTATTATTTTATAAATTTTATTGCTTGCGTCGTTTTAGAGTGTGCTTCAATAAAACGTAATTTTCCCACTTAACCTATATGAATGATGTTTTAAGTTCCCGTCACTGTTATTATAACCTAGATACTTAGGTATAAAAATGGATAAAATACCCATTAAAATAATATAGTATTGTAATATTTCCTCCAGCAATCACAAAACCTATAATCATTATCAACATTCCAGTTGGAATAATATCTCCGATCCAAACGCTGGCTCACATTGATCCGACGCCATTTTTATTCGGTATTGTTTTCCGAGACATATCGTGTCACATGACATGTAACATTACTGTTATGAATACTTGAACACATCTCGCTGGGAGTGTCAGCTTGTCAAACTGACAAAATTGTATTAAATATTTTATTGAAATGGGGGTTCTGGAAGTTGCGAAGTTCAGTTGTTTTTTATTTTGTTCCTGTTTTTCAGACATCTCTTTTGTTAGGTTCTTGGCAGATGATACTTCTTTTTTTTGCGTTGATGCTTTTCAAGCAATTTATTTTTTCTATTTTTGAAGTGAAAACTTCTTTAGCCGCGTTGAGAGATTTTTGGGGGAACAAAAATCATGGAACTCGCGTCATCGTCACGCTTGAAGAAATGAATTAATGTTTTTGGGCGAACAAAAATCATGGAACTCGCGTCATCGTCACGCTTGAAGAAATGAATGAATGTTAAGTGAAAACGTCTTTAGGCACGTTGAGCACTTTTTGGGTGAAAAAAAATCATGGAACTCGCGTCATCGTCACGCTTGAAGAAATGAATGAATATTACCTACTTAGTTTTCACTTCTATCGGCAGTCCCTAAAGCCTGCCCCGCATGTTTTGTTTTACGACTGACTGAGTTAGGTATCCAGATCGGTATCGCGTGAGGGAGAGGCAAGGTATGCGCCCTCACGCTCCTAACCGCCGCCGCAGGAGATGCCCTGGGCGTCGAGAATCCCAGGCGGATTCCCGGCCACCGTAGGCGCGGGCTTGCGGACGGCGAGCAATGGGTAGCTCGCCGTCCGATAAGGACCAGACCCAGGTCGACGGCGCGTCGGGTTCCACTCGCGCCTCAAAGAGATGTCAGCACACTTGACGGGGTCCGCTAGGACCAATGCCTGCCAGGGTTGCGGGAAAGTCCGAAAGGGATACCGGGACTCTTGAAGTCATTTGATGATTTCCCACAAAAAAAAAAAAAGGTATCCAGATTTATTTTTGGAGTAGTGGGTCATCCTTTCATTGATATCAAATCAATTAAAGATTAACGTCAAAAAACCGGTAAGCAGTAATCTTTTTACCGACTTCAAAAAAGGAGGAGGTACTACGTTCGGATGATTGCTTTTTTTTTTTGTATGTATGTTCACCGATTACTCCGCCGTTTGTGAACCGATTTAAAAAATTCTTTTTTAGTTTGAAATGTTATACTCCCGAGATGGTCCCATATAAATTTTATTAAGTTTGCTTGCGTAGTTTTTGAGCTAGCTTCAATATTACGTATTTTTCCCACAGTCTATGTAGACGATATAATTATTAGACTCCTTCACTATTATTTACATAGCAGGTAGTAACTTGTGTGGGGTAGGTACCACCACTAAAAAGTGAAAAATAAAAACTTTTTACAAAAAAAAACAACCGACTTCAAAAAAAACAAGTCGGTGGCAAAAAACGAAAATTAATAAGCAAAGACACCGACTTCCGAAATTAAAGTTATTTTTCACTTTTTTAGTGTTTTTTTTTAAGTCGGTTGTTTTTTTTTGTAATTTGTGATACTATCAATAATCTGCCAATAATCCGTCTGTCAAGCACGGCGACGTTGAGTGGGTAGTTGCCCTAATAATTATTTTGATCCTATTAATATGATCTGTATTTATGTTACGGTTAGTTATTAGGATACCAATTAATTTGTAGATAGGCCATTATTAATTATTACGAAATATGTCATAATTAACGTTTATGTTTAATTAATTTGGCATCAGTTATCATGAAAACACTATTTAATAAAGCAATAAATTAGGTACATTAATTAAATTAATTAAGTATGAACTTGTTTGTACACACGGCTACACATCAAGCTACACATTTCCAATTTATGTTGATCTCGCATTGTATATAATTTCCGTACAATGCGAGGTCAGCTTATCCTGGAAATGTATAGGTTGATGTGTAGCCGTGTGTACAGAGAGCAGTTCTCTAAAGGTTCAGTCGAACCACAATTATAATAAAAATTTATGACAAACACAATACGTTATGTAGAAACATACATGACCCACATTCTGGAGCATCTGTAACTAATAACCCAAGAAAACGAAACTGCCATCTTGGGTCAAAGCACAGTATATTATAGTAACAGTATTATGTCTCGGCAGTAACATTGAAATAATTACCTACGACGTCCATGCGTAACTGCCGCGCACTCGAGACTGTTGCATACTATACACTGAGATTTCGAAGCATGTCGTTTCGGCCGTTTTCTATGAAGACATTGTGGCGGTATCTACATCGCCACATGCGAACTACGCATCAAAGACCTGACGTCACACCAAAATCCTGACGTCAAATAAATCCTGTATCGCGTAATTAAAGTTTACCGTGCAATGGACAAGAACCCGACATCAATTATTGGGCAGTTGCCCGCCAGACACAACAACCGTCTGGTCTGAGGATCCTCCCTTTTCTATGGTGGACGAGCGAACTTTACACCATGTTCCGCATACTCCTAAAACATAATACTGTTACTTATTTATACTGTGGTCAAAGATAAAAGCCAGGTTTCCACTCGAAATCACCTAAATTGCAACCTGTCAATTTATAAGTCTGTTCCGCTCCATAACCAACGATGTTATCAAGACTTTCTAGACAATAAACTGGGACCGCCTTGTCTTACGTTGCCATGGTAACGGGTTAACAGGCTCGGGGGCGGAAATCCGACCAGCAATGGTGCGAAACGGCTCTAATCGCTTCGTAGCAATAGTAGCGTAGCAAATTGCTACGTGATCGTTCGTAGAGCATCTACGAGGTTGTTTGTATAAAAAATTCGTCCAAATATATTTATCTTGGATATTACTGATATCGGTGAAGGAAAACATCGTGAGGAAAACTGGACTTACAGTAAATAATATAAGTCGCCAACCCGTCTTGAGCAAGCGAGGTGATCAATGCTCGTGCCTTCTCTATACGACAAGAGGCCTTTGCCCTGCACTGGGACAATAATTGGCTGGTATTATTATTTATTATTCCCTTTATATATATTTATATATTTATACATTTATAAATTATATTTTTAAATTATTAGAATATAAAAAAAATTAAAATTATAAAAAAATAGTAGCCCACCGGTATCGGGAACAGGGTCCAAGCTACCGGCGGTCAGGGCTCCAGAGAGAGGAACCTCCTAACAATACGGGCCGTGTCCAGGAGTACCGCTTTCTGAATCAGCCCCTTAACCCAGCGGCCCAACGAGAGCCTCCATAGGTGTTGGTCGAGGCTCTTGGCAGTTAAGCCATTGGCTGATACGACTATCGGCACAATTTTCGCAGAGTCCACATACATTATTATTATTATTAGTACTAATTTATTGCAGATCACCGAATATAAAAACAATAAATGTTCTATAGGTTTCAAATTAAAATAATACAAATCAATGTTTATAATTGTATAATTTTTAATGGCATTTTTATCATTCGGTTTAAAGAGGTCTGTTGTGAACTTGTCGAAAAGAATAGCGTCCAACTATTGGCCGCTAAATGTACGCACACTACGAAAAGCGCAATGACAGCACAATGACGTGGCAAGACGGCTTGTTTGTTTTAGTTCTTATGCAGCGCGACACTCTATCTAAACATATTAATAATCAAAGGTTTTGGATTAGAAGTCTTCGTTGATCTCGTCGCTAGGCATTATAATCAAATGGTAAACCAGTGAGAATTTCCAACAATAGTTTTCGTTCTCGCTAGTTTTGTGTTTAGTCTTCTTCGCTCAATATAGACATCGTGTTCGTCTCTCATTGCTGGATCTATAACTTGGGAGTCAGAGAGAGTTATCTTCCATTGACCTACTCTTCTAGGTACCTCGTTAAGGTCTCAAAAACATCGTCAGTTTATAAAGGAAACGCCACACACATCACGGAACTTTTCAGGACTTTCCAATTTTTCTTCTAATTTTATGTTTTGTTAAAAGTTTTGACCGCCAGATTACAAAGTGACATACTCCAAAACATACATTAAATATTATGTGTCACACACATTCAAATGGAACATGTAATAGATTGAAAATCATGAACTCAAACATGACAAAAAAAAACAAATGTTTCGTCTAATCACTTTTTTATTCGAATTGATTTCATTTGAATCATGATGCTTTTGAAAACCCACCATGATCAATTCCATTTCGTATTACTGGCGGTCAAAAGCCCATACCCTCTAAAGGTATGATCACACTAACATGACGTCACTTATTTGCAGACAAACAGCGGTAGTCGCGTAGGCAGAATGCCGCGCGCCGGCGCACTCTTGCTGGCGATAGCGGCTGTCCTACTCGCCGCTGAGTGGGCCCATGCCTCATACATCGATCCTGGTAAAATATACAAAACTTATACAGGGTGTATCAGAATATTATCAGCTGTTCCATACATTTAGGTCGAGTGAGTAATGAAGGTTTGTATGAAACAGCTGATTAGTTTTAAGCGATTACGTTGTTGGGCCCATTGAGAAAGTTGTTCAATTTGATAAAAATCAAAAGTCATTTATTCAAACGAGGCTTCAGAATCAGCACTTTTCGGACGTCAAAATTACATAAGGCAGTCGCCCAAAACGCCCACCCTTCACCACTTCCTAGTGCATTCGCTGGGAAGAAGTGGCGCAACAAACTCCCCAGCAGCACAGCTGTCTATTCAGTTAGAAAATATGGTCTACAGACCATCAAATTGGACAACTTTAACCACACCCTTAAATTTAATGTGACCACACATTTCTTATTCACGCTGTATATTATTGCCTAAGCATAATAAAAGAAATAAATTAGTGAAACAAATACATTTCTTAGCACAGACTAAATAATACACACAAAATAATCTGTAACAAAATAACTGAGATGTCCTAGAACCAAAAATTCGAAAACGTCACATGTCTTCGAATTTTTGGTTCTACCAACCCGCACTGGGCCCGCGTGGTAGATTACAGCCCACTCCCTCTCGAAGAGAGGAGGCCTGTGTCCCAGCAGTGGGAACATTATAGGCTGATTATGGTATATACACGGACTTAAAGAAAAACACATATGTCCATTTCATTTTTGAGTTTATAATATGAATACCTAAGTATTCATAAGTTGATTACAGTGTTTAATAATGGCTTACTTGTTAACACTTGTTTTATTTCTATTTCAAACATTCTAAGCTAACATAACATTCACAAAGATAAAAATCCAACAACTTTTTTGTTTTAAATCCACCGCCGGGAAATAAAAAAATCTTTTGTTCTTATAAAAAATCTTTCCGTAATTGACCATCCGTAAAAAAAAAATTGAATGAAAATATCTGTTTTTACAAGTACAAAATTTTCTTTAAGTAAATTACGGACTTGAGAATCACCCACTTTTATATTTTTGACAACGTTGCGAAAACACTTGGAGGAAGTATGAAAAGAATTTACTGAAAAATATAATTGAGATGGAAAAATAAACTTCATTATCTTGAATGAATGAATGCCAAACATTATTAAAGAACCCCACAATGAAGACAATTTTCGTCACAACGAATATTGCGTGACGAAAATATTCCGAAATGAAGTCTTACATTTTGTCCATCATTGTCAACCTAATTATTTTTAAGTAGTTATAAAAGAAACGAGTGACAAAATATAAACTTACTGATTTAATAGAAAAACCGACTAAACGTAATGCTGTCACTTCAGTTGTCATGCTACGTCACAAATGTACTGTTCAATTTAGCAACGTTATAATTCGTTGAGGTTAAGAAAACTTGTCTTTTTGGGCTCATTACAATCCTACTATAAGTGAAAGTTTGTGTGTTTGGATGTTTGTTACTCAATCAGGCAAAAACGGCTGAATGGATTTGGATGAAATTTGGCAAACAGATAGCTTGTAACCTGGATTAACACATAGGATACTTTTTATCCCGATATTCCCACGGGATCGAGACTTAGTAATATAGCAGCTAGTAATATAATAAATCTAACTAAAAAATGTGGTCAAACAGTTACATTGAATAAATAGTAAAATTTAACAAACATTAATAAAAGAGGAAACAAATGTAAAAATCGAAAAAAAAATAGTTTATAATGCATTTTTAAAGTAGCAAGAAAGTGTCATCTATAAAAAAACCTTTTTACGGTTTGTTTACCTTTAGTTAATATGGAGTATAACCATTTACTTGAAACTCGCAGCCTTCACGTTATAGTGAAATGTTTCACAAAACAAAAAACTATAACAAAGCGTTTTGTCAACAGGAGACGACGACGTTGAAGTAAACCTGTCTGATTACGGAGAAGATCCCGCTGATCTGCAGCTGCTCCAGGATGTTGGAAAGTGAGTTCTAATACCTTACATATAAAGATCAAAATTGAATAGGCATAGGCAAGCAAGTCAAACAAGGTGAATCTTGGGAAACGTTAACTAAGCAAGACTTCTAGATTATGGAGTTTGAGTTATGAACTTAAACTAAACTATAGGTAGATATTGACAATATTCCAATCAATTGGGATTTGAACTATATGGAACAGATAATTAAAAACTTTCTGAACATACTTCTTGACTTTTGACTGAAAAAAAAAGAAGATAATATAAACTTCTCAGCAATTTTTTATGCCCCCAAATATACTAATTGAACATTATTGCATAACCAATAGATTTCTAGTAGCACAGAAGGATCAAATAACCTTCCAAAGAAAATAAGAAGTGAATGCATGCGCCATCACTGCATAGCATTATCACGGACACAAACTTAGGCTAGCGTTCAATGATGTGGTTTCAGACGATCGTCGCTGATCTACGTTTTCAGGCGCGCCTGTGTGAAGCGAGGAGGCAACTGCGACCACCGGCCTGGTGACTGCTGCCACTCCTCCTCCTGCAGGTGCAACCTCTGGGGCTCCAACTGCCGCTGCCAGCGCATGGGGCTCTTCCAAAAGTGGGGGTAGGCCTTCGCCCCACGCTCCGACTCCCCTGAAGCGGCGACCAACTCCCACCAGCCGACTTGACCGCCGCTCCATCGGACGACAACATCTGCATTTTCAAACGGACCCGTTGCGTTTCTTTACCATATTTCATTTCTCTACGTTCCCCTCTCTAGTGCTACCTTCACTTATCGCTTAGAGAGATTCGAATTGAAAACAGGGACCTAGATTTTAGTTTGGAAATATTTTTGGACCTTTTATGATATACAAAATTTATAAATGGTATTGTTTTTCGTGTTAGACTTCAGTCCCTTGGTTTTGTTCTCGTAGTTTTTCGTTATCTGATTCTCCGAGTGTCCGCTTACGTGGTTGGGCAATCACCCAGCCTTATTGCCCAATCAGTACGCCCCGACGTCAAGCTCGGCCAATCAGACCCCGGCAACTGCCTCTGGCGACGCGTCCTCATGCGTTCGGTTTCGTTTGACGTTTTGGTTTGGACGAATCGACCCGTCGCCTCGAAGGCAGTTCACCTATTCTATTACAATGTATGTATGTAGAGTTAAGTAAGCTAATCGTAGACGAATAAAGCAGTAGCTGCTAATTTGATGGTAAACTTATGTCAATAGGAAGTAGCGATCACTACAAAATAGAAAAAAAATTATAAATGTACTTTAAAACTAAATGTTCTAGTCATATAAGAGAGTATCGGTAATGAAAAACTTGGTGAAAGACGCTAATATAAGCCTTTATATATAACAACGCCATTTGTATTTGCGATTGGCACCTTAGATTTTTAAAATATCTATTATTAATGTGTCAATACATTCATATAATATTAATAAAACGAATCTTAATGTATTGTATGCGACTCTCGGACAGGAGTATATAATGGTATTGCAGCCAAGTAGATTCTCTGTATGTATGTAGCTTCTTATGTATGTTCCTGATTGTGGAATATGGTAATTGTATTAATATTGGAATATGGAAAATGATAAAATATATTAATAAATGTTTATGGACGATATTAGTGTTGTTATTTATCTCCACATTATTATTATCTCCCCGTTATTTATCTCCTCATTAGAATATCCTAATGGATCATTTTAATTAGTCGATAACTCGATCGATATACAGCATGCGGGGTATCCCCGCAGACGGGGTAATGACTAATGAAAGTCAATTCAATAACGCGGTCGGCACTGACCAATGAAATGCATTGGTCGGTAAAAAGCGTGCGGAGACTCACAGCCAATAAAAATGAGCCTTCTAAGCAACTGAAACAACTCCTTCTAAAAACGTGCGGTGCAAGTTCTCCATGGAAAATGAAAACGGTTCCCCGAATACGGGCCCCAAGGCATGCTTTATAGAAATCTCCAGCACGCCACATGCGGGCTCTATCGACTCATGAAAGCGGTTCCCTGCATGCGGGCTTTATGGCATGCCTTACAGAAATCTCACGTACCCCACCCTACCTACCAATGAAAATGAGCCTTTACAGCTTCGAGCTACTTTTTTGTGATATTTACAATTCAAACAAACCTACAATTGACGATGGATATTCTTAGAAGAGCAGTGGTGGCCCAGGAGTAACGGCCCCGACTTACGAGTTGTAGGTCAAAGGTTCCAACCCTGACAGGCGCTTTACTTTGTGTAAATAATTTCATCACCACTGCTCTCAAATGGTGAAGGAAAACATCGTCAGGAAACCAGCATGTCCTAGAACAAAAAACTTAAAAACATGTGACATTTACCAACCCGCAGTGGGCCCGCGTGGTGGATTACGGCCCACACCCTCTCATAGAGAGGAGGCCTGTGTCCCAGCAGTGGGAACATTATAGGCTGATTATGTTATGTATTCTTAAAAGAGACAACAATTTGTCTTAGAAGCAAGCAACAACATAAATCCATACTAAAGTCGTTAACAGTGACACTACCAACACCCGTTGAAAACAGATTGATCGCAGCATGCATTGCAGTACCTTGCCACAATTCCTCTGTCGCAATTATTAAGAGAATGTAATATCATAACATCACGGCTGTTTTTCACGGAGGGTTAGGCAGAGTTGTATCTAAAGTCTATTTCAATCCTTGTTTCCAATATATGTAGATGTTATTTCCACTTAAACCGACATCAACTTTATGCAAGTGTAAATAAGATAGACTGACTAGTACCGTTGAAAAAGTCATTAAAAATATGAAGTTGTAGTGCAAACTGAACCTTATGTGTAGACATTACAGTTGTTTTTCCTAAAACTTGTTGCTGTTTACATGGTTGGCAAATAAATTGCGAACGCAGAATATAGTACACACACATTTCGCCAGTTATGCTTTAGTCTCATGTAGTAGGGGGCGAGCCTATTGCCATGCCCAATGTCACCGGGCACAAATCCAGACTCCGGGCTGCTACTCAAAAATTCCTGATAGAAAAATCCAATAAAAACTTTTGCCAAAACATAAAGAGAATGTGTGGGACAATCCTTGAAAACATCTTATCAGAGTTACAAAGCCAGCTAACGTGTGTCGTCGAGAAGCAGAAGCAGAAAGCTTGAAAAAAAAAAAAAGTTAGTATGTAAGTATACCCCTTTACAACACTGCAATAAAGTTATCACACCATCATCATCTGCCTAGCCTTTTCCCAACTATGTTGGGGTCGGCTTCCAGTCTAACCAGATGCAGCTGAATACCAGTATTAAGTTAGTAGAAAAAAGTAAAAACGAAAAAAAAAAAATAGTGTAGCAGTGTAGTATAAAGTTATCATACCAAATACAATTTAAGTAAAGTTTGAATGAAGGTTTTACCAAAACGTAATATACTACTAAACATTCCTATTCATTAATGAATCATGAGTTCATCACGCTATGGCTCACAATGCTATGGCAAATGGCTAAGTGATTGCAATTCAGGCAATAACATCTAGAATACTCATAATATTCATAACCGTGTCAGTCCCGTCGCGACTAAACGCGTGATGTTTTGTTGATAAATAAGTTTGATGAACGAAAATCACGTATACAGCAGATTTATTTCCTTCTTTCTTTCTTTCTATTTCTTTCTCTTTCCTTTATTACCAGCAAGAAAATGATTTATTTCTTTTTTTTTCTCTTCTCTCTCTTTCTCTTTCACTTTCTCTTTCTCTTTCCCTTTCTCTTTCTCTTTCTCTTTCTTTATCTTTCTCTCTCTTTCTTTCTCTTTCTCTTTCTTTTCTCTTTCCTACATAGTAATGTACAAATAAATAAATAAATCATTTATTTGCTGGTAATAAAGGAAAGAAGAAAGAAAGAGAAAGAAGGAAAAAGAAAGAGAAAGAAAGAAAAAAGGAAATAAATCTGCTGTATACGTGATTTTACTCTGTTATTAATAAGTCATTCATCAAACATATTTATCAACAAACATCACGCGTTTATTCCCCGAAGGATGACACAGAGATGTACCTACAGTACACCACATTTCGCCACTTATGTTTTAAGTTCCATGTATTATATTACATGTCTGGATTACCTGTTTGATCCAGACTCCGGGCTACTACTGAGAAATTTCAGATGGAAAAAACCCAATCGAAGAAAGAGAAAGAAAGAGAAAGAAAGAGAAAGAGAAAGAGAAGGAGAAAGAGAAAGAGAAAGAGAAAGAGGAAAGAGAAAGAAAGTAATAAATCATTTATTTGCTGGTCATTTAGGAAAGATAAAGAAAGAGAAATAAAGAAGAAAGAAAGAGAACGAAAGAAAGAAGGGAAATAAATCTAATGTATACGTGATTTTACTCTAAGTTTTTAATAAGTCATTCATCGAACATATTTATCAACAAAACATCACGCGTTTATTACCCGAAGGGTGAGGACAGAGATGTACCTATAGTACACCCACATTTCGCCAGATATGTTTAAGTTCCATGTTATAATATTACGTCTGGATTACCTGTTTGAAGAGAAAGAAAGATTAAGAAAGAAGAGAAAGAGAAAGAGAAAGAGAAAGAGAAAGAAAAAGAGAAAGAGAAAGAGAAAGAGGAAGAGAAAGAGAAGAGAAGAGAAGAGAAAGAGAAAGAGAAAGAGAAAGAGAAAGAGAAAGAGAAAGAGAAAGAGAAAGAAGAAGAAATAAAGAAATAAATCATTTATTTGCTAAACATTTATAAACGCGTGATGTTTTGTTGATAAATATGTTTGATGAATGACTTATTAAAAACAGAGTAAGAATCACGTATGCAGCAGATTTATTTCCTTCTTTCTTTCTTTCTCTTTCTCTTTCCTAAATAACCAGCAAATAAATGATTTATTTATTTCTTCCTCTACCGACCGGCCATAAATCCAGACTCTGGGCTACCACTGAGAAATTTCAGATGAAAAAAACAAATTGAAGAAAGAGAATGAAAGAAAAAGAAAGAGAGAGAAAGAAAGATAATGAAAGAGAAAGAGAAAGTGAAGAGAGAAAGAGAAAGAGGAAAGAGAAAGAGAAAGAGAGAAAGAGAAAGAGAAAGAGAAAGAGAAAGAGAAAGAGGAAAGAGGAAAGAGAAAGAGAAAGAGAAAGAGAAAGAGAAAGAGAAAGAGAAAGAGAAAGAGAAAGAGAAAGAGAAAGAGAAAGAGAAAGAGAAAGAGAAAGAAAGAAATAAATAAATCATTTATTTGCTAAACATTTATAAACGCGTGATGTTTTGTTGATAAATATGTTTGATGAATGACTCATTAAAAACAGAGTAAAATCACGTATGCAGCAGATTTATTTCCTTCTTTCTTTCTTTCTCTTCTCTTTCTCTTTATCTGTCTCTTTCTCTTTGTCTTTCTCTACTCTTTCTCTTTCTCTTTCTCTTTCTCTTTCTCTTTCTCCTTTCTCTTTCTCTTTCTCTTTCTCTTTCTCTTTTTCTTTTACTTTCTCTTTCTCTTTCTTTCTTAATCATTCTTTCACTTCAAACAGGTAATCCAGACGTAATATAATACATGGAACTTAAAACATAACTGGCGAAATGTGGGTGTACTATAGGTACATCTCTGTCTCATGATTTATTATTAAATTTATTAATAAATATATTACAATTAATAATATATATTATTTATATATATTACATATTTATGAACAAAACATCACGCGTTTATAAATGTTTAGCAAATAAATGATTTATTTCTTTCTTTCTTTCTCTTTCTCTTTCTCTTTCTCTCTTCTCTTTCTTTCCCTCTTTCCTCTTTTCTCTTTCTCTTTCTCTTTCTCTTTCTCTTTCCCTCTTTCTCTTTCTCTTTCTCTTTCTCTTTCTCTTTTCTCTTTTTTCTCTTTCTCTTTCTCTTTCTCTTTCTCTTGCTCTTTCTCTTTCTCTTTCTTCTTTCTCTTTCTTTCTTTCTCTTTCTTTCTCTTTCTTTCAGTTCAAACAGGTTATCCAGACATGTAATATAACACATGGAACTTAAAACATAACTGGCGAAATGTGGGTGTACTATAGGTACATCACTGTCTCACTCTTCGGGGAATAAACGCGTGATGTTTTTGTTGAAAAATATGTTTGATGATTGACTTATTAAAAACATAGAGTAAAATCACGTATGCAGCAGATTTATTTCCTTCTTTCTTTCTCTTTCTCTTTCCTTTCTCTTTCTCTTTCTCTTTCTTTTTCTCTTTCTCTTTCTCTTTCTCTTTCTTTCTCTTTCTTTCTCTTTCTTTCTTCTCTTTCTTTCTCTTTCTTTCTCTTC